>OZ018319.1:41322434-41687676 GCA_963969495.1 Ceratothoa steindachneri
AGGGTGAAATCTCAAGTCCTGGTTCGTATATTGCAACAAGCTCGGCCATGGAAACAAATGCAACCCTTTGAAGAGTCACACCGGATTCAATCAAGCAAGATTTAGCATAGAATCAAACTTGCGCTTTAGAATTGCAACTGTGTAGACCGGTATTACACAGACTTGAATGATGTATCTCCAAGAAAAACGAACGCACTAATCTGATCTTAAAAGTTTGTGACGAGATTCATGGTACCAAACAATCTAAAATGGCATCATACAGGGTAAACCCGTTGTCGCCACAGATCCGAGATTTACATCAAACTTTTAAAGGAGGTTTTCCCGCTGAACACGGGGGCGTTGCATTTAGATTGGAGTTTATCGATGATATCGTGTACGTGAAAATGGCTTTGATGGAATTAAAGCGGATGGTAACTAAAAGATATGCTGAATCTTCATTTAATAAGTGCATGATGTATTATACATAGCTTAAAGCGAGTATTCTCTCTCCGATGTCAACAAAGATGGTCTCTTATTGGACGTACTAACTGGGAGAACAGAACTTCAGATTCTGATAAATTAATCTTGCATCTATACCTAACATAACCTGGCAGGACCCTACCTTATGGGTGGCAGTTGGCCCAGTTCAATTATCGGGTACCCGCTCATCTCGGAGGAGGTCCATATGGATATTCAATCAAAGCCACCATGGAAATATTTTCGCGACATGCCTTAAAATTGAACAGGAGGAGAGAGCTATAAGAAGGTGCGTCAGCACCAAAGTACAACTGGGCGTGAAACTACGCATTAACTCCCATTAAAGATACCCCTGATGGGTAAAAAGGATGGGGTAGATCAAATGTTTCCTGCTACCCTACGTCCAATTTAAGAGAGGTAGTATAGCGGTAATTCGCTTTCGCAATTTGTGAAGCAGACACTTTGTCCTACCCTCTTATTTGGTGAAAGCTTGTATGGCTCATGCTATTATGGACAGACAGGTAAAGAATTGAATGTTAGAGTTAGACAGCACCAAACTAATGTTCGTAATTTTTGTCGACAATCTGCATTATTTTTACATATCTATAGTCAGGATCATATTATTAATTAGAAAAGTGTTAAACCTGTTATTAAATGTACAAACTACATTTCAAGAAATATTTTGGAGTGTATCTCTATTAATACTTTCCTAAATTATAATATTAGCCCTGAATTGTTTAGCCTAGATCCTTTCAGATCTAATTATATTAAATCACAAATTAAAGTGTTTAAAGAATTTGTACCCCCTAGTTAGGGTTTTGATGCAGGTAGCCGTTTTAACCCCCCACTCCTTACTACTTAAGACATTGTCTTTCTTCACCTACATTATTCCATGAAGAGGTCTTTTAGAATATAGACGAAAGCGCTTGGAATCGTTTTTCCATTTTCCTTGTGGTTATATATATATATATATATATATATATATATATATATATATATATATATATATATATATATATATATATACGATTATGTTTATGCATGTTTGTACATTTTATTAGATTTGTATTTATCTGCCTCCCAATTTTAAGTTCCTGACCTCCCATATTACTCTTCCTTTCGGATCTTATTTTCCTCCTTAATTTTTGTATATATGATTTTCAATCTGGGAATCCTTTTGATATGTATTGGAATCTACCTGACATTAATAATCTTATTTTGTATTTATCTCTCCCTTTTCTTCTCTTTTCAATCCCCTGATTTTCTCTATATCCGTTACTTCATTCTACAATTCGTTTGATTGATTATTTTGGGTCTTCTCTCTCTTCTCCCCCTTGCTTATATATTGCAGTTTTCTTTTTCTTTTTTCCTCATTCCCTAATAACGAACTTGAAATAAAGTTTGAAAGTACTTAAATTTTCATTTGATTTTCCTTGTTGTCTTTGTTGCATAAAAGTGCATAGCATCTTTCATACAGTTTTATAAGGATTCACCATTAAAAACCAATTTTGTTTCGTCCTTGGGTCTCTGCTTGAATATAGCAGTTCTTAATATTGCACGCCTTACAAGAGAACAGAATTGTTAATATGCCAAGTACAAATAGCTTTATCGCTTCAGATACAGATTCTACCCTCGATTTGGAGACTAACCATAGCTAATAGGGTCGATTTTTACTTGGCACGGAAGCGATGTTTATTAATAAGACAAAAATTCAAGAATACACAACAGAACGAAGCCAGGGATGACGGTAAGATCTTACAAGTCTAAATATAGACAGTTTTTAACAATCCCTAAATTATTCTTGGTTTTATAGTTTTGTTTTTCTTACTTTTCTCAAGAAAATATTTCTCATAGAACTTTAGTAATGTTTGATAAATATTTAACTACCCGTTTTCTTAAACGCTCAAAATATTAAGGAAAAACGTCTTTACACATTCGCTAGCATCGTACTTCCCTCAACTAGAGAACTAACATCGGCGAGAGGTGTGAATTAAACTCTATGTTGCACATATAAAAATGGCCCCATTAAAAATTGAACTGTTCATTGCTAATATGGATCACTATTACTCTGTGATTAAAAATGGCTGATCAAATAAAAATTCAACCAGGTTAGAGGAGTAGTTAATGCCATTCGTACGAACTATCTTTACAGTGACAATTTTTCCTAAATTAAGAGGTAAATAGAATTAGGAATTCGAAAATACTTATGTAGCTAGAATATTATTTAAATTTTAGTGTGTTATGTTGTGTATATGTATGAATGAGTAGACATCCTAACTTGTTTTCTTATTCCTATAGAATAGTTGCATTTTATTTTGTACGTTGGAAATAGATAATTTTGTATGGAATTGTTCTTAGATCATACATCTTCGCTCTGACCTTTTTCTCGGCTGTATTTGTAATAGATCTTTATCTCATTTAACGTTCTTAGGTTTTCTCCCTCTTCTCTTCGTGAAAACTTTACATGAAGGGATCGTTAAAACTATCGCTTATTTCTTTTAATCAAGCGATCGAGATAAAGAATTCTTTTCATGTCGATAGCTGACTTTTACAACTGATCAGATTGATCGATCAAACATAGAAAGAATTAATTTTGACAAGGCACTGTGTGCCGAAGAGAAAATTATTTTACTGGGCGTGTCGTAGAGTGGTAGAGTCGAACGTCGATTGTAGAAAAGTAACTTTATTATATACAAAGAAAATTTTATTAGCAATAGTAAATAAATGACAATATATAACATGAGACACGGGGTACCAAACGGAGGGGTGGATACAAATGGCTCGAAGGGGACGAGAATCCGAGAATGGATGCACGGTGATTGCTTCCAGGAAAAGGGAGAGAGTGCAAATAACGGAAGGGAGAGAGTGCAAATAACGGGAAGACTCACGTAAAGCCTAAGTGACCGGAGGCTTTGGAGACGACGAGGAAGCAGGTCGCTGCAAAGTTCCACTTGCAAAATTCCTTCTTTTTTAACCTCGCTGAGAAATGAACGATTGAGTACTACAGACAAGAACGAAGTCGATATTGAATGATAAACGCCTGTCCGTGTCTATCATCTGTCCAGCAGGAACTCTGGCCTTAGGTACGAGCGAGGCCGGGTAGAGAGGTGACCTGTGGCGTTCGTAGCTGGAAGCCTTTGGTAGGGGGAGCAGAGCGTAGGAGGCTGTAAGTGACTGCTAACCAAGACGGGGCTGCATGGTACTTATTTCTCAAAGCTTTTCCGGAAGTATTTATACTGCCTCGGCCGAAGCGAGTCGCCAGAGCCCCCCCAAAGGGGGAAGGGGATCTCATTAGACTTGGCGCGCCAGTGGGGAGAGGATATTCTCAGCGAGTATCATAGGCTAGCGTGAAACTCCTCGACGCCATAGGTCTGGCCGCGATCAGGCGATGCGACGGGGGAGAATGGGAACACAATACGGAACACACAGCCGCGCGACATTGTTAGGGCGGCTCCTTGGAAACGACTGGCCCGACCATTCTTGATAAGAGCGCCGGGGTCATCCGACCCCGTGAATTTCTCTCTGATCCTTAGGGACTGTCTGGGCGTGCAGGTGCATCTTTTCACAGCCGCCACGGCTAGACGTTGGGTTCTGGTGAGGGGGGGGGGGTAACCTGCGTTCTCTAACATCTGCTTTCTTCCCAAGATGGAGCTCCTGGAGGAAGTAACTTAAGACTAATATAGGGTAATTACACAGCTATATTTCCAATAGGGACACAAATAAAAGGGATGGTACCAGGTACTCTGCACAAAGATAAGTCAAATAAAGCGGACTCGGGAAATGCTCGGTATTCCTATTTCCGAACAAAATCAAGTAAAAAAAATAATAAGAGTAATAATACAATAAGACAGACGGGAATAGTTAGGAATAGCCGGAGTCAACAAAGCCTCGATAACCAGGGCTTACATACAAGGAAATTCCCCAAAAGAAAGGTCCGCCAATACAAAATAAAGGTACATACAAACAGAGGAACTCCTAAAAAAATATATACAAAATAAAATGAAATAATTGCATATATTCTTATAAGGCATTACACAAAACTACAAGAATTATTCATGAATATATATAAAAGTATTCCATTAAACGTTACAATTAATCAATGGGAAATTACTCCGGAGACAAATCCGGGGATTTTTGCTTAAGCTGTCCGCCAAGCAATTTTCGGACCCTTAATGTATACAATTTTAAATTGGAATTCTTGGAGAGAGAGGCTTCACCTCATGTGGCAACCATTATTCTTCTTAACGTTATGTAGGTAAGAAAGGGGTTTATGGTCAGTCTCGAACATGCGCAAGTTCTAATAGATGAGGGGAATCAGTTCGGCGTCGAGCATGGTGACAGAGTTTAACTTCCGGAAGTCGTTACACATCCGATAAGAATTGTCTCAATTCTTCACCGTGACTACCAGGGAGCAATACTCCGACTTCAACGGCTCTATAATAGCCATTTCAAAAGCTGGTGTACCTCCTCATTGAACGCCGTTTTTAAGTGAATGGGGAGAGGGTACGGCTTCAAACGGACAGGTTCTTGGGTAGTGAGCCGAATATTGTGCTCGAACTGGGCAGCACAACCAGTGGTATCTGAGATTACTTCGGTTAAATGGGTGAATAACGCTTGTAACTGGGTCTTCTGGGGGATCAGAAGCTGAGGGTTTATACTCAACTCGGTCGATGAGGAATCGGGGGTATCTGGCAAGACGGGGATAGGACATTTCGCATCTGGTTCCACACAGGTGACTTGTACCACGACCAAGGGGTCAAGCGGTAAGCTTGACTTTAAGGCGGATTCTTCATCCAGAGTCACAAATTGGTTGGCAAAAGCGCGTCGATGGTACATTTTAGTCATGTTCACGGGAAATAAATAGCTTTGTATCAGATGAGGTTTGGATCAAGTAGTCGACGGGAGTGCGTCTCTCGATCACTAGGAAGGGGCCCTTCTATTGGCTTAAAGGTTTGTTGTTCTGCGTAGGAAGTAGTCAAAGGAATTCGTCACCGGATTTAAATTTTCGTTCGTGGGACTTATAGTCGAAGTAGGTTTTATACTTGGCCAAGTTTGACTCGGCGTTCGGATGCGCGATCTCTGTGCACTTTTCTAACTTGTGCCTCAGGTCTAAGAGGTAAGCGTAAGAGGATTAAAGCTCCTGGTCTAATTTTAAATCTGAGAAGAGCTCCTCTAGAATACTGAGGGGCACTCTAACATTTCGTTCATGCAGAAGCTCAAATAGGGCAAAACCTAAGGTGCGAGGGGAAATTTCCCGGTATGCGAAAATGGCTACGGGCAAGAAATGGTGCCATTCTCGAGGTTGTTCGGCGCACAGTTTCTTGAGGATGGATTTGAGGGGGCCGTTACCAGCTGGGTGAAACGAAGTGGTCAAAAGCGGTTTATCTTCATGAGCTTGCCAACATACTCCATCAGCTGCGACATGAATTAGCAGCAACGATCAGACAGGATTTCTTTGGGTAATCAAACACGGGAGAAGATGGAGATTAGTGCTTACGCGCAAGAGATGCTGTCTATATTCTTCAAAGGCAGGGCCTCGGGGAACTGCATAGCAGAATCCAATAAAGTTAGCACGTGAATGTGACTTTCACACGAAAGGATGGGGGGGGTGTATTGGACCGATGAGATCAATTGCGACACGGTAAAACGGCTCTGAGCTTTGGGGTACTCTCTCCAAAGGTGCGGGCTTAACTCGCCCGTTGACGTCAGTCTTTTGGCAGTTGTCGCAAGACCTGCACCAGCGAAGGATTACTTCATGGGCGCTTGGCCAATAAAAATATTTGAAGATCTTCGGGATAATCTTCGGGTAGCTAAAATTGCCTGAAAATAGGCTGTCATTGGCAGTGGTTAAAATGGGACCAACGTGGAAACGCGCAACGCACAATACTCGCGTCTGGGGTTTTCCTGTTTTCTGAGCACTCACGGTAAAGTAAGCCGTCTGGGCCTTGTAGGAGACCACCTTGTCTTCTCAGGTGGCTTCTTGTTCTCTTGGGTAGGCCTTAGGCCACAGGGGTTGGAGGGAATCGCAGTTCTCCTGGTTCCTTGCGAAGTTTTCAGTCATGACAACCTTAAATCTGAAGAACCTGAGGATTCTAAGGGCGAAAGCATCTTCGAATCTTATGCAACTTTCGAACGAGTTTCCACGGGCTGAGCTACAGAGTTGGGGGAGACCCGTTGGCACTGGCAACTGAGGACAGAGGAAAATTTAATAGGAGCTGCTACTACTTGTCCCCAGCAAGTGAAGTACGCACAATCGATGTAGCACTTAGCGATGGTAAACCGATTGCTGTGAACCAAGTAGTCGTGCACGACTGCTAATTTATTATGGTCCGGGGCTACTAGGGGGTGCAGCTTTTTCGACACCACTATGCAGGTGCACCCAGTATCTCTCATAAGAGTGGAGATACGGAGGCCATTAATTGTTCCGGATTCGAACTTATGGCCTCCAGGGATATTCTTATCAAACAAGAAGTTTACCTGCAAGCCGCCTGGACTTTAGGTGCTAGGGAGAGGAGAAGATTATGATGGTGATGCCGGAGGCGCCGAACTAACACAGAACTGGTGTACCTGGTAAGAAGAGTTATTCCTGAACAGAGAGTTCTGGAGCCAGTTAATTTTCACGTGGCCCTCCACACCACAGGATAAACAAATGATGGATCTCCTGGGGAAAGATGACGTAGGGGGGCTGGAAGAGAACGGTTTTATATCCCGTTTTTCAGACGAAAAGAGTTGTTTCGCCCTCAACGGTTCAGGTACCTTAACAAACTTGCTTCCATTTTGCAGGATGAATTTAGTTTTGTTTGGTTTAGGTTTTGGGGAAAGGTGGGCCGCTTTATTCGGTTCTTTGGGATAAAGGTTGTGGCTTGCAAAATAAATGTCGGCCTCTTCTGTCCACTCCTTGAATGTGAGGCACCGCCGGTCTTTTACCAAAAATCTGATTTCAGCCGCAAGTGCAGCCAACAACTCGTCTCTCAGGAAGAAAGCAAAGAGGGCATCGTAGTAATGCGGGATTTTAAAAGCATCGAGCCAAAAGTTGAGGTGACGCTGAAGGTGTACCCAGACTGACTGTATATAGTAAAGTTATTTTTCTAAGAACCAGATCCTCCAAAATTTGATTCTTTAGGCCAACCACACTTGAATTTGATTATTTAACCCACGCACTGGGACCTATATCATAATCTCTGGCGTGCTTCCTTCCCGCGTCACCGCAGAGTTAATCCTCAGCTAGCATCGATGTTCGATGCTCCTACATTATATTTTAGTATCAAGTGTGGGGTTAAATAATCCTATTAATGAAAGTGGAGCAAAATGAGGTCCAATGGCAGCCACGTGCCCTCCTGTACCTACCTTGATCCGGAGAACACCTCATGGAGTTGTGGAAAGCATGGGGACCTAGGCGAGGAGGCAGCGGACGCTGTTATCACTCGCCCCAGCAGTATTTGCCTAGGGACCAATGTCATCGCCCCCTTCTCACGCGTTTACCTCTCCACGAGCATGCCAACTTCTCTGCCCAAAGATTGGAATCCGTAGGACATTCCAACGAGCGTCATCAACATTCCCTCTTTCCCCGAAGGAGTCGCCGACTTTTCACTTAAGATCGCGCGCGCCGCCTCTCCAGGCGCCTATATTACACTTAAACCGAGTTTCGACAGCAGCAATGTCAAACCTCAACCTACACTGACGAACGAGCTAAAGGACGCTCTTCCTTCCCCCACCCTCCAGCGGCGATTTCGATTCAAGTTAAGGCTAAATCGATCCGTGAACTCTGCCTTAGTCAATCGGCAAGTTTTGACTTCAGTGAACCCTGCCCTAGTCAGTTGGCAAAGATTAAGAAGGATTTCCAACTCCGAAGACGGCAAGTGCTCCCTTGTATTAAAACCAGAGGTAAACAACTTCTACCGTCAGTCACCGTACCCCACTGGCCCCATTTTAGCAACGAACTCATAAGGTAATCGTAACCGTTGCCGCCTGAAGATTAATCTTCAATCTGGTTTATCCCAATTGCTCCATTATTTGTGTGCACGCCCCAGTTGAAAACCCCCTTTAAATCACCAACTGGATCTGACCTTTTTAATCCCTTAATCAACCTACCTGATCACGTGCAGGTCTTTAAACCCCGTCTGGGTGACCATTCCATTTAAATCCAATTTCTCTGTAAATATATATATTCTTTTTTTGTTGTTAGTAAAGTTATATTTTCCTCATTGTCTTTCTTGTGCAACCCAAAAGCGTACCAGCTACCTTTTAATCTTTGGCCAACTTGCACTCTGAAATAATTGTTTAAAAGGACCCTGCGAAGTAAGAATAAACCACCCCTCCCCTTTCACTCTCGGTCTTCAATTCACTTTGCGCCAATCCCCAAAAAGCACCCTCATATATATAAATATATCGTCTGGTCATTCCACGAGAGACAGTTTTTACTGTGATATCCTGATAAAAAGATATAAATTTTACATTTTATCATAACCAAATAAATTCTTCAAGAAAGGTATCGACTGCTTAGTTAAACGGTAAGAAAACATTGTCAATAATGATGGAACCTATTGTGTTTCAATAAATGGATTATTTCTATATTAAAATTGTTGTATTTCAATTAAATAAAAAGTAAGTTCCTCCACACCGTAATAACATAAGGGATAAATTCTTTGTTTCTGTTAAAAATAATAAATTCTTAAATAGGGGTCCGTTGTACAATGATTGGTGGAACGATGTAAGATAAATACAAATATCTGAAATGTGCCGGGTTTCTACTTGATATTCTTAAGACAAACACACAAAAATGCGACCATGAAATATGTTATGAGTAGGATTAACTTATCAGCCTCAATTTCTGACCTGGATGAGTTTGAAAGGGGAAGAAATTAAACAGTACTGTGATGAGCTAAACTGTTGGCGATTGCGAAGGTGTTGAGAATGAGGTCGGTATATAATTCTCAATAGGCATTTAAAATGAAGCAGAAGACGGAAGTTTTAATGTAAATGATATATTTCATTAATTTTAGATATTTCTCTCCATACTACAAACGCTTCTTTCTCGTTCTCTTTCTCAAAGACTTAACCTTACCTAAATTGGGTAGATCTTTAGTGTCCCGTTTGTTTTTGTTGGCAATTAATCATTATAATCTTATATACACATATGGAACATAAAAATGCGCGTGAAGTAACAAATAAAATTAACAATAATGATTAAATTACAAAAAAATTCAGCAGTATAAATGTTTTTCGTACAGAAAGAAAATTAGGATTGAAACACACTAGGATCACTAATTTAGGGTGGCTGACAAAGCAGATTGAGTATATAAGATCTTGTGAGTTAGAATTCGCTTATCATGAAATTATGGCAAAATTTAACTAATTTGTAATTACATTTTACTTATAATTAACAAAATATTGCAAGTTAAACATTTTGTTGTTTGTAATTTCTTTTTTAGGTTGAAAGCGACGCTTAATCAGAGTGACTACAAATGTAGTGCCACGTATTTATTCTGCAAGGAGTAGTTGTAGCAGGAATTCTGCAGCTAGATTATAATCTTTTAGCTGCAGCATTCCTCTAATGCCATTATCATTTTATCCTAGTTATTCTAACATAAGTTAATAAAATAATTATATAAACTCTGATAATTATTCTTAAGGCATTTAATATTTTTTTCTCGAGATAAAGTCACGGGTGACTTTATGTAAGAAATACTGGTCAATAAATTTTAACTTTTTTCTGCTGACTTAAGTTTGACAGCTGTTCTTCGGAAATTCGGGGTCACTGAGTTTATAAATGGCAATAGTTTACTTCTATCACGTCAAGGTTTATATTTATGGACTGGTCCATATTGGTTCTACTCATAGTACCAAGTTATCTTACGACCAAGTGAACGAAAGGGAGGCGTTTGGTATGCATCTTATTTTATTTTATCTATATATTTAGGCTTCTATTTATGCACATCTAGATATATAAAGCAATTGTGTATAGAATAATTTTGTGTTTTTTTAGATTTGTTTTATGAAACAACTTTCAGTAGTTTAGCCTTATTACGAAGGAAATGTTTGAATTCACCTGACTGGTTTTGCTATATATGTGCTTGTTTTACTGCACCAACTAAAAGAATGAAAATTAATTTCTTGGTGAAAAGAGCATACTTGGCTTAATTTGAAATTAAATTAGATGATCAAGATAAACCTTGGGCCCCGCACAATGTTTATTATCCCTTTGTCGTAAATCTACGCCAATCGACAAATGACACAAGGAAACAACAAGGATTTGGCATTCCTATGGCCTGGTGTGAGTCAAAATCCATGTAAACGATTGCTACTTTTGTCTCACAAAGAATTCTGGTTATAGCAAGAAAACGTAACATAAAATAAGTTACCAAAACTTAATTCAGTATTTCATCAATTGCTTTATTCAGATGAAATTCCATTACCTGTATTTAAGGAAGTTCATTCACTGGACGATGTAAGTGATACATATATGTGAATCTGATGTAAGTAATGAACTTGATAGTGATCCAGACTTTGTATATACATCGACCCATGAACGTGGAAAGTTCAGTTAATTAGGACTGAATGATTTAGTTAGGGACCTAGGCCTGTCAAAAAAGTTAACAGAAGTGTTAGCTTCTAGAATTAAAGAGAAGAATTTGTTAGCGGAAAAAACAAATGTAACTTTGTATCGGAACAGGGATAGAGATCTCTTGGCATTCTTTAAAACTGAAGAATATTTTGTTTACCCTTGTGACGTAGCGGGACTGTTAAACGGGATGAGTGTTTTAGAGTGTGATCCAAGTGAATGGAGTCTAAAATGTGTATTACTTCATAATGGAAACTTGTTCGGTGCGATTCCTATTGGTCACTCTGTGCATTCAAAAGAGAAGCATAAACACATAAGATATGTATTAGAACACAAATGGATCATATGTGTGGATCTGAAAATGGTAAATTTATTACCTGCCTAACAAGGATGCCATAAAAAGTATCCTTGTTTCCTGTGTTTATGAGACAGCTGAGCCAAGGACAAACATTGGGAACAGAAACTCTGGCCAGTTAGAGAAAGTTTGACTGTTGGGGAGAAGAATATTATACACCAACTACTTGTTGACTGACAGAAAATCATCTTCACACCCCTTCATATTAAACTAAGGCTGATGAAAAAATTTATTAAGGGGCTTAATGTGGAGGGTGACTGTGTGATAGAACGAGTTGAATCTGTGTTAAATTCAACTCCTATCCCATATTAGTTAAAACCTCGAGGAGGCCCACGTGCATCTTCGATTCGAGGCTTGGAGTCTTATCAACAGCTACCGGACGCCAATGTTTAAACAAGGAGGTTATCGTCCCCCCCCCGTTCGCCCCCATACGCCGACCTCGCTAGATCGAGTTAGGCTTATGGACCGATAAGGCATTTTCCTCCGGCCCAGCTGTGCGTTCCCTCGAAGCTTCCACCCCATTCTCCCCCACGCCAAGGAGATGTCCTGGCTATTTATATGGAAACTTTACCACTAAGATCAGATTGGAGATCCAGATTTTCGTCGCGAAACATCACCACGGCCCTCTCTCCCTTTGTGCGCCAAGGGACCTCGACCTCGAGATTCACCATCACTTGTCCAGAAGGAGGACAATATTCCTTGAGTGCCAAAGGTTCAAGCCTTTAGTGACGCCAAGTCCCCAAGGCATCCCCCCCCCCTGTTGTTCAAGGAGAACAGCATTAGAACAGCCATTGTTCGTTTTGAGCCCTTCGCCAAGAAACGGTTCTCATCCCCCCCCTGTTGTTCAAGGAGAACAGCATTAGAACAGCCATTGTTCGTTTTGAGCCCTTCGCCAAGAAACGGTTCTCATCCCCCCCTGTTGTTCGAGGAGAACAACATTAGAACAGCCATTGTTCGTTTTGAGCCCATCGCCAAGAAACGGTTCTCACCCCCCCTGTTGTTCAAAGGAGAACAACATTAGAACAGCCATTGTTCTTGAGCCCGTAGACAAGAGACGGTTCTCATCCCCCCCTTTGTTCAGAAGAGAACAACCTAGAACAGCCATTGTTCGTCAAGCCGTTCGTCGAGTAACGGTTCTCCTTTCCAAGACGCCACGTCAGGATCCTTTTATCCCCCCCCTTCGGCTGGAACTCGCCAGCGGACCGAATATTCCTTCAAGTACCTTCCACTGCACCCTAATGAAGTTACGTAAGCCAAGCGTCACCTTTTGAGTATTGATCCCTTATTTGTCAATTCTATCCTGTGCTTTAAATGGTTTATCGAACCATCCCATCTCTTTAACTCCATATTTGTTTTACCTTTTTTGATCCCTTAAATCCTTGGATTAGCCCGAGTCTCCACGACCCTTTCCATTCTGTTTGTCAATATTTTCCGTTTTTGTGTTTGCTGATAGTTATTATTAATAAAACTATTTTATTAATGATAGAATATTATTATCCTTGAGCTCAGTTCCACTTCTTAAGCATTTTGAAGATACATAATATCGGCCGCCAGACAGTAAAAACGCACTCTAGAGATAATTAAGGAAGTTCCCTCAACGAATAGTGATATATGGTATATCGTCGGGAGTCATTCTACGACATATATATATATACTATTTAAATTTGGTGTCAGGTGTGTAAGGTTTAACGCTATATCTTTGCAAACACTGGTCTCAGTCGAGTAAAGCATAGTGTTATTCGTTATAATAATAGAATATAGTAGTTCCCTTTTGTTTTAACGATTGCTATCCCCTTTTTTTTGAAACTTAAGAAGCTGGAGTAGCTCAAGGAACGGTTATAATAATTTGTTTGTGTTTTTGTGATTTTTGTCAGTGGTTATTTAGATTGAGAAACCAAGTACGAATAGGTCAGTGCCCATATTTAGGTAGGCTAATTCTATAGAGGCATAATTCTTGTTGCGAGGAATTTTAGTTGGTTGACTAGTGCGCCCCCAAGTGCAAAGATGACTCCGTTCGAAATCTTTAAAGCGCAAGGAGAGTCCTGTGGACTTTCCGGAAAAGAACTAATTAAGTACATTCAAGCGGAGCAAAGAAGAGAAATACAACGAGAAGAAAGAGGGGAACGGATAAGACAAGCTGAGCTTCAGATTGAATTAGCTCGGATTAAAGCAGAAGTTCAAAGAAAAAAGGTAGAAAAAGAAAGAGAAAGAGAGGAACGGGAAAGAGTAATCCAACAAGAAGAAAGAAGGACGGACTCGCGCTCCTTCCAAGGGAAGCTGACAAAGTTTCCGAGCCCCGTAAAACCCCAAAACTTCTTTCCCCAAAACCAACAACGGGACTCCAAACCTCCCGTTTAGACTTCTCCTCCATCTCTCTTCCCGAAGCGACCAACCTTATGCTTCACCTGTGGTGTAGAAAACCACATGAGCTGGAATTGCCCCCAAAATTCTAGGCTTAAAAGCGGACCAGCCCACCAAGTTCACCAGATTTATGCAACCCCGGCTCCCCCGGAGGTGCAGACCCAAGCAGCAACTTCTCCCCCTCCGTCAGGCGACCAGGTAAATTTTGTTTTTGTAAAAGTTCATCGGGAACTTTGAAATATGAGGAGGGCAGCGTGGACAGCTGTCGAGTATTGACTCTCGTCAGGGACACAGGATGTACGTGCTTCATCGTGTCCGACGAACTCCTCCCAGTGGCCTCTAACCACAAAAAATTTGCGGTGGTACATGACCAACTTGGGCGGGCGAACCGATTCCCCGTCGCTAGATGTTACCTGCAGTGTCAATATTATAATGGCTGGGCTGAAGTCATTGTAGCACCCATACAATTCTGTTCCGTACTTATAGGACAGAGCCCCCAAGTAAGTTTCGACCCTGTGTTTCAGGCCGCCCTTCCTCAAGGCCGAGATAAGAAAGAAGCCCAGGAGCCCGTCCCCATCAGAACCCCGATACCGCCCGATTTCTCGGAAACCTTTAACCAGGACTTTAGGACGGCACAAAAGGAGTGTAAATCACTAACACCCTTAGGTGATAAGGCCCCAGACAAGGACACGGAGACTGTCCATGGACCCCAAGAAAAAAAGAACCCCCAACCCGCCCATGGAGATACCTTCGTAGAACTGGACGAAGCATCGGCGCTTGAAGAGGATTGCCCCGCGGAGTCCCTTAAGGTAATCCAGACAGTGTGCATCCAACCTGATGCCGATTACCCTCCTCCTTCCCTACCAAGCAAGTCTTTGGAACCCTCTGACCTGGATAGTGACGCGCAGCTGACATCAAGCCAGAAGAGTCAGCTCCAAGAACTAATTAAATCGAATCACCATTTACCCGCCCTATTAGCTCTTTTCGAGCAACTGCGTGAAAATGGCCTCACCATTGGCCCCAGCAAATGCCAGTTTGCCCACGAAACCATCAAATATTTGGGTTTCAAAATAGGACAAAGCAAGTCAGGTCCCCACGAGAACAAGATTAAGGCAATCGCCGACAGGCCCCTCCCGATTACAAAGAAGCCATTAAGATCGTTCCTAGGATCAGCTTCTCCCTATCAGCGATTTGTTCCGAATTTCGCTGCAATTTTGGCCCCCCTATGCCCCCTTCAGGAAAAGAATTTCCCCGATCGTTTACGTTGGAATGATGTCGCTGTTTCCCATTTTAATCAGCTCAAAAGTAAGTTCATTTCTGCCCCCATTTTTAAGTTGCCCAACCCGGAAAAATCCTTTGGGGTTAAGTCCGACGTGATCAACGAGGGCATTGGAGGTGTACTCCTTCAATACGTGGATGACAGAACGAGTCATCCAGTTGCATATGCTAGTCGTCAATTATTACCACGCGGAAAGAGATATGCCCCTAGAGAAAAGATAGCTCTATCAATTATCTGGGTCATAGACAAATTTAAGCTGTACTTGATATGTAAAGAATTTCAAATAGGAACCGACCACCGTCCGTTAGCCTATATTAGGAATTTGAGACACTCAAACGGCCGCATCATGCGCTGGAGTTTACTCTTGCAAGAGTATCAATTTAAAATAAATTATATCAAAGGTTCCGATAACCAGGTCGCTGACGCACTCAGTAGGAATGCGTTACCGAATAGCGTAGAACAATTGTATTCATAGGATTAGTATCTCCATGTAGGTATATACCGTCTTGTACGACTTAATTTAAGATTCTTTTGTAATATAATTAATTAATGTATATGTCTGAATTTTGTAACGCTCAATGTCTAATTTTTTTGATGTATATATATTTGTTCTTATTAATTTACGTATAAATTATTTTGTCCCGTATGTACTAAGTTTATAACATTTCATTGTTCCATGCCCTTTTTTTTTATTAAGTTGTATACAAGGTTATTTTCCCCTGTAATCTAAAGATCAAAATAATCATGTATTGAGGTAATACTAGTTAGGTGCAGGAAGATACGGTTGGTACAAGAAAACGAGTTCCCTACAACGGAGCTCTATCGTTGTCCCTTCTCTCTTTTTTTTTCGAAGTGACAACTTCCCCTGGAATGGAGGGGTGTGATAGAACGAGTTGAATCTGTGTTAAATTCAACTTCTATCCCATATTAGTTAAAACCTCGAGGAGGCCCACGTGCATCTTCGATTCGAGGCTTGGAGTCTTATCAACAGCTACCGGACGCCAATGTTTAAACAAGGAGGTTATCGTCCCCCTCCGTTCGCCCCCATACGCCGACCTCGCCAGATCGAGTTAGGCTTATGGACCGATAAGGCATTTTCCTCCGGCCCAGCTGTGCGTTCCCTCGAAGCTTCCACCCCATTCTCCCCCACGCCAAGGAGATGTCCTGGCTATTTATATGGAAACTTTACCACTAAGATCAGATTGGAGATCCAGATTTTCGTCGCGAAACATCACCACGACCCTCTCTCCCTTTGTCCTCATTCCCTAATAACGAACTTGAAATAAAGTTTGAAAGTACTTAAATTTTCATTTGATTTTCCTTGTTGTCTTTGTTGCATAAAAGTGCATAGCATCTTTCATACAGTTTTATAAGGATTCACCATTAAAAACCAATTTTGTTTCGTCCTTGGGTCTCTGCTTGAATATAGCAGTTCTTAATATTGCACGCCTTACAAGAGAACAGAATTGTTAATATGCCAAGTACAAATAGCTTTATCGCTTCAGATACAGATTCTACCCTCGATTTGGAGACTAACCATAGCTAATAGGGTCGATTTTTACTTGGCACGGAAGCGATGTTTATTAATAAGACAAAAATTCAAGAATACACAACAGAACGAAGCCAGGGATGACGGTAAGATCTTACAAGTCTAAATATAGACAGTTTTTAACAATCCCTAAATTATTCTTGGTTTTATAGTTTTGTTTTTCTTACTTTTCTCAAGAAAATATTTCTCATAGAACTTTAGTAATGTTTGATAAATATTCAACTACCCGTTTTCTTAAACGCTCAAAATATTAAGGAAAAACGTCTTTACACATTCGCTAGCATCGTACTTCCCTCAACTAGAGAACTAACATCGGCGAGAGGTGTGAATTAAACTCTATGTTGCACATATAAAAATGGCCCCATTAAAAATTGAACTGTTCATTGCTAATATGGATCACTATTACTCTGTGATTAAAAATGGCTGATCAAATAAAAATTCAACCAGGTTAGAGGAGTAGTTAATGCCATTCGTACGAACTATCTTTACAGTGACAATTTTTCCTAAATTAAGAGGTAAATAGAATTAGGAATTCGAAAATACTTATGTAGCTAGAATATTATTTAAATTTTAGTGTGTTATGTTGTGTATATGTATGAATGAGTAGACATCCTAACTTGTTTTCTTATTCCTATAGAATAGTTGCATTTTATTTTGTACGTTGGAAATAGATAATTTTGTATGGAATTGTTCTTAGATCATACATCTTCGCTCTGACCTTTTTCTCGGCTGTATTTGTAATAGATCTTTATCTCATTTAACGTTCTTAGGTTTTCTCCCTCTTCTCTTCGTGAAAACTTTACATGAAGGGATCGTTAAAACTATCGCTTATTTCTTTTAATCAAGCGATCGAGATAAAGAATTCTTTTCATGTCGATAGCTGACTTTTACAACTGATCAGATTGATCGATCAAACATAGAAAGAATTAATTTTGACAAGGCACTGTGTGCCGAAGAGAAAATTATTTTACTGGGCGTGTCGTAGAGTGGTAGAGTCGAACGTCGATTGTAGAAAAGTAACTTTATTATATACAAAGAAAATTTTATTAGCAATAGTAAATAAATGACAATATATAACATGAGACACGGGGTACCAAACGGAGGGGTGGATACAAATGGCTCGAAGGGGACGAGAATCCGAGAATGGATGCACGGTGATTGCTTCCAGGAAAAGGGAGAGAGTGCAAATAACGGAAGGGAGAGAGTGCAAATAACGGGAAGACTCACGTAAAGCCTAAGTGACCGGAGGCTTTGGAGACGACGAGGAAGCAGGTCGCTGCAAAGTTCCACTTGCAAAATTCCTTCTTTTTTAACCTCGCTGAGAAATGAACGATTGAGTACTACAGACAAGAACGAAGTCGATATTGAATGATAAACGCCTGTCCGTGTCTATCATCTGTCCAGCAGGAACTCTGGCCTTAGGTACGAGCGAGGCCGGGTAGAGAGGTGACCTGTGGCGTTCGTAGCTGGAAGCCTTTGGTAGGGGGAGCAGAGCGTAGGAGGCTGTAAGTGACTGCTAACCAAGACGGGGCTGCATGGTACTTATTTCTCAAAGCTTTTCCTGAAGTATTTATACTGCCTCGGCCGAAGCGAGTCGCCAGAGCCCCCCCAAAGGGGGAAGGGGATCTCATTAGACTTGGCGCGCCAGTGGGGAGAGGATATTCTCAGCGAGTATCATAGGCTAGCGTGAAACTCCTCGACGCCATAGGTCTGGCCGCGATCAGGCGATGCGACGGGGGAGAATGGGAACACAATACGGAACACACAGCCGCGCGACATTGTTAGGGCGGCTCCTTGGAAACGACTGGCCCGACCATTCTTGATAAGAGCGCCGGGGTCATCCGACCCCGTGAATTTCTCTCTGATCCTTAGGGACTGTCTGGGCGTGCAGGTGCATCTTTTCACAGCCGCCACGGCTAGACGTTGGGTTCTGGTGAGGGGGGGGGGGGTAACCTGCGTTCTCTAACATCTGCTTTCTTCCCAAGATGGAGCTCCTGGAGGAAGTAACTTAAGACTAATATAGGGTAATTACACAGCTATATTTCCAATAGGGACACAAATAAAAGGGATGGTACCAGGTACTCTGCACAAAGATAAGTCAAATAAAGCGGACTCGGGAAATGCTCGGTATTCCTATTTCCGAACAAAATCAAGTAAAAAAAATAATAAGAGTAATAATACAATAAGACAGACGGGAATAGTTATGAATAGCCGGAGTCAACAAAGCCTCGATAACCAGGGCTTACATACAAGGAAATTCCCCAAAAGAAAGGTCCGCCAATACAAAATAAAGGTACATACAAACAGAGGAACTCCTAAAAAAATATATACAAAATAAAATGAAATAAATGCATATATTCTTATAAGGCATTACACAAAACTACAAGAATTATTCATGAATATATATAAAAGTATTCCATTTAACGTTACAATTAATCAATGGGAAATTACTCCGGAGACAAATCCGGGGATTTTTGCTTAAGCTGTCCGCCAAGCAATTTTCGGACCCTTAATGTATACAATTTTAAATTGGAATTCTTGGAGAGAGAGGCTTCACCTCATGTGGCAACCATTATTCTTCTTAACGTTATGTAGGTAAGAAAGGGGTTTATGGTCAGTCTCGAACATGCGCAAGTTCTATTAGATGAGGGGAATCAGTTCGGCGTCGAGCATGGTGACAGAGTTTAACTTCCGGAAGTCGTTACACATCCGATAAGAATTGTCCCAATTCTTCACCGTGACTACCAGGGAGCAATACTCCGACTTCAACGGCTCTATAATAGCCATTTCAAAAGCTGGTGTACCTCCTCATTGAACGCCGTTTTTAAGTGAATGGGGAGAGGGTACGGCTTCAAACGGACAGGTTCTTGGGTAGTGAGCCGAATATTGTGCTCGAACTGGGCAGCACAACCAGTGGTATCTGAGATTACTTCGGTTAAATGGGTGAATAACGCTTGTAACTGGGTCTTCTGGGGGATCGAAAGCTGAGGGTTTATACTCAACTCGGTCGATGAGGAATCGGGGGTATCTGGCAAGACGGGGATAGGACATTTCGCATCTGGTTCCACACAGGTGACTTGTACCACGACCAAGGGGTCAAGCGGTAAGCTTGACTTTAAGGCGGATTCTTCGTCCAGAGTCACAAATTGGTTGGCAAAAGCGCGTCGATGGTACCTTTTAGTCATGTTCACGGAAATAAATAGCTTTGTATCAGATGAGGTTTGGATCAAGTAGTCGACGGGAGTGCGTCTCTCGATCACTAGGAAGGGGCCCTTCTATTGGCTTAAAGGTTTGTTGTTCTGCGTAGGAAGTAGTCAAAGGAATTCGTCACCGGATTTAAATTTTCGTTCGTGGGACTTATAGTCGAAGTAGGTTTTATACTTGGCCAAGTTTGACTCGGCGTTCGGATGCGCGATCTCTGTGCACTTTTCTAACTTGTGCCTCAGGTCTAAGAGGTAAGCGTAAGAGGATTAAAGCTCCTGGTCTAATTTTAAATCTGAGAAGAGCTCCTCTAGAATACTGAGGGGCACTCTAACATTTCGTTCATGCAGAAGCTCAAATAGGGCAAAACCTAAGGTGCGAGGGGAAATTTCCCGGTATGCGAAAATGGCTACGGGCAAGAAATGGTGCCATTCTCGAGGTTGTTCGGCGCACAGTTTCTTGAGGATGGATTTGAGGGGGCCGTTACCAGCTGGGTGAAACGAAGTGGTCAAAAGCGGTTTATCTTCATGAGCTTGCCAACATACTCCATCAGCTGCGACATGAATTAGCAGCAACGATCAGACAGGATTTCTTTGGGTAATCAAACACGGGAGAAGATGGAGATTAGTGCTTACGCGCAAGAGATGCTGTCTATATTCTTCAAAGGCAGGGCCTCGGGGAACTGCATAGCAGAATCCAATAAAGTTAGCACGTGAATGTGACTTTCACACGAAAGGATGGGGGGGTGTGTATTGGACCGATAAGATCAATTGCGACACGGTAAAACGGCTCTGAGCTTTGGGGTACTCTCTCCAAAGGTGCGGGCTTAACTCGCCCGTTGACGTCAGTCTTTTGGCAGTTGTCGCAAGACCTGCTCCAGCGAAGGATTACTTCATGGGCGCTTGGCCAATAAAAATATTTGAAGATCTTCGGGATAATCTTCGGGTAGCTAAAATTGCCTGAAAATAGGCTGTCATTGGCAGTGGTTAAAATGGGACCAACGTGGAAACGCGCAACGCACAATACTCGCGTCTGGGGTTTTCCTGTTTTCTGAGCACTCACGGTAAAGTAAGCCGTCTGGGCCTTGTAGGAGACCACCTTGTCTTCTCAGGTGGCTTCTTGTTCTCTTGGGTAGGCCTTAGGCCACAGGGGTTGGAGGGAATCGCAGTTCTTCTGGTTCCTTGCGAAGTTTTCAGTCATGACAACCTTGAATCTGAAGAACCTGAGGATTCTAAGGGCGAAAGCATCTTCGAATCTTATGCAACTTTCGAACGAGTTTCCACGGGCTGAGCTACAGAGTTGGGGAAGACCCGTTGGCACTGGCAACTGAGGACAGAGGAAAATTTAATAGGAGCTGCTACTACTTGTCCCCAGCAAGTGAAGTACGCACAATCGATGTACATAGCACTTAGCGATGGTAAACCGATTGCTGTGAACCAAGTAGTCGTGCACGACTGCTAATTTATTATGGTCCGGGGCTACTAGGGGGTGCAGCTTTTTCGACACCACTATGCAGGTGCACCCAGTATCTCTCATAAGAGTGGAGATACGGAGGCCATTAATTGTTCCGGATTCGAACTTATGGCCTCCAGGGGTATTCTTATCAAACAAGAAGTTTACCTGCAAGCCGCCTGGACTTTAGGTGCTAGGGAGAGGAGAAGATTATGATGGTGATGCCGGAGGCGCCGAACTAACACAGAACTGGTTTACCTGGTAAAAAGAGTTATTCCTGAACAGAGAGTTCTGGAGCCAGTTAATTTTCACGTGGCCCTCCACACCACAGGATAAACAAATGATGGATCTCCTGGGGAAAGATGACGTAGGGGGGCTGGAAGAGAACGGTTTTATATCCCGTTTTTCAGACGAAAAGAGTTGTTTCGCCCTCAACGGTTCAGGTACCTTAACAAACTTGCTTCCATTTTGCAGGATGAATTTAGTTTTGTTTGGTTTAGGTTTTGGGGAAAGGTGGGCCGCTTTATTCGGTTCTTTGGGATAAAGGTTGTGGCTTGCAAAATAAATGTCGGCCTCTTCTGTCCACTCCTTGAATGTGAGGCACCGCCGGTCTTTTACCAAAAATCTGATTTCAGCCGCAAGTGCAGCCAACAACTCGTCTCTCAGGAAGAAAGCAAAGAGGGCATCGTAGTAATGCGGGATTTTAAAAGCATCGAGCCAAAAGTTGAGGTGACGCTGGAGGTGTACCCAGACTGACTGTATATAGTAAAGTTATTTTTCTAAGAACCAGATCCTCCAAAATTTGATTCTTTAGGCCAACCACACTTGAATTTGATTATTTAACCCACGCACTGGGACCTATATCATAATCTCTGGCGTGCTTCCTTCCCGCGTCACCGCAGAGTTAATCCTCAGCTAGCATCGATGTTCGATGCTCCTACATTATATTTTAGTATCAAGTGTGGGGTTAAATAATCCTATTAATGAAAGTGGAGCAAAATGAGGTCCAATGGCAGCCACGTGCCCTCCTGTACCTACCTTGATCCGGAGAACACCTCATGGAGTTGTGGAAAGCATGGGGACCTAGGCGAGGAGGCAGCGGACGCTGTTATCACTCGCCCCAGCAGTATTTGCCTAGGGACCAATGTCATCGCCCCCTTCTCACGCGTTTACCTCTCCACGAGCATGCCAACTTCTCTGCCCAAAGATTGGAATCCGTAGGACATTCCAACGAGCGTCATCAACATTCCCTCTTTCCCCGAAGGAGTCGCTGACTTTTCACTTAAGATCGCGCGCGCCGCCTCTCCAGGCGCCTATATTACACTTAAACCGAGTTTCGACAGCAGCAATGTCAAACCTCAACCTACACTGACGAACGAGCTAAAGGACGCTCTTCCTTCCCCCACCCTCCAGCGGCGATTTCGATTCAAGTTAAGGCTAAATCGATCCGTGAACTCTGCCTTAGTCAATCGGCAAGTTTTGACTTCAGTGAACCCTGCCCTAGTCAGTTGGCAAAGATTAAGAAGGATTTCCAACTCCGAAGACGGCAAGTGCTCCCTTGTATTAAAACCAGAGGTAAACAACTTCTACCGTCAGTCACCGTACCCCACTGGCCCCATTTTAGCAACGAACTCATAAGGTAATCGTAACCGTTACCGCCTGAAGATTAATCTTCAATCTGGTTTATCCCAATTGCTCCATTATTTGTGTGCACGCCCCAGTTGAAAACCCCCTTTAAATCACCAACTGGATCTGACCTTTTTAATCCCTTAATCAACCTACCTGATCACGTGCAGGTCTTTAAACCCCGTCTGGGTGACCATTCCATTTAAATCCAATTTCTCTGTAAATATATATATTCTTTTTTTGTTGTTAGTAAAGTTATATTTTCCTCATTGTCTTTCTTGTGCAACCTAAAAGCGTACCAGCTACCTTTTAATCTTTGGCCAACTTGCACTCTGAAATAATTGTTTAAAAGGACCCTGCGAAGTAAGAATAAACCACCCCTCCCCTTTCACTCTCGGTCTTCAATTCACTTTGCGCCAATCCCCAAAAAGCACCCTCATATATATAAATATATCGTCTGGTCATTCCACGAGAGACAGTTTTTACTGTGATATCCTGATAAAAAGATATAAATTTTACATTTTATCATAACCAAATAAATTCTTCAAGAAAGGTATCGACTGCTTAGTTAAACGGTAAGAAAACATTGTCAATAATGATGGAACCTATTGTGTTTCAATAAATGGATTATTTCTATATTAAAATTGTTGTATTTCAATTAAATAAAAAGTAAGTTCCTCCACACCGTAATAACATAAGGGATAAATTCTTTGTTTCTGTTAAAAATAATAAATTCTTAAATAGGGGTCCGTTGTACAATGATTGGTGGAACGATGTAAGATAAATACAAATATCTGAAATGTGCCGGGTTTCTACTTGATATTCTTAAGACAAACACACAAAAATGCGACCATGAAATATGTTATGAGTAGGATTAACTTATCAGCCTCAATTTCTGACCTGGATGAGTTTGAAAGGGGAAGAAATTAAACAGTACTGTGATGAGCTAAACTGTTGGCGATTGCGAAGGTGTTGAGAATGAGGTTGGTATATAATTCTCAATAGGCATTTAAAATGAAGCAGAAGACGGAAGTTTTAATGTAAATGATATATTTCATTAATTTTAGATATTTCTCTCCATACTACAAACGCTTCTTTCTCGTTCTCTTTCTCAAAGACTTAACCTTACCTAAATTGGGTAGATCTTTAGTGTCCCGTTTGTTTTTGTTGGCAATTAATCATTATAATCTTATATACACATATGGAACATAAAAATGCGCGTGAAGTAACAAATAAAATTAACAATAATGATTAAATTACAAAAAAATTCAGCAGTATAAATGTTTTTCGTACAGAAAGAAAATTAGGATTGAAACACACTAGGATCACTAATTTAGGGTGGCTGACAAAGCAGATTGAGTATATAAGATCTTGTGAGTTAGAATTCGCTTATCATGAAATTATGGCAAAATTTAACTAATTTGTAATTACATTTTACTTATAATTAACAAAATATTGCAAGTTAAACATTTTGTTGTTTGTAATTTCTTTTTTAGGTTGAAAGCGACGCTTAATCAGAGTGACTACAAATGTAGTGCCACGTATTTATTCTGCAAGGAGTAGTTGTAGCAGGAATTCTGCAGCTAGATTATAATCTTTTAGCTGCAGCATTCCTCTAATGCCATTATCATTTTATCCTAGTTATTCTAACATAAGTTAATAAAATAATTATATAAACTCTGATAATTATTCTTAAGGCATTTAATATTTTTTTCTCGAGATAAAGTCACGGGTGACTTCATGTAAGAAACACTGGTCAATAAATTTTAACTTTTTTCTGCTGACTTAAGTTTGACAGCTGTTCTTCGGAAATTCGGGGTCACTGAGTTTATAAATGGCAATAGTTTACTTCTATCACGTCAAGGTTTATATTTATGGACTGGTCCATATTGGTTCTACTCATAGTACCAAGTTATCTTACGACCAATTGAACGAAAGGGAGGCGTTTGGTATGCATCTTATTTTATTTTATCTATATATTTAGGCTTCTATTTATGCACATCTAGATATATAAAGCAATTGTGTATAAAATAATTTTGTGTTTTTTCAGATTTGTTTTATGAAACAACTTTCAGTAGTTTAGTCTTATTACGAAGGAAATGTTTGAATTCACCTGACTGGTTTTGCTATATATGTGCTTGTTTTACTGCACCAACTAAAAGAATGAAAATTAATTTCTTGGTGAAAAGAGCATACTTGGCTTAATTTGAAATTAAATTAGATGATCAAGATAAACCTTGGGCCCCGCACAATGTTTATTATCCCTTTGTCGTAAATCTACGCCAATCGACAAATGACACAAGGAAACAACAAGGATTTGGCATTCCTATGGCCTGGTGTGAGTCAAAATCCATGTAAACGATTGCTACTTTTGTCTCACAAAGAATTCTGGTTATAGCAAGAAAACGTAACATAAAATAAGTTACCAAAACTTAATTCAGTATTTCATCAATTGCTTTATTCAGATGAAATTCCATTACCTGTATTTAAGGAAGTTCATTCACTGGACGATGTAAGTGATACATATATGTGAATCTGATGTAAGTAATGAACTTGATAGTGATCCAGACTTTGTATATACATCGACCCATGAACGTGGAAAGTTCAGTTAATTAGGACTGAATGATTTAGTTAGGGACCTAGGCCTGTCAAAAAAGTTAACAGAAGTGTTAGCTTCTAGAATTAAAGAGAAGAATTTGTTAGCGGAAAAAACAAATGTAACTTTGTATCGGAACAGGGATAGAGATCTCTTGGCATTCTTTAAAACTGAAGAATATTTTGTTTACCCTTGTGACGTAGCGGGACTGTTAAACGGGATGAGTGTTTTAGAGTGTGATCCAAGTGAATGGAGTCTAAAATGTGTATTACTCCATAATGGAAACTTGTTCGGTGCGATTCCTATTGGTCACTCTGTGCATTCAAAAGAGAAGCATAAACACATAAGATATGTATTAGAACACAAATGGATCATATGTGTGGATCTGAAAATGGTAAATTTATTACCTGCCTAACAAGGATGCCATAAAAAGTATCCTTGTTTCCTGTGTTTATGAGACAGCTGAGCCAAGGACAAACATTGGGAACAGAAACTCTGGCCAGTTAGAGAAAGTTTGACTGTTGGGGAGAAGAATATTATACACCAACTACTTGTTGACTGACAGAAAATCATCTTCACACCCCTTCATATTAAACTAAGTCTGATGAAAAAATTTATTAAGGGGCTTAATGTGGAGGGTGACTGTGTGATAGAACGAGTTGAATCTGTGTTAAATTCAACTCCTATCCCATATTAGTTAAAACCTCGAGGAGGCCCACGTGCATCTTCGATTCGAGGCTTGGAGTCTTATCAACAGCTACCGGACGCCAATGTTTAAACAAGGAGGTTATCGTCCCCCCCCCGTTCGCCCCCATACGCCGACCTCGCCAGATCGAGTTAGGCTTATGGACCGATAAGGCATTTTCCTCCGGCCCAGCTGTGCGTTCCCTCGAAGCTTCCACCCCATTCTCCCCCACGCCAAGGAGATGTCCTGGCTATTTATATGGAAACTTTACCATTAAGATCAGATTGGAGATCCAGATTTTCGTCGCGAAACATCACCACGACCCTCTCTCCCTTTGTGCGCCAAGGGACCTCGACCTCGAGATTCACCATCACTTGTCCAGAAGGAGGACAATATTCCTTGAGTGCCAAAGGTTCAAGCCTTTAGTAACGCCAAGTCCCCAAGGCATCCCCCCCCTGTTGTTCAAGGAAAACAGCATTAGAACTGCCATTGTTCGTTTTGAGCCCTTCGCCAAGAAACGGTTCTCATCCCCCCCCTGTTTTTCAAGGAGAACAGCATTAGAACAGCCATTGTTCGTTTTGAGCCCTTCGCCAAGAAACGGTTCTCATCCCCCCCCTGTTGTTCAAGGAGAACAGCATTAGAACAGCCATTGTTCGTTTTGAGCCCTTCGCCAAGAAACGGTTCTCATCCCCGCCCTGTTGTTCGAGGAGAACAACATTAGAACAGCCATTGTTCGTTTTGAGCCCTTCGCCAAGAAACGGTTCTCACCCCCCCTGTTGTTCAAAGGAGAACAACATTAGAACAGCCATTGTTCTTGAGCCCGTAGACAAGAGACGGTTCTTATCCCCCCCTTTGTTCAGAAGAGAACAACCTAGAACAGCCATTGTTCGTCAAGCCGTTCGTCGAGTAACGGTTCTCCTTTCCAAGACGCCACGTCAGGATCCTTTTATCCCCCCCCTTCGGCTGGAACTCGCCAGCGGACCGAATATTCCTTCAAGTACCTTCCACTGCACCCTAATGAAGTTACGTAAGCCAAGCGTCACCTTTTGAGTATTGATCCCTTATTTGTCAATTCTATCCTGTGCTTTAAATGGTTTATCGAACCATCCCATCTCTTTAACTCCATATTTGTTTTACCTTTTTTGATCCCTTAAATCCTTGGATTAGCCCGAGTCTCCACGACCCTTTCCATTCTGTTTGTCAATATTTTCCGTTTTTGTGTTTGCTGATAGTTATTATTAATAAAATTCTATTTTATTAATGATAGCAATATTATTATCCTTGAGCTCAGTTCCACTTCTTAAGCATTTTGAAGATACATAATATCGGCCGCCAGACAGTAAAAACGCACTCTAGAGATAATTAAGGAAGTTCCCTCAACGAATAGTGATATATGGTATATCGTCGGGAGTCATTCTACGACATATAAATAAATTTTTTCATCAGCCTTAGTTTAATATGAAGGGGTGTGAAGATGATTTTCTGTCAGTCAACACACAGCTGAGCCAAGGACAAACATTGGGAACAGAAACTCTGGCCAGTTAGAGAAAGTTTGACTGTTGGGGAGAAGAATATTATACACCAACTACTTGTTGACTGACAGAAAATCATCTTTACACCCCTTCATATTAAACTAAGGCTGATGAAAAAATTTATTAAGGGGCTTAATGTGGAGGGTGACTGTTTAAAATCCATATGTACAATATTTCCTGGCTTAAGTTATGATAAAATGAAGTCTGGTGTTTTTGATGGGCCACAAATCAGAATTTAATGGTACACCAAAACTTCTCGAGCTCGAGGACTGACATAGAAAAAGGAGCATGGGATTAATTTGTGGCTGTTGTAAAAGTATTTCTTTCAAACAAGAAGGATGCTAACTACAAGGACAGTGGTAGAGACTTTACTTGATATCTTTCATCGTTTAGGCTGCAACATGAGCATAAAGGTTCATTTCCTCAGGAGCCATCTTGATCAATTTCCTGCTAATCTTGGCTTCGTGAATGATAAACACATGGAGAGCGTTTTGATCAAGCTATTAAGATTATGGAGGAGAGATATCAAGGCCGGTGGAACACGAACATGATTGCAGACTACTGTTGCAGACACCCTCGCAAGCGAAAATTTATTCCATGAATGTATCGGTATGTGTACGATTGCTTGTGTTTTCTCCATTATATAAGAAAAATAACCTGTCTGTATTTAGTAATAGGTGATGTTATCTTACAATACATTTATTCTAAGCCAGGGCAACCTTTGGCACGCGTGCCAAACGTGGCACGCCAACGACCTCTTACCGGCACGCGAAGCCAAAAATGAAAACTGGATAAATGTGTCTCCAACTTCTTTTATATAGCAAATGAATGGTGTATATATAACCTGTTATAAATTATCTGTTATCAGTGATGTAGCAGCAGAAGTCTCATTGAGGGTAAATAAATAAAATGTCCACAATTTTTGTTTCTCTAGTTTGGATTTGTTGGATTTGTTCTTTTCTGCTTAAACTGGTAAAGATTCAATTCTCTTTAATATAATATGTATTTTGGAGTTGAAATAACTATCTTTACCTTGTGATTTTTATGCATCATGAGGGATTAAGGATCAATAAAAGAATATCTTTAATTGTATATCCTTTTATTGTGTTTTAAACAAGTATTGTCCCGTGATAAAATTCTATATCAAAGATTTGGCCAATTTTATCACACCCACTTAAAATGGTTGCCCACCCCTGCTTAAGAGATATCAAATAATATGTTCTCAAAAAAATTTGGTTGGCCCGTGAAAAATTTTGTGTTAGATATTTGGCCTGCACTCTCAACCATGTTGCCCACCCCTGATTTATCCTTTCAAATTCTGTTGGCATTTTAAGTTATGGTTTAAAGCTATGACACTTACCAAACTATCCTTACCGAGTAAAACATGCAGATCGTCGTACAATTGGAATATGCTGTTGAATGAAAACCTGATGTAGTAACATAAAATGGATGCCATATTTGAAATCAGCGTGTCAAAATTAGTTAAAAACAACCACAAAACCTAAGTCAGCCGAAAACATGTTGATCAGTATTATAATCCACGATGGGGATATATTAATGAAGAGCTTTGATATAGAAATTCAGTTTGTAGTTCAGTGATTGTTCATCACCTTGAACCGTAATGGAATCTAAACCCTTTTGAGTTATTAGCTTCTAATTTAAGAACTCAATATTTTTTTAACTTTGTGTCATCTTTGTATTTAGATGTGAAAAGACTCTCCCTCGGTGCATATTCTACTTTATCTGAGATATTTTTTCAGGATTGTCATATATTTCCATTTTATGTGATATTTTCTACCATTATTTAAATTAATATTCCCCCCTTAAGTAACTCAGAATTAAAAACATTTTTGCATTCAGAACTCATATAAGCTGTGTGATTAGGAATTTTAATATTACTTGGCAACGAGGATTACCTAATGAAGCCATTTTGTCGAACGACTCTCCTCCAGAAAAAGAATTTTGCTTCCCAATGGTCTGTAGTTTTTATAATATTTTTCACGCAAACATTAATAATGCTTAGAGAGAAAGAAATTTTTATTAATATCTAAGAGCGATACATTGCAAATTCATTCCAAAATCGTGAATCACCGTATCTTTCTGATTGTTTGTTCATAATCACGACGGTGTATTTAATTTCAGTGATTAACACGTTTATACCTCCTTTGTCTTCACTACACGATTAGTAGAATTATTAATATTAATGATAAATGTCAGGGCAAAGAGTCGTAAAGTAGAGCAAGAAAGAACACAATACCCTGAATATCATTCTGTGCTCTTCTATTCACGGCATTTCTCAAAGTCGCCATCTGGAATGAAATCCTCAAACCTTCGAAACTTAAATGGCGAAATAACCCTATTGGGTTCATTTCGTCTTTTAATTAAGTGTTTATAAAATAAAAAATCCTTTTTTTCATTTGAGAAGGTATGCTAAGTTCTGATACTTCGTTCATTGATCGCATCTGTGTATACATCATTATTATTCAGAAAGATTCAACTTTCGGCTATACCTTTATACATGATTATATGAACCCAAGTTTTGTCTAGTTAATAAATGCCGATATACTTGTAATGATGAGGTGTATGGCTGCACAAATTCGGTCAAATTATTGAATATATAAAGATATTTTTACTATAGTTTCTATGTTTAGTTTTCATGAAAAATGTTATTCCTTTGGAAAAGCTTGTATACAATTATGTTTAAACGATGTTCATTACCATTTTACCTGTTGGGGAGTTCAAAACTTGCCCTTTCTTTACTTGAATAAAAATAATCTTGGGTAAAACAACTGCATTTTATTTGGAAAGAGTATAATATATTCTAAGGACAATTATTTCGCCGTTGCGTTTTCTTCGTTTTCACGTAGTTTTTCTCCTATTGAGGAAACAATGAGTGCATCGAGGAATAAGGAAATGATTTGCTCGTTCATGAATCTCCATTCAAAGAGTACTATATGTTCTTAATTATCTTAGTTCGCTCTTGTCACATCTATGTAGTTCCTGTAGCATGGCACCGAGCAGAGCTAGGGAAACTCTATCTTAATTATGTTTTGCAGTGACTACTAGAAAATCAGGATATAAACGAATCGTGGAGAACTATTTATCTATATATCAGGTAGGACAAAACATTAATAAAATGATAATCATTATTATGGTCACTTTATATACCTGTATCACTTCCGATTACGGCAAATTTAAGCTACATTGAGCGTTGATTTAAGTGAACTTCACAGTGTCTTCCATACGAAGTAAGATAGCTGTGGTTTGGACTGCCAGTTAAACTACAGGGCTTCACTCTGAAATAAATGGCATCAAAACCCTACCATGATATGATAAGGAATTTCAACGTGTATACTACACATATACTAATCCAACCAAACAATATATATATATATATATATATATATATATATATATATATATATATTTTTTTTCATCTATATGTACATGTACCTTTTATCTCTCTCAATTTGGTTATCTTGTGCATCCATTTCTCGTAGCAACATTAAAATGCATTGATTGAATGAATTTTAGAACTCCAACCTTACAATTAGAAGTGTTACACGCATAAAAAAGATTGGAAATCGATTGCTTGAATATAGCTGATTCTTTAGCGAAATGAAAATAAGAAGAATTAATTAGCTATAATATTAATTTATGGCGATCTCTAATGCGAACAAATATCTGTATTATCAATCAAGAATAAGAAATATTGAAAGGCAGGATATGAGGATAAATAAAAATGACAATTCGGGAAAATAGCCAAAATAGTGAAAGCAATTAATGCTGAAGAGGATTGCTTACACGAATTTCTTTAGGAAATTGTCAACTAAACGGACAATCCTTGCAAATGAAGAAGTTTACAAGCGTAAAGAAGCGCCACTCAGCGCAAATGATAAGAGAAAACTTCTTTTTTTTTACTAATAAAGGATTTGCATGTGAAAAATGCATAAGAGCAAAATTCGTAAAATTGACTAAATTTCAAGAGGTGAAGAGAAGATAATAATTATGGATCAAAGCCATACCTTCTGATTCAAATAAAACATTGTAAAATTCAATATTATAATTTGGAGGAAATAAAATAGCATCTCTTCTTGTCTGTTTAGCTTTGCTCCTCTTCCGATGAGAAACAAAGATGACAACCGATTAGCAAAGACAAAGCAATACAGTATCAGAGACACTGTAGAGATTAATTAACGCTAAAGAGGGGAAAAAGGATAAAGATCTGTAAAAAGAGGAGAGGAAGTAAGATAACTCTAAAGGCAATTCTTATATAAGAAAGCAAGGGAAAATGTTCTTAAAAATATTGTAACAACTCTCCTGGCAGCTTTACCTTTTAGGGCGTTTTCTATATAGAAACACTCGTGAATTTCTAAACGAGAAAAAAAGGAAGAAGATGTAATTGGGCACCGTCTTACAAACTAAGAAGGAAACTACAGTTGAAAAATTGTTAATTTCAATTGAGGGGTTTAACGAAAAAACTTAAGTGGGTTCGGACAATAACTTTCTTGGCAGAGCCTCTTAAAATTAATAACAATTTAAAACTTTTCAAGGAAAATTCGGAAGATTTGGAAATCTCTGGATACTTTTCACCAACGTCATGACCTGTTTATTTTAAATGGAGGTCACCTAAACGGGGTAGCATTACAAAAAAGAGAAAAAAACGTTAACCAATTGCACAAAGAAAATGGGCAAAGAAGAACTCCCCAAAATAAGCAAGAAACGAAAGAAACCCTCTCGTATTGCAAGAGAGTCAGGGTTTAAAGACATACAAGATTTTCACGCTGAAAATTAACAGATTGCATAAGAGAAACATAGAGTTCTGTAATATTATTGGTAGTTATCAAAAATATCTTAGCTAAGTAGAAATTGGTAGATTCCAATTTATGCGGTTGGCAGTGAGTGGCATGCAAGGTATTTAGCGCCCATTATAAACTTTTAAACTAGCAGTGACCCATTGTATTGGGTTTATATGGACACCTCATCACTTAGCAGCATTCATATCAAAATTTATTCAAGTCTGCGTCATTTCTGAAGTCAAGATTTTGTCTCCTATACTTCGATATATCTTAACCTAAATTAAAACATATGCTCAATTTTACTTATCTCGACTTTTTGGCATGACACTCAAAACTTAAATCAATAAATACATCGAACTATCCTTTTTTTTTAATAGCTCAGTTTCTGTAGCTTTTCTCGCCTAAATACCCCTGCTTATGATGTCTGTGGGTCAGCAGAGCCAACGACATGCAGCTGCGGAAACAAAGTACTCCTTCAGCAAAACCCGAACTGGATCCAATTTAATGAGCTATTCTATCACATCCTTAGGTCAGCACAAAAAAACATTCTATTTTCGCCACTACCGATAAAACTTGGACTAATGAATTATTTTTTAAGTGCGCTCAATAAAGAAATAATAATTTTCACTTCTGTAACAGAAATTTGCGTCATAGCTATGCCATATAGTGGTACTGAGTATTTTTGAAGTGTCTTAAATGAGGGGGCCCAAGGAAGATGTTACTTTCGAAAAATGCATGAAAGTCAATGAGAGGTACGCATGGGTTTAATTTAAGTCATATGTACCAAAACTTCTGGGCGAGCACCGAGGTTCCAGACTATGAACTTGTAGATTCGGCAAGATTTACTCTTCTTTTTTTGCACGCATGTTTGTAAGAATGATTTTTTTTTAGCTAACATCTAAATAGACTACCCTGAAACAACTGTGGTAATTATAAAATTAGATATAAATTGTCTACATCAAACTATTATGGTACCAATGTTTACTAAAACGTTTTAACCTGGTAACAATGAGTTTAACACAGTTTGATATCCCTAATTACGTGAGATTGTTACGACAATCAATTGGAGACCAGTAGGCTAAAATATAAAAGAATATATAAAGGTAATAAATATTAAAGAAAAAACAGTGAGTAAATGTTAAAAATTATATCCCATTTGGAATTCATAGGATTTGAGAAAAATTTTATACTTTTAGTTGTGTGCTTTGCACTCAGAAAAGTTTTTTATTCAAAAGAGCATATATTTGCTAGCTATTGATTGATTTAAACGAGAGAAAACTAAACTGCAGAGAATTAACTAAAAAATAGCGTTATAGAAACCTTTTAAAAAATAGATCAATAATTATTGATTAGCGCTATGGTTGAATGACTTTCTAATTTTGTAACTAAAAATAATTTTTTTAGAATTTTTTCATTGGATAATCTGAAAAGACGGGCGGTAAATTTGGAATGCACAATCAACCACTTCAAGTAAATTTATTGACTCTAATTTTAGTTCCTCTCTTACGGGGCGTAGCACTGCATAAAACAATTAACATTGGAACCCCTAACAACGTCTCTCAACGGTATTTGATTTCGAAACCTAAGGTAATTATTTCAAAATCGGGGGCTTTGTTCTCCTTATTTCCTTGTAATGATGTCTGGTTGAATCCCCTAAAACCCTGTTCTTTATAATAAATTAGTAGACTATACACAGTCCAAAAGCCTTACATTAGGTTCGAATGGAAAGTCGTTTGCAAAACTTCATTAGGCAGTCTAATCACTGTTTTTAGGCCGTACTTCTTAACTTCAGACATATAAGCCCCTTTTCTAAATTATAATTAAATCAATCATATGTTTTCTTAATATTTAATAATATAAAGTGTCCAAATCCTATTTTAATTAAAAAGAATCCTTCAAATGATATATAATACAATAGGAGGCGATTACAATTGACAATGTGACTGCGTAGTCCATATTTAATAAACGTTCTATATCAATATAAGACTAAAATTCTTCGACTAGCATAAAAAAAACCCAGAAGATTCTATTCAGTAAGTAAAAAGATATGTTACTTTGACCAAAAAGTAAAATCTGTAATTTGGAGGTTGTTCTTTCCCCCTACTCTCTTTCAGGAGTCCTAAAAATTATATATTTCGGGTATAACTTTAGTAAGATCAATACTCTCCTACCATAAAAAGGATCTGAATGAAAACAATGAAATTACTTGTTTTTATTTCCCTATAACAAAATTCAAAATACTTCCCGTGTTATAGAAATATGTGATAGATTAATCAAATTGGTAATTAGGATTTTAAGTTTAAGTGAAGGAAATGGAGGTGAAGAGAGGTTATGTAGTGTAATAGAGTAAGAAGTACTTGAAATTTATATTTCTTTTTATAAAACACTCAAAGCAGAAGATGGATATCTATGAAGCCAAAAGGATAGAAAAATTAAATAGAATATTATTCTCTTCAGTAGAATAATTTAATTAAAAACACTCGTGATTTATCAACTAATTTTATTAAGCTACAATTTATGCTTAATAATGACCATGTTCAAAATAGAGTTAAAAGAAGAGAGAGCTTAATACTGAATTGAAACTGCCTATTTAAAAATAAACCACGGATTTTCTTTACTATTTATCCATAACTAAGGATGATACTGGAAAAAATAGATACCCTTTCTTTGATGCTTTATATAGTCTCACTTTGATCTAATTTTTATATCGTAGAGAATGAAAAGTGGATCTTTGTGTCCCATTACAAAAAATAATTTAGAAGTGAAGATTAAAATGGAGTCTTATCAAGAGTAAAGCAAGCTAATAGGATGGTCCCCGTCTTTGCAAAGACCCAGATATAAAGAAATTCGGCGGAAAATTCGTTTGATGGATATTCACGGGGAGAAATTTAATTGAAGTGAAATTGGTAAAAAAAATGCTTCACGAACATGGCAGAGAAATAAAAGAAGATTGAAATGGTTCTAAAAAAGTTGAGCAGCGAACTCTTCAGTAAAAATGGGACGGCTTTAGAGAAAATGTAACCCGAATAAAGTCCTGAGAGAAATAGAGATTACGACGGTGTGAGGGCCAATACAAACAGCAAAATTTCCGTTGATGTACTATTGTTTATCGTAAATGGCCTCAGTATCGACTGAGTTCTGGTAAACAACATAATTTCATGATGATATTTAACGAGTGCATGACATTTAGTGTTTAAGAAATTAAAAGCAGGAGAAAATTGGAATGACTTGAAGATTCATTTTAAAAAAAACTGTTAGAAAAGGTATAAAATAGCAAGCACAACCTCACCTTGCATTTGTGGTCCGGCAGCTTATTTTAAAAGTAACACTTTTCGTTGAGTTTACTCAAGAAATATTAAATAAACACTGCTCAAAATCAATTTTTACCTCTTTTTAGTTAATCTTTAAAGTAATCATCTTTACTATTGGTTGTGCTTATCTTTACAAAGTTAGTTTAGGTAAAGTGAAATAAACAACGAAACAAACCTAACTTCTTGAACACACTCCAATTAAGTTTAGGGAGTGGTTATCTTTAGTTTGTTAAATTAGTAGGCGACTCATCTCCCATAGTGACCGTGGTGGGTCGTGAGTGGTGCTAAAATTTCTTTGATCCCGAGGATTGAAAGAGATTTTCTTTACTAATTTCTTTCCTTACGAAACTCAATTGACGAAAGATCGCCCGAAGATAATTATTTTCGAAATAATTGAAAATTAGGACTTAAAATAATGAGAACGCTTCGGTGAATAAATACAGAATAGGTGACGTTAATGGATGTAAAAAAAATAGAAAGGACATACACCCCGATTAGCATAAAGAAGAAATTCCTCAAGGCAATAAGAGCCAGGAGGGCGTGCAACCCTTGCAAGTCCTTTGCAGTGGGGAAAAGAAAATACAACCATTCAGGCACTTTAATTTATTATAGAAGAAGATCTGGTACAAAGAGGTGTACAAAAGGAAAAAAGAGTCAAACTGCTCTGTAATGTGATAATAATAATGATATCAATAGCCCTGGTGGAGAAGAAGAGTTTTAAAAGCATGCCTGAAGGAACGAGGGCAGGGAGAGGAGCATATAGACTAGCTATTCGGGTGAGCGGAGTTTGAATGCCTCAAGGGAAAACATCTTTAAGGAAAGGAGAGTAAAATTTCGGAGTCAAACTCCTTCGTCTTGGCAAAACCTCGAATGAATAAAAGTTTCAGTTTACCAAAATAGGATTAAGTTAATTGGTGGAATTAGATTTTTGGATGGTTGTGTTACATCTTACGACAAACCATGCGAAGCTGGGAGGGAAAAAACAGATTTGGCCAGGGATAAAGGACATCCAACTAAGGTTCTCTTGAAAACATCCCTTGACCCCAATTTTTTTGTTGGTGCAAAATTCATTGTTCGAGTTCTCAAATTAGTTTTTAAAGAGTAATTCGTTGTGAAGTTAGCTCCTGCAACTTTACTTCCTTCCCTTTCAAGTATTTAGGATTGACTATTGCAGACATTGATATGGGATGCAACTTTTGGATCAGATGACTTATGACAACATGGTAGCATAAGTTGTGGCCTTCATTATTCCCTGACATAAAGGTAAATCTGTGAACGTAGTGAAGAGAAGCAAACACATACTATGATATAACCCCTTCCATGCTTCACAGTTGTTACCCCACAACAGGGTGAAATGCCTCGCAAATCTTCGTCTCACAAAGGGATCCCTAATAGCGCAGAAAATCTGCTAAATTGTTAAAAAAAGTTAATTTTATATAGTTTGCTTCCAACATTTTTATAATCAATTTACATAAATTAAATGCATAAAAACAATGCATTAGTCTTTCTTACATACCTTATTCTTACTTTATCCTGACCAGATAATTTTACACAATAGTTTATGGGTCAAATTTTTGTGTTCTTTGCCTCATTGAAAACATTATTTTCTGTTGACCTCAGATACTCAGGATTTATCTCGCTGTGCATCCTTTTAACAATTGAATTTTAAATTTCCTTCTAAATATTGAGTGATATAATGGGTTGAAGAATATGTTCTTGCGGTTTTATCAATTTTATTCATTCCCAATGAAAATTTTAGAATAGCTTCATTTTTAATTGATAACAATATGCAATTTAATCAATAATGTATTCTCCGTTGTTATTTACGACTTCTCCCCAACGTTCAACTAGTTTGTCGATGCCTCTGCAATAAAAATCTCTGGATTTTGACTCGAAAATTCGTCTAACCAGGTTCTTAATTCCACATCAGTATTGAACGAATCACCGCGCAAATTGTTGGAGAGCGATCGGAACAGATGGAAATCCGATGGAGCCAAGTCTGGCGAATATGGAGGATGCGGCAGGATTTCTCAATTAGGCATTTAAATGGCGTCTTTTGTCATATTGGCAATGTGAGGACAAGCATTGTCGTGTTGCAAAAGAACTCCATAACGTCGATGAGGTCGCTTTTCGCGAATAGCAGCGGCGAGTCGATACATTTGTTGAACGTACAGTTCTGCATTGACAATCTTGTTGTTTAAAAGGAGCTCATAAAGAATGATGCCTTCACAATCCCCCCCCCCCCCCCCCACACACACAGCTTCGTCTTTCGTGGATGAAGTCCTTGCTAAAATCACGGAAATGGTTTTTATTAGGGCTAAGCCATTGTTTTCAATGGTTCATGTCGCTAGTGATGATGCGGTGAAGAAATCTGTCCCTATATCCACTGGTAGCCTTGTGACGAGCAAACAAACATGCGGCGATTGTGGACCGTTAAATGTTGTTGCTTTCGCTCAAAGCGTGCGGAACCCATGCACCGAATTTTAAACTTTCCCCATTGAATAAAGGTGATTCACTACAGTTTTCTGATCACACGCCAATTGTACAGCCAATTCTCTAGTCGATTAACCAGGATTTTCATGAAGAATGTTGTTCAATCAATATTTATCTAAGTTAATTGGACGACCAGAACGTTTTTCGTCATTAAGATTAAAATGACCGTTTTTAAAACGTGAAAACCTCCATTAAGCTGTCCTTTCTGATAAAGCATTTTCTCCGTACACAACACAAATATCGCGACGAGCTTTGGATGCGTTTGTATTGTTCCCGTCTCGATTAAAAATGAATAACAACAAAGTGTCGAAAATGCGCCTTTCTTTCAACTTAACATTCCATTTTGAGGGTACGGAACAAAAATTAAATTAACACAACTTTTAAATAAACCGCAATGACTTTTTACTCAAATTAAAGATGTAGCCTAAGTAAAAGCCTAATAGTCTACGATGTTAAGAGACGTAGCCTAACCATCTCAATTTTGCTCTCATTATTTATTATTGTTTCTTAATATGTGCACAAATCACGTCAACGAAACTTAAATCAAGACAACATTAAAGAAAACGCAAGAACTTATTTTTCAACCTAATATGTTAACTTGATGATTCATTGGAATAATAAAAAAGTTCAGGAAATGTTTTTCTGCCATTTTCTAGTGAAAGACGAATGATGAACTTCTTTCTATTTTATAAGTCGTTTCATGACATCGTTTTATAAAGGGTGTTCCATTAGGACAGATTGAAGTTAGCAGCAAATAAAACAGTGTTACTGGTGAAAATTTATTGATTTCACTATTGGATCATGGTTTTTGAGTTACAGCAATTATGTATGAAAAATAATATCGCCCAAATATCCGCCAAGGCTTCGGCGGCACACATCCACTCGATGGTCAAAATTTTTGATGACGTCTCTGCATAGTTGCTCTTCAATCTCATCAATATGCCCTATTATCTCATCCTTCAGCTGTTGAATTATTGTTGGCTTATTGGCATAGACATTATTTTTGAGATGACCCCAAAGGAAGAAATCTAAAGGCGTCAAGTCACACGATCGTGGTGGCCAATTGACCTCTCTGTTTCGAGAGTTGATGCGACCTGGAAACTTCTCATTCAATAAATCCATTGTTGCAATGGTTCTGTGGCATGTGGCGCCGTCCTGTTGAACCCACAAATCTTCGACATCCATAGAATTCAATTTAGGCCATAAAAAGTTGGTTATCATGGCACGGTATCGCTCGCCTGTCACTGTAACAGAATTCCCGGCATCATTTTCGAAGAAATACCGTCCGGCCCCAGCTTAGCCTCTCTTCCTTCCTTCAAAACACTTGTTTCCTCTCTTTTCACACAACCTCTCCCACAACTTTCTCTGGTCAGCCTCTAATTTCACAGGGTAGATGTTGACCTTCCTTTCAGCCAACCGTCCCGCATCGGGGCTGAGGGGGTGGGGGACAATGTTCCCTAACCCCTGAGCTCCGGTCTTGGGTGGCTGGTTTTTAACTACCTGCTTCATCCCCACCCATACCTTCCTCACATCCCTTTTCCTCTCGTCTTCAATACCTATCATTTTTACGCCTTGTCTAAGGTGGAGCCGCCATGCCGATGGACTGCCAGGCCACCAGGCGGGAGGGGTGGTCCCAAAGTGCGGCGCCTGGCTCTGCCGGGCCTGCAAGCACCTCTTGCAGTGCGGGCAACTGTGAGAGGTGGTGAGCTGTTGCGTCCCGTGTAAATAAGAGGGTCACCATGCCCAATGATTAGAATAAAAAAAAAACCCAACCCCCAACTTCCCCAAGAACAACGGAGCCGCCCTCGGGCTGCTCCACCAAAAAAATGGAGGTCCCCTCCCTTGTGCTTGCGCAGGGGACCCTCCATACTTCTTTAACCGGAGAGGAGGCTTACTCCTCTCCTACGCCTACGGGTGTAGGGGACTTTCCCTCACTCCCTTCTCTGGAAGTGCTTTCGGGCACCTCCCTATTTCCAGCGGCAGTCCCTCCTTTTCCTTCTAAGGGGACTGCCAAGAAAGCCAGCAGGCAGCCCATTGCCGACCGCCCCTCTTGTAAGCGGCTCGGTAGGGCAAACCCCCTTAGGAGGGAGAGGGAAGCCAGGCCCCTTCGGTCGCTTCCCTCAAAAGACCTGCTGGCAAGGATATTAAACCTTGCCGGGGTTAAGGTTTGTACCTCCCCACAAATGACTCTTGATGCTGCCAAGGGGACCTGCGATGCCCTGGGAGGGGATGGCCAACTGAAGGCCCCTCCTGTGATAGACATGGTCCTTGAGGAGACCCAGCCTCAGACGGTAGGGCCTTCCATGGGGGGAAATCCGGGCTCGGCGCCAAGCACCGAACCCGAGTCCGCACCTATGCAAGGTCCCCCTCAAACGGCTGAGGGCTCCGAGGCAATACAAGGAGGGGAGGGATCTCCTCCGACAGGTGCCACCACGACTACCAGGAACTTCTCCATTTCGGAGAGGGACATGGCTGAGGCCGGCCCATATGCCATGGGGGCTTCTGCCGGCGGAGGTGAGAAGCGGGTTCATTCCCCGCCCTCCTCTCCAAAAAAGAAAAAGACTAGAAAGACAAAGAAGACTCGGGGATCCTCTCCATCTGCGGGGGCTGCGGGGACGGATAGGTCTGCTGCCACTTTGGTAGGCGACCAAGCCAAGAGCGGCACATCCAGCCCCTCTACCCCCCCCGTGTGCGGAGCCCCTGACTAAGACCAAGAGTGCACAGGGCGGAGCCTCGATGACATCGGGGCCCATCATTCAGAGGTTACCTGGCGTTTTCGAGCCCGCTGGATTCAAACGCTTCCTCGTTATTCGCTCCAATGATGGCACCATGTTGTCCAAGGGCAACATGATCCATCAGAGGAGAGGATTAGCTAGTGCAATTGGTAGAGAGCCGAAGGAGACCCGTTTCTCGGACGGGAGCCTTTTGGCGAATGCGGCGAATCCCACCGAGGCGGCCAAGATAAGTGAGTGTGACGCCGCACTCTACCATGAACTTTGTAAAAGGAGTAGTTTATGCGAGGGAACTCGTTGACTACTCCATTGAGGACATCACCCTAGAGCTGGCCGACCATGGGGCAGTCAAAGTCAAACATGTGATGAGAAAACAGGGAGGGGCCTCGAGACCCACTCCTACACTCTTCGTCACGTTCGACTGTGACAAGCTCCCTGAGTCGGTGCGTGCCGGTTGGTACCGATACCGCGTGAAAGCATTCGTGCCACTTCCGCGGCGGTGCTATTACTGTCACCGCTTCGGCCATACGAATTGCTCATGTAGACGTGCAAAGTCGGGGGCACCCGAAGTATGTGTAAATTGCTCCAAGGTCGCACACGACAAGTCCAAATCGTGTGTGGCCAAGTGTGTCAATTGCGGAGAGCCGCACCCTGCTTTTTCGAAGCAATGTGGTGCATATCTCCTTGAGAAAGAAATCCTGGCCGTTCAGGCCCAGGATCGACTCTCATTCCGCGAGGCTAAGGACTTGGTCCTGGCGCGACCAGCTCTGCCTGGGACGTCATATGCCTCAGTAGCAAGAAAGGCACCCTCTGCTCCTGGCCCATCCAGGCCAACGAGCACGGTTGTTTCCACGCCCATTCGGAGCCCTTCTGCAGGGCTCTACCCAACCCGGGCGCTTCCCTTGTAAAGCTGGCGGCAAAAAAGGTTCATACCCAGCCCCGGCTAAAACCAGGGCTCCCCTCTCTTCCCCCAGCGTGACCGTTTCCCGCAAGGCGAAACGGCCACGCGCCTTCACCGAGTCGTTAGACTCACAGGAGGCAACACCCCTGAAGATGGTCGCTAGGCCATCTTCGGGGGTTCCTAAAGCTGTCCCCCGAAAGGAGCACAGCAACAAAGGAGCTTCGGCTCCTTTGCCCACGCCCCGAGGTAGAGCGAGTGGCTCGGAGACGGTGGTTCCTCGAAAAGAGGGCCCCCCGCCTCCGAAGCCGCAGCGCCCGCCTAAGGTTTCGAGGCGGAGGGAGGAAAAGACTCGCATGGCGAGCCCAACCTCCCCCAATAAGTCCTCGAAGGCGACAGCGCCTCCAGCGCTTTGTCCGGCCAACAGCGCCCGGGGTTATGCCCCCGGGAAGCGTACGGCCATTCCCGTGAGGGTCTTCAGTTCGAGGAGGGCCCCCGCGTCTCCTCCAAGCTAGGCCTGGAGGGCATATTCCTTCAATGGAATTGCCGTGGACTCCGGGCCAACTGGGAGGAGCTGCGGAGGCTCGTCTCGTCCCCTCCCCGTTAGCTATCTTTTTGCAGGAGACCATGCTAGGCGCGTGCCCCCTGCCTGCCCTCCTGGGGTACAAGGGTCTTGCGACCCCACCACCGCGGGATGGCCGAGCTGGGGGATGCGCGGTTTACAACCGGCATGATGTCTCCGTTCTTCCTTTCTCTTTAGATACCTCCTTTCAGGCAGTGGCTGTGCAGCTGCACCTGGATAGGACGTATACTATCATTTCTGCGTACATTCCACCGTCAGCTGACTTCGACGCGGGGGACTTCCGCCGCGTCGTCGCACGGTTGCCGAGTCCCTATCTCTTGCTTGGAGATCTAAACGGCAGGCATCCTCTCTGGGGAGATTACTTCATAAATCCCAGGGGACAAGTCCTTGCCGATCTGATCGAAGAGCTTCGAGATGGGTGTCCTAAACGTGGATGAGTTTACGCATCAATGTCCGAGAACCGCTTCATTTTCTTGCCTTGACCTATCTTTGTGCTCTTCGGATGCACAGCCTGATTTTGATTGGGGGGTGGTCGATGACCTCCATGGTAGTGATCACTTTTCCATTTAAATATCATTTTCAGGGCAACTGCCGCCTGAGAGACCACCTCGGTGGTGCTTGGCGCGGGCGCGGTGGCCTGCATTTAAGGAAATGACTGAATTCTCTATCTCAGTCGAGGAGTTTAGGTCGGTAGATGAGGCCGTTGAGTTCTTCTCCGGCAACCTCATCGCCATGGGCCTGACTACTATTCCTAGGACGTCTGGCCGTTTTGCACGCCGACCACTCCCATGGTGGTGGCCGAGTGTGAGACGGCCCTCAAACAGAAGCGTTATGCCTACATGCGCTATAAGCGCCGCCCGAACGATTTCACTGTCGCTGAATTTCGTCGGGCTAGGGCTAGGTTCCGGTATGAGTCGAAGCACGCCCGCCGCTCTTCTTGGCGGGCATACGTGTCTTCACTTAACGGGAAGACCCCTTTAGCTGAGGTGTGGAAGCGAGTCAAAGGGATTCGGGGCAAGTTCTCGCAGGACCCCCCTCCCGTTCTCCAGGAGAATGGGACCGCAATCTCGGATCCCGCGTCCGTGGCGGAATCCTTCGCGACCGCTTTTTCTGCATTCTCTAGCCATGATGAGGCTCCGCCAGCATTCAATGCACGTCGTGATGTCGCGGAAGGCCGCCGGCTGGACTTCACCTCCAGAGGCAGAGATCCATTCAACGACAAGTTTACTTTAAGCGAGTTGCGTTCCGCTCTCACTTCGTGCGCGGACACCGCCCATGGTCCGGAAGATGTCCCCTACGCCATGCTTCGACATCTAGGTGAGCGAGGCATGGCCTTTCTGTTGAATTTGTTCAACAGGATTTGGGTGTAAGGTCTTCTCCCAGACTCCTGGCGAATCGCTACTGTGCTCGCCTTTCGCAAACCGGGGAGAGATCACTCTACTCCGACCGGTTTCCGCCCAATCTCTCTAACCTCTTGCGTGTGCAAGTTGATGGAGAAATTGGTTAATGTTAGATTAGCCTTTTTCCTGGACAGTGGAGGCCATCTTTCTTCCCCACAGTGCGGCTTCCGCAAGTTCCACTCCACGTCGGATGCTCTGCTCCGACTGGAAAATGCCGTCTGCGAGGCTTTCCTTCGTACACAGCACTACGCCACGGTATTTTTCGATCTGGAGAAGGCCTATGATACCGCATGGCGATACGGTATCATGGAGACTTTCCACACAAAGGGGGCGAGGGGACGCCTCCCAATTTTTATATCTGAATTTTTGCGAGATCGTCGATTCCGCGTACGGGTGGGGGGAGCCCTCTCCGGCCCAAAGGAGCAGGAAGAGAGTGTCCCGCAGGGAAGTGTCCTCAGTGTCACACTCTTTGACCTGAGCATCAACGGCATCACCTCGGTGCTGCCGGACCATGTTCTCGCTACGCTCTACGTGGGCGACCTTTCGATCGCTTTTGGCGCGGACCAGATGCCAACTCTGGAGCGTCGACTCCAACAGGCATTGAACCGCGTCTCTCGCTATGCCGAAGCGCACAGGTTTCGGTTTTCTTTGGCCGAGACTAAGGTGGTGCACTTCTGCCGCCATCCACGGCTTCACCCCGACCCAGATTTGTTTCTTAATGGGGTGCGCCTGGATGTGGTTGAGTCGCACCGTTTCCTTGGTCTTGTATTCGACCGACGCCTCACCTGGGAGGCTCATATTAGCAGCCTTAGGGTCTCTTGTACCCGCGCCATGGACATTCTCCGTTCCGTGACGTTCAGCGCTTGGGGCGCTGATAGGGCTACTGCCTTACTTTTTTATCGATCCTTTGTTCGTTCGAAGCTCGACTACGGATGCGAGTTTAATGCATCCGCAGCCGAGCGTTTATTGCGGAAGGTGGATTCGATCCAGCACACCGGCCTTCGCCTTGCGACCGGTGCCTTCCGCACTTCCCCCATTGAGAGCCTGTTGGTCGATGCTGGGGAGATGCCACTCGCTCTGCGCCGTGTGCAGTGTATTACTCGACTGTACGCGCGAGCCCGGCGCCTCCCTCAGTCGCCAACAGCTCTCACTGCATCCGTAGCTGATCTCGATGGTGCCTATGCCGTCGAGAGACGCCAGTCATACCCTAAGCCTTTTGGGTTTAGGGCCAGGAAACTCCTTCGAGAGGTAGATATCGCTCTCGGGCCGGTGGCGCCCCTGGTTTTGTCCAGGACGCCACCCTTGAAGGTACCACATTTGGCTATTTGTCGCCACGCCTCTGCTTCTAAAGCTTGTTCTGCGCCGGGAGTATTGCGTTCGACCTTTTTGGAGCACACATCGTGTCACGCTGGAACCGTGCCAGTGTATACGGATGGCTCCAAGTCCCAAGAGGGGGTCGGCTTCCACGCCGTATCCCCTCTGTTTGAAGTCAGCGGGGCTCTACCAGGCGATGCGTCTGTCTTCACGGCCGAGCTGGTGGCAATACACCACTCGGTACGGGAGATTACGCGACGTGCCCGGTTCGGAGACCGGATTGTGATCTATAGCGACTCACAAAGCGCCCTGAGTGCTCTCGGGGCATTGGAATCTCCGCCTTCCCTGGTTCGCGATATTTGTGACGCCACTGTTTTGGCGAGCCGGGCAGATGTCGAGATTATCTTCTGCTGGGTTCCTGGACATGTAGGAATTGCGGGGAATGAGCGCGCCGATGAGTGCGCCAAAGAGTCCGCGAGGACTCTGCGACCGGACCAGCGTTTCGCTCTTCCTTACACCGACTACATGGCAGGAATACGGGCAGCTCTTCGGACTGCTTGGCAAAGAAGATGGGAGACGGTCGAAGGGAACTTAAAGTTGCGTGCCATTGCGCCGCGACTGTCCCCATGGATCTATCCCCCAATGCCGCGACGGCTTCAGGTTGCTTTCTGTCGTCTTCGAATCGGACACACTCGCGTGACGCATCGCTACTTGATGGAGCGCTCGCCTGCGCCCTTTTGCAACGACTGCGTCGTCCCCCAGACTGTTCGGCATATTCTTGTAGAATTTCCCAGTCTGGGTGATCTTCGCGCACGATACCTGTCTCGGTACCGGGATGGGCGGGGTCGCTACCGCCTGTCCCTTGTACTCGGGACGAGTGCGTGCACCATGACTGGTGGACTTATTGACTTTTTGGCGGAGGCCGGCCTTCTCCCTTCCATTTAACCCGGTTTTATTGTTGATGTTGTTTTTGTTATTGCTTTGTTATTGTTATTGTTATTTCTTTTTATTGTTGTTTCCTGTTGAATTATTTTGAAGTAGCCTAGAACTAGGCTGTTTGTTTACGGCAACTTATGCCTAAGTCGGCAGTCGCCAGATAGCCCCTTTAAAAAAAAAAAAAAAAAATTTCGAAGAAATCCGGCCCAATGATTCCGCTAGCAAAAAAAGCAAACCAAACAGTGACCTTTTGTGGAAGCAGTGGCTTTTCAACAATCCACCTGGGATTTTCATCAGCCTAAATTTACAATTCTGCTTGCTTTGAATCCACCAAGATAAAAATGGGCTTCATCACTAAAGAGGATTTTTTGCGAAAAATCATCATCGGCTTGTCTTTGCTCGTGCACCCAATTGGCGAATAGACGGTGCTTCAAATGGTCAGCAGTCTTCATTCAGTTCTTATGTTGATTGAATTTTGTAAGCTGTATAGACAAATCTTTTGCCAAAATTCGATGTAACGTTATTGTGGAGAGGTTCAATTCCTGCGCGCGATGACGAATAGAGGTCCGGACTACAGCAATGTTTCCAGTTGAACGGCGTAAACAAGGACGCAAAGGCGTTTGCATATCTGCCACCGACCCCGTTTGTTTGAATTTACGAACAATTTTTCCAATTGCCCTCTCGGTTCGTCGATTATGTTGACCAATATGCACGAAATGCGTTTCTGTTTGAACGTCCATTTTCGTAATAGGCTTCGATAAATTTAACACGTTGTTCGATTGTTAATCTTTCCATGGTTGAAATTGCCAAAGACTGAAGTTGTTAAATCTGAAAGAAAAAGAAAAAAAAACTCATTAGACGCTTAAACTTAACTCACATTTAAAGTCGGTCTAAACAATTTTTAGTTGGCCATGGAGAACTTTAACACGTTGTTCGATTGTTAATCTTTCCATGGTTGAAATTGCCAAAGACTGAAGTTGTTAAATCTGAAAGAAAAAGAAAAAAAAACTCATTAGACGCTTAAACTTAACTCACATTTAAAGTCGGTCTAAACATTTTTTAGTTGGCCATGGAGAAGTTTGGAGTTTTGCTCTCTGTGCCTCTGTAGGTTCTTTACTTTTATTTAATTGACTTATTTAGAAAGATAGTCAATATACGGTACTTAAAAATTTAATCTGAGATATACGAAATATGAGTTGAAATCTGATAATAGAAAACACTCAATTTCATTAATTACACAACATTTAGCAAAGAATAATGAGATTCAAACATAGCAACAAAATACACATTATTTCCATACACTTTTATTAAAAATATGATTAATTCTAAAATAAGTTGCTTAAATCAGCTAAATATAGTAACTTATGTTTATCTTCGTGGAGGAAGTGAGTCGGGAAATCCACCCCAAGAATTGCACGAGAAATTTAGCCACGATAAAATTCAAAGAAAGGGGGACGGCAAATCGTCGAGCTGACATAATGCCCTCTTTATTAACAACTTCGTATTTGCCCGAGGCGGGTGGTGGTATTATGACGTCATTTACCGGCTTTGCAATCGGGTCTCTGTGACCCGATTTGCCTCGTGTTCAATTACTCGCAGCAGAATATAGATTTCAGCGTCGCATTTTCGATGCGTGGGCAATAGAATATTTATTCGCTCGTTTAGAAAGAAACTACAATCTGTGCAATTTTTCAGTTTGGATTTAAAATACTGAGTGAAAAGATCGTGTACTCACAATCCAACAACTATATATTGCCGGGCAACTGTCAACCGAGGAAGAAAGGATTTGTGACATCAATTGTTGTATGATTACAACTTCAAGATCTCTTCACCACCCTATAATAGAGAAATGCCGTGCTCTATTTTCCTCAGGAAAAGTTTTATCTCCAAGACTCCAGCTATCTGAGGCCGAGGAGAATCAGGGATGGAGGTTTCATAGCGTTAATGGAATTGGCAATACTCTCTTAGCGGCATGGCGATTAAGGGAGTAAACGGCGTTAACACTTTATTTGCTGCACTATGTATTAGCTAACTTATGTGGTATTAATAAAGAGTAAATATTTAGATAAAAAATAAACGGTTAGCTATAAATGAGTTGTTACACAAATTACCCTCAGACTAATTTTTATGCTATTTAAATGAGGCTCATAATTAAATTGGGAATTGCAGTTAATTTCAGTTATTCTTCGCTACATAAATTAGCTAAAGTCAAAGTCATTGAAGTTCTTTACCTGCTTAGAGTTCATTTGAGCGAGATTAAAAATGCAAAGTACCGCTAAGAATAAGGAAATCACAACGTAGGGCGTTTACGAAGTATCTACTGTATGTGTTTGTAGGGGCCAAATGTTGTGTGGATAGACAAAAAGGATTAAAAGTGGTGAGATGAGAAAGTAGTGTAAGAAATTTGCAAAGGATGCAAGGTGACTGTGATCAGGCCTATCGTCGCTTTCATTATACTTTGGTTTTATGAGATTTTAGTTTTTTTCGGTTTAGTTATTTTTCGACGTTCAAGCCCTTGTCTTAAAAAATCTTAATATTCTTTGTATATGTAATAAACACTTGAGATTATTTTGTGCATTAAATTATTCTTTATTTTTACTTAGTATATTTTGTTGTACATTTAATTTGTGTGTATTGGTCTTTGTATCTTCTTTCTTCTTGTCATATTTGGGCATATACTCGTAAGATCATAATTGGTATTATTTTTCATTTATTTTTTAAATTTTCAAAGTTCATATAAGTTTTTATTGGGTGATAAGGTCCTTTGACATTACCTCCGGTATTTTTAACACAGTTTATCATGCGTAAAATGAAACTTGATCACTGATAGTGTCTGGCTTATCTCTTCCACGCATTGAAGGGCACCCTTCTCCCTGATGGCTTTTCTTTGAGCCAGAGTCAAAAAGGTTGTATATTATGCTAGCGGAAAAATCGTGAATTGCTCGTTCTGAATTATCTCCGTTTGAGAAAATATATCGTTAGAGAATCCATGTGCTCCCGGTTTCACCCTGTTCCGCGTCGATGTTATTGACGAAGACTACCACAAATCGCTCGATTACGAGGTATAGAATGAATTTCTGCCATAGACAGGAATGGACTTGAAATGAATGATCTGAGCTACAAGAGACAGGAATTCATCCGTCTTCCGCACAATGCATTAGCAATGGACAATAGTTATCCCTAAGCAATTAGATTGCGCATGGCTACTATTGTCGTTGGCTATGGTAATGGTACTTCTTCCAAAAGTACACTAGCATAAGTAACGTGGACACAAAAGGTGACCTAACACCATAAATGGGAATGGACTGCATATAATTAGCAACGAGGTAATGCCATGAAAGGAAATAATGAAGTTGAGTTTGTTCGGAACTGGGACGTGTCGTTCTCTAATGAGACGAAAAGAAGACGGTAGGCAACATAGGGCGAAAGAGTAATAAGTCCGAACTTAACCATTAATAATTGGATAAGCCTTCAATTTAAGTTGATGGCGGTACTTCGTTTTACAACTGCAGGAAAGTTAATTGAGCTTGTGAAGACTTTTCTCATGATAGCCCAGCAAATTATGTAGGAAGTTCCACTAAGGTCTACTATAGTCATATTTCCAATATTTAAGGTCTTCGTCGACTTTTAATTCCGTGCTATTTGTTGTCTTCTGGCATTCTATTGATTTTAATGTGTAGTTCCATATTCAGAGTAAAATATGGGTATCGCAAAAGTAGAATATGGCTTCGACACTGCAGGGCGACGTAGCGATCTCATCGTTCTTTTGTAGCGTCATCGATGAATTGGCCTAACACTATCGAGGGTGCATGTTTGTACAAACCTTTCTTCTTCTGTGTGGTTAAGATAACTGGTTCTTCTTAATTATGCTTTCATACTGTTATGTATCAATGGGGGGGATATTTTTACAATTGTGCTTATTACTCTGTTCCTTAACTCCAAATAAATGGAAATAACACAGCTTTGTCGCTTCTGTTTTCGTTTCTTGTCTAATTTCGTAACGTATTTTGTAATATCCTCTTGTGATTCTTTAGCTTTTCCTTCATATGTTCCAATAGAAAAAAGACTTGAAATTGAAGACAAGAACTTGCTAAAAAGAAGCTTTTATAAAAATTGGAAAAGATACTAGTTATTTTTAAAGAAATCAGCAAGAGAATAAGGGGTTTAAAGAATAAAGAGTGTCGTGGTATGACATTATATTATATTAATACCATATTATATCTATGGGGAAGGGACCAATAACTTAAAGGTGAACCGAAAAGAGACGGCACGCCACGAGTTTCGACGGGCTGAATAGCGAGAAAGAGCGCAACGAGGTCAGGTAAAATTTAGGTAATGGCAAAGCTCAAGGTTATTTAAAGAGGCCTATACAAAAAGAAAATTTCATTTACAAAAAAAATGAGAGAATTGATGGGCAAAATTACATCGGTAAACGAGGGGGGGGGGGGGGGGAATTGTAGTTATGCATCAGACTATGAAGTTAAAATTTAATGTATTACAGGAGAAGACTATTCAAATGCGAGGGAATTAACTCAAATGGGTTACTGAAGGGGAAGAGGGGTTAGCTTACGGTGGATTCCGGGTCAGACGTCGAGGTAAGTCTTCACGGATGTCTTCTGCACGGGAGGCGAGGACGCTCAGAGCTTCTGAGCGGCAACTTAAGGGGATGACGGTTCTCTAAAAGAATGGAGGGTGGTAAAGTTCGGTTCAGGGGAGAGTATTTTGGCCACCCGAAAACGAGGGGCGTACAAGGAGGGGTTCGACAGGAGTTGATGACTGAAGTCGGAAAAATCGCTCGGTAGCGATAGATATATGGAATTACCTCTCTGGCTGGGGCTAATTCCAATACACAAATAGTTCTGCTGTCACTTTGCTTTGTTGTTGGCACCTGACTTGGAACTAGGGAAATCTTCTTGGGTCCGGGTGAGACTTCTCAACTTTGTGTCTACTCATGGGAGACGAGCATTATATATGTTCGAGGCTCTCCCCGCGGGGGGGGGGGGGAACAGCTCTACTCTCGAATGGCCTCGAATCTTCTTGCCGAGGCGATTCTAACCCATGTAAAGGTGGACCGTAGTGGACTCGGTTTCATCAGAAATCAGTGGGACCCAATTCCTACGGAAAAGACAAACGCTTCCGGCAAAGTCGTATATATTTCCCAGCGCGGAAACGAGCAAATTAGTATTCAACCCGGAGGCAGGCACTGATCAGGCAGTATCCAAGCAGTAATCAAGAGGATTCATTGGACTCAGACAAAGGACACCACGCGCAACTTCACCTGCGACTCTCTGGTATCCTAAGGACTCGCAGGAAATAAACTAGTTGTTCAGCCCTACGGCAGTCAAGTACGTAAGGATTCAGTCTGGAATAACGCACTTCGCTCCACGCCCTGCAAGGATACTCCCTCGAAGTACCACTCCAGGTACCCTCCCCCCCCCGTCTTTGGAAAGTAGTAAGCCTATAACATTTTTCTTTACAAACCGTCGAAGAGACGTGACGTTTTCCGACTACAAAGCCTTCCCTCATCATCTCCTCCGCTCATCCTCTCCTCCCCTTTTCTTTCGGGTAAAATTTGTGCTACACATAGCACGTGCAGAAGCATTCATTGTAAATGAATTTCCGTTTGCTGAACGATTAGTTTTCTCATTGTGTACAAATTATTGTTAAATTCTGTTATATGTTTGTATAATAGTAAAGATTTTTTTTTTATTAAGTTTAACATCCAAGAGCCACATAAAAGCCATTGATATATTTTATTAGTCGGCCAACGGTAGAAAACACACTCGAATATTCCCCGTACTTTAAAGTGAATTCCATCGCTTCTAGCAAGGCCAAGCGAAGGTCAGTGAAGCCAACCTGACCTACGACATAATATATATATATATATATATATATATATATATATATATATATATATATATATATATATATATAATTAAACTGGTGTTAGGTTTTTAAGGATCGTTAAAAGGTTTATATTTAAATGCTTTTAAGATTGTAATTCCTGATTTCAAGGAAGCAATCATTTTCTTGCTAAACTATTTGCAAATTTAGATATATGATCCCAGTGAATATTTTTAATTAATTCCTTTGCGATTATTGTGACTGTGCATCACTAGTCTTACCAAGCGGAATGTAATATCTGTTTTTTCGGCCCCGTATACTCTGCCATTTGAAGATTCAAAAAAATTGTATTTGTTTGCTTTTGTTTGGCGTACCTCGGAGCAGGCGTCAAGGCTTCTTTACCCCTATCACAGAATTCGTATCGTGCGAATTAAGCAAGGGATATTTTCTTTTCCCTACTGATACAGACAAAAAATGATTACTCCTCGTTGAAGGCCGAGCTACTGGCCGCCTATAATATGACCCGAGATTTTTACCGTGAGAAGTTCAGACAATGCAGAATTAAGCTCAATCAAACCTTCAGAGAGTTCATGTCCACATTACAACGGCACCTTAATTCCTGGCTTGTTAAACCAAAGGTGCCCCTGACTACGATGCTATAATCGATTTTATTCTTAAGGACCAACTTTTGGCATAGCTTTCTTCAGAATTCAGATCGGTTGTCAAGGACAGAAGATGCATTAGTTTCAAAGAGTGCATAGAATATGCTGACGTCGATGCAGCAAGCCACAATTGCTACCCTAAAGAAGAGAAGAAAGTGGAACCATCTTCTTCCAAGTAGAAGGTAAATAAGCATGAATTTGGGCTTCACAACGAGGATAATTTTGTCAAGATGACAGACCATTTCAAGCTGAAGCCTGTTTGAACACCCGTCAAACAAGAAGTTCAGCCATTCTCTTCTAATCCGTCTTAGTCAGCGTTTCCCAGGAAGACTATTGTGTGTTATTTTTTGCGAAATCGAAGGTCTTGTGAGAAAAAATTACCCTCAAAAATCTCACTTAAGGAATAACTATTTCCACCAGGTGCAATAGGTGAGTGCCACCGATTCTCCGATCCCGTTGGAATCGGAAGTTCCTCTCTCTTCGAACGAACCTGGTCCCGCTGGCACCCAGGTGAACTTTTTTCAACAGAAGCAACCCTGGGGGCAGTCAATACGAGACTGATACGGTGAACGGCTGCCGTATATCCACCCTAGTCCGAGATACCGGTTGCACGTGTATCGTGGACTCGGATAAGCTACTTCTACCTGTAGCTGCGGATCACGATCGGTGCGCCTTCGTGCATGATAACCTGGGACGCATTACTCGGTTCCCTATCGTTACGTGCCACGTAGACTTAGCTTACTTCACTGGTGACTGGGCCGAAGTAGTGACAGCCACAGTCAAGTTTTGTGCCACTCTGATTGGGTAGAGCCCTAAAGCTTCTTGACCCACGGTGGCTTATCCCGTGACCACCCGCTCACAAGCGAAGCACGATTTAGAACCACTTGCAACCCTGGTAACCACCAGTGCTTCAGAATATAACAATGTGGTGAACGAGGACATTGCTAAGGAACAGAAGTGTGAATACCTTTGTCCTCTGTGGACTAAGGCCGCAAATAAGACGTAAGAGTCCATTAGAGGTTGCAAATAAATTTTCTTCATCGTTAAAGATAACCTCTTTTACCGCATATGCTGCGAGGGAGATCCCACCGAATCTAGAGCCTTGTGTTTTTCGCTCTTATGTGCCTTTTCTCTGGTCACTTTAGTCACACAAAGACTGCCCAACAAATCTTTAAGTGCTTTTATTACCCCGGAGCGTCGGATTAAATTCTTCGCTATTGTCGATCATGAGACATATGCCAGAAAACTGCCGTTACGAGGCAAATTAAGCCGTCCCCCTTGCAGAAGGGCCCCATAATCTCAGAACCCTTTTCCCGAGTGGCAATCGACTGGGTTAGACCAATCCACCCCACATCTAGTGAAGGCCATAGTTATGTCCTCATTTGGTCAATGTTGCCACCAGGTTCCCCGAGCCTGTCCCTCTCAAGAAGATTTACAGCAGTTCGTCTGCCAAAGCCCTTATCTCCATCTTTTCTGGCGTTGGAATATTGTTCTCCCGAGGCCGTCAATTCATCTCCCATTTGATGGAGTAGGTAAGAATATTGCTCATTAAAAAGCCCCTATTTACCACCCTATTTCACCCTCTGAAAATGGTATGTGGAGAGGCTGAATGGGAATCTCAGGTACATTCTGCGAAAGATTTGCGCCAAGCAGCCACGAGAATGGCATCGTTATCTACCATTGGCTCTCTTTGAGTTACTTTACTGTAGGAACGTTCAAGGCCCCTTAAGCATTCTCAAAGAAATTTTCACTCACCCAAAATTAGATCAGGAGGTACAATCATGATACTAGTACATAATCGAACTCCGTCAGAGGTTGGAAGAATGCGGCGAAATCGCCTACCAAAAGGCCGACGTTAATCTGAATACATATAAGGCTTACTTCGACTGTAAGTCCAAAGATAAAAGATTTAAATCAAGCGAGGAAATTCTGTAATTGCTCCCGACCGACAATAACAAACTGCGTAGCCAATGGAACGGTTACTACCAAATAATACAGAGACGGCGTCCCGTCGGTTATTTAGTTAAAACACCTAGTGGTAGGAAGCTTTTCCGTATAAACCTCCAAAAGAAATATCATCAGCGCGCAAGAGTTGACAAATATTGGCTAGAGACAGAGAATTGGTCATTGAATCACATTACCCTCTGGACCCCCTAAGTTTATTAAAAATTGCATGCATAGATCAAGATAGCGAATACCCCTTGTCGTACCAGAGTGATGGAATCTTCGTCTACCGAGCCCAAGATAAGCGACCAGTTATCCTTTGCTCAGAGAAGCCAGCTCACATCTCTCCTAGATCAATTCGGTGACGTCATCTCAGACATTCTGGGTTGTGCTACTCATTTTGAGCACGATATTCAATTGATCATCCAAGAGGCTATTAGGACCAAGCCGTATCCGTTAACGGTGCATTTAATACCGAAGTTGAGAAGTTGTTAAATTTAAAGATAATCGTGATTTAAAGATAATTACAAGTTAAAGAATCAACATTCATAATGTAACTTTGGAGAGTAGCAAATATAAAGATTGCAGGGCAACGGATACAGGAATAAATATGCTACATAACGAAATCTTGCCTGTAGCAATTGAAGACTAAATTATTGGTGAACAATTTTTTTAAAATGAAATTTGTAAAATTTCCCCTAGAATGATTTAGAATAAAAAACTAGTAAAAAACAATTGAATTTAGAGCTGGAAATTACATGAGTCATTGAGTGACAATAAAAGTCGATAGCATATCTTATTCGATAATGAAAGGGCACATGACACTAGGCTAAACATCACTGACACAGGACAGGAATTACTCTATGTACTTAGTTATTTTGTAATTTTCGTCATGAGATGAAGTTTTCAGGAAACTTATGAGCTTTGTTGGGTAATTTTCAATAAGAGCGCCAAAAGATATTTTAGCCAGGTTTTTTCGCTAGATTGTATCCGTTTGGGTTTTTTTCAAGCTGAAAACTTATAGAAACTAACTTTAAAAAAACCCGGCTTAAATCTAGCCAAAGGAATCAAATAAAATATTGTGTGGCCCTCTTCTTGTAAATTTTCTTTACTGGCCCTATTGAAGGCAAATAAGTATAAAGTGCAATATGTTTCCACACTCTTTTAAGCCCAAATTTCCCTTTGTCTTATTTCTTCAGCATTAATTATTTGCATCCCAGAAGTTTTTCCTCTCATTATTCAATCCATTTCCTCGTGTATATATCTTTGGCTATGCATGATGTACTGGCGCATACTAATTAAAGAACTCTTTTTGGAACGTACTTACATATACATACCTACAATTATTTGAAATGGAAATTTTCTTGCACTAGGGACTTTGAGGGCGAAAAACGAATTCATCAAACGAAGATAACTTACGCGGTGAATTTATTGTTTTGATTATATTTTGGAACAGAAACCTGATATAACCTCAAAGCCTTCCTAACTCAGGGAAAGCAATGGAGAAAAGGTCGAGCCTCTAAAAATTACTGAGATCTGGGGCATTAAAATGGTCTAATTTGTCCTGTTTTAAGCAAATAGGGTGGGGTAAAATACAAACGGGAAGAGCAAGAGAGACAGGGAAAAAAGAAAGAGAGAAGAAGTCAAAAGGATTAGTGCCATGTCAAGTTTAAGTTTTCAGGACACACTGTTTGCTTACTCAGGATGATCTCGACTTCATTTAGGCTGGACCTTAACCGTTTAAGTTCTAACTTTAAGGATTGGTTGAGAGATGGATTTGAATTCAATTCCAACGAATTATTGTATTTCGAGTTTCCAAATAAAACCTATCAAAATCACATCTTATTTAGTTTACTGGCAACAACTATTCTGAAACAAAAACCCGTGCTCTTCCAATCGTCTTTAATGACATAAGGATCCCGGCTAGGCTCTCTCTCCTAGGTCAGCAGGTCTCGATGATATCCGTAGACTGGATAGTGTTGTCACAGAGATCCCAAACTCTGTGCATCTGGAGATTTGTCTTGTCATTTTATGAATAATTGTTTAAATATGTCTGTTTCCTGTTAGCAATGTTTTATGTGCAATAGAATAAACTTCTGGGGGTGGTTTGACAATAAAGAGTGTATGAATTGCTGTGTTATATTTGTATTACACTTTTATTGCTGGAGGAATGACTTCACGATCGAAGGATTTCTTGGAGTGTCTTGTATATTCTTTTAGTTTCGCGCATGTCACGTGGAAGGAGATAGAGATGTTGCATGTTATGGCTTGAGTTTCTTGTACTATGGAAATAATTGTGCACCTAAAAGGTCAATACGATGTTATATTAGCACCACCATTCTTTAATGCTGATTAATCGGGGGGGGGGGTATCCTGTTGGTTACTAGTCAGAATTCTTGTTTTGTGTCATCGGTAGTTTGCTGAGATGAGTAGGGGAGAGGTTTAGTGTCCAGGGCATGGCAGCATAGAACTGAGAGGGATGGATGTATTGCTTATATGGGTGGTGATGGATTCCTTAGATTACCCAAATGTGGTTCATCTGATAGCTTTGACTGTGCTCATATCGAGCTTTTGACAAATAGCGGTCCCATTTGACCCTATTCAACAACAGATCTTAGTTTGGCCCAAATGAATAATAAGGGTCTCAATTTTGATCATTTGAAAATATTGGTAAGAAGGTAAGGATGTAAATTGAAACAGGTAAGATAATAAATTAAATCTCAATTCAAACATACTGTTCGAAAACTGCACCATAAAAGCATGAATTTTATTTTGCTTGTGCATGGCGAAAAGTAAATTACTGAAAATACGAGTGTAAAAGTCTCTTTTGCATCTATTCAGCCTTTTTATTTTAGCTCTGTGTTTATTCGAGTAAGATTATCCATTCTCGGTAGGATCGCCTGATTCTTTCTCTAAAATAATTTAGTGAATGGCTCACAGTTTTATGAACGTATCATATGTTCCGGACTTTTTGGTATGCTTTTCATTCTTCATAGTCAATAGTTGATCCTTGCGCTCGACAATTTCCATATATTCTGGGGCTGCTGTAGTCGATATATCCATAATTCCCAAACCCCAAATTTGTGAATGGCTAGATCTTCCTCTATGATGTTTGAGTTTGTGTGAAAATCACGATTCGTCAGCTCGTACTGTGATACTAGACCCACTTATTTCACTTGAGTTATTTGTCAACTGTTTAGCTCATATTTTACGAAAAAATCTATACACATTTACCATAGCTTTTAGTGAGACGTTCAATAAATTAGACGTAATTTTTTCACCAATTTAATCACACTAATAGAAAAATGCCTTCAGCCCATTTTTGAAGACTCTCTTGAGAATTAAACAAAGAAAAAGGTGTTTCTAATTGAAAGATTATGTTGTATTTCGTACAGTCGTTATTTTGACCTTTCCAAATATATTTATCCAAACTTAAATCACATTTCGTTCAGTTCATAACCAAATTGTACAACCACTTAATTGATAAACAGGTGATATTCCAACCAACTTCCTTAATACTGAAATAACCTTATCATACTTTTTGAAGATGGGTAATCGGGTCAGATTATAATCAACCCAGTGGAAGATTTGGTGTCTTTGTTTGGCGCATTTGAAGAATTATGTTCCATGGATCAATTCAGAGCGCTATTCTTCAAAAGCTCCGTTCATTTATCTGTTAGCCTTGTTTGTTGTATTTTTTATGTGTTGAAGGAAATTTAATTCAGTATTTAGTGACACCGAGCACCGTATGCTTTTATTTAAATGAAGTTGCGTGTTTGCTAAAGTGATACAAAAGTGCTGGTTGGGCACTTTTTTGTAGGTTGTGAAAGGAGTAACAGAGGATTTTGAAGGTTCATTAGGTTCTGTTGCAGCTAGCGTTCGAGTATTGTGATTTAGATTTCGAGCTTCTTGTAAGTGTTTTTTTTTTAGGGGAGGGAGCGGCAGGAAGGTAATATCATGCCACTGGTTGTACAGTGTATTGTTGTGCTTGTGGAGGGAAACGTTTAGGAGAGTGGGTGAGTGTGCAGATCCCTGCGGGACTCCGTTTTGTATGTGGTGTGTTCATGGTAGTTGCTCGTGCTCTAAAATTGTTTGCCTGCGTGTAAACAATTAGGTAAGAGTCGACTGTGGTTTTTAGTATTTTATTTGATGAGGATCAGTTTGGTTACTGTGTTAAGGTCATTGCTTCTGTCGATGGTCGCCTATAATATCCTCAGTAGTGGTGTGAGTGGGCTAACTTCAAATTGTATTAGTTTGGTGGTGTTGGTAAGTTATGCGGTTGTTGAGGGTAATGGCTGAAAACTGTGTTGAAAGGTGTATTCAGGAATGTATGTGTTTATTTTGTTTAGTAATAGGCAATAATGATTTTTGATAGCGTCTAGAGAAGAAATACTTCGAGTTATGATGCAGAATAAGATGGTGATTTGTGTGCCTTTATGATGGATATGGTGTGCGAAGATTTCAAGACATTTGAAAATGAGTTATGTGAGCTATGTTGGTTTCAGATTTGTTTTGTGGTCAGTTTGAAAGAAAATATGTTGATGTCTGGGTAGGTGAGTTGGGAATAAGTGTTGAACAGTTATTCAAGAGAAATATTTTGTTTAATTGTTTTGTGAGCTACTCTTTCTCTCTTTACATTATACTAGAGCAGGGTCATGAGTAGTGAAGTTAGACACAACGAAGGTATTGAATTGTTCTGTTTAATGTAGGCTAGTAATTTTATAGGCAGGATTTCGGTAGGAGGTATGTGCATATTAAGAAAAGTGTATTTTGTTCTTTTGATTCACATGATGATGGTTTGGATTTTCAATGGCTCATTGTATGGGATGAAGGCTGAGTGACTCTGCGGTATGTTGTTAGAACACCACCCTCGTCGTTGTTTCGTATCTCTTACCTGATGTGCATGTACCGTGATACTTTGGTTATTAGAGTGGAATTTTCTAGTTTTAATGTTTGTAAGAAGGCTAGGTATTTATTTATATGTTTTGGATGATAGAGAGTTCTTTGAATGGATTCGATCGTTTCGTGGACCTTAAATGTTTATTTGTAGAATGTCGGTTGTCTCTCTTGGTGGTACGTTTTGGATCACTTTTTGATGGAGGAGGTTGGAAGGAATTGCCTGACTCTAGACGCAGGGGCAAGAGTGAGAAGTATAAGTATTGTGCTTTGCTGGAGCATGGATGGTTATGTAAATGTATGGATTGGAATGTTGGTGTGTTGGGCTGTATGTATTGAAGGTAATCGCCATGTCGTATGTGTGATTCCTCTACTGGAAGTCAGTTCAATGTGTGGTATTATGGGAATAGCTGCTGGAGAGTGACCAAATGATAGCGCCTTGGCTTCATTTAAAGGTCAGTCTGCAGAAAGGGTTACTGGTAGCACCAGCTAGTGTTTTGTTCTAAATAAAGCTCTAGAATTTATTAAATGTTGAGCTATATAGGAAGCTCTTACCTATGCTTTTTTGGGTGTAGGAATGGAGTGTTTGATGTGGGTAGGCCCATCCGCCCTATCAGATAGAGGACTGTTTCTCAGAGACTAGTGTTGTACCATGCACTCAAAAAAAGAGCACCAGATGGTCTCCTAATTTTTTTAAAAATCAAGAAAGAGCGATTATGAGAATTAAATCAGGTAAAAATACACTTATGTACTTCAAAAATTAACTATACTCATGGTAACCCAAAAGCTTCAGGGACTTTTGTTTCAATCGTATGCAGTGCTTACATTGAAAATAATGAGTAGGCAAAGATTCTTTTATAATCACTGGCCTCCTTGTTAAAAGGAAAATATCTAACAGACATTCTGCATATCATCATTAGCTTCGTGAGCAATCTTTAACATCTTAGATTGCATGACATCAACCCATTCATCAATTAGTCAACAAGGTGAAGAAAGTCATCTTTAATATACTCCATTTACTCTCGTGTTCCTACCTTTCAAATCTGTCTTGTCAGGTAATTTGGTTATTTATTATTGGTTTTATGTTTCCACAGCAAAAGGCCAATCACAGAAACTCGACTGATTATGTTTCTCGATATCTAGCATAACTGATTACGATTCAAACAAGGCTCACTCTTAAACAAGATTGATGTCCGGAAGTTTTCGCATGTATAGTACATGAGAGTTTAAATCTCCAGGCATGGTTACTTTATACTATTCTCGGTGGGAGGTGAGACCCCCAAATTTCCACATTCTACGAAACTGCTGCCAGTCTGACTCTTTGCATAGTTTGAGAGATGCACGCAGACACCTCCGGCCCCGTACATCCCTACATGTATAGCCAATCACATCCCTGTTGTCTCTTTCAGCTACCTTCCCAGGTGCAGACAAGACAACATCTTCCATCTGAGAACCTGCTGAATGTATTTACATATCCACGCGCCAAGGAAGCGGAACTAGTTTCTCTTCCTAGGTTCATGGATGTTACATGCTTATTGGTTAGTAACAATACGCAATACTACCAGTCTTATTCTACCTTCCTTATTTAACGAGTACCGGCCCTTCATGCCTTCGAAGCTCTCAGTGATTGTCTTTACGGTCTTTATTTTAGTTTCCTTATCCAGGCGCGCTTAGCCTAGAGTTCTCCTTTAATTGACCACCTGCCGACGACAGAAATCGCTTCGCTTCGATGTCGTTTTGTGCTGGGATTGGGATTGGGATATTAAAAATGACAAAGGTGCTTAAGTTTAAATAAGATAGGCAGAAAATTTGTTTATCTGTAGGTTCAAATGAGTGATGTTGATGATATGGATGAGTAGAGGTGGGGGATTATAAGAATGACTTGGATTAGAAGGTTAGTGAATTTGTACCAGGTTACCTGGCAGATGAAGTTTCTTCTTTTTGTTTTTTTACATTACCTATGTTAATGTTATTTTTCTAGGTAATATAGAGCGAGAATTAGATAGATACAGGCTGGAGGTACACACACACAGAGACAGACATATTTGCGGGTAGAAATTTAATTTATAACGTGCATGTTTTGTCTTTTGCTCTTTGGAATGAATTCAATTTATTGCATTCTTCAGTTGCTTTCATTACAATTTAACCAAATAAAATAAAGGACATGAATGGATTACAGAGATCAATTGACCTATGCGAAATTGATGGATTGCAAGTGGCTTCTCGATCATGCAAAATACATAGGAATCGCATTTGGGACGCTATAAATTCCATCGAAAGCACATTCGAAGCAATGGATAAAATCGTCTTGTTGCAAGAGCACCCCCTTGTAAAGCGCTTGTACCCATAAGGAAAAATGGTTAAGGAATAAATACGAAAGAGGAAAGTGAACTTTAGTAACACATGAAAATCCTAGGATACAAAAGGAGTAAGATAAGGGAGTTATTTTATTTCTTTTCATCATAACTGTCATTGCCAAAGGACGCGATGGAAACCATTCTGAGCTGTGCTCGTGACAAAGGCAACCTATTGGTTTAAACACGAGTGATGAATTGGACCACATTCGACACTATGAAAAATGTTGTGAAAAGAGTAAAGAGGAGAGTCAAATTAATCAACGTCAAGAAAAGATTCTGATTCGAGACAAATGAGTAAGCAAAATAAGTAGATTGCAAAGTCTAAGAATGCAGCGAAAATAATAATATTGAGGTGGTAATAATAATAAATTATTGTTATCATGAAGTTTCCAAGATGTCATTTGTTTGGGACAAATTCTGCATTTCCTCTATCAGCATCATTTAATTTCGAAGAAGCAAGAGACCTTCCTGCAACCGGGTGGATAGGGAAAGCGGTCGATTTAGACACTTGGGTACTGGGGTGTGTTCTCCAGTGTGAGGAGAGACAAATAAATTTCGGTGATATAGGAAAAGTTAAACAGGACGAGGCATCAACACTGACGCATGCACGCATACATTTTCTTCCTTATAACACGTCCCTTTTTCACTACTTTTCTTTGTACACACAACACATCCCTCTTCGACTCCTCTTAATCTAAATATAATGGTTTTTAATCCAAACCTGCCTAACGTTGAATGGGTAAGACTCGTGTAAAGCACAAAATTACAAACTACTCCATGTATCGTTTGAAATAGATATTTACATCGTTATTCAGCACTTTCTACCTTTAACAAGGACACCTGCTCCTGGTGCTCCATAGTTCATCTAGAAACTTGTTCTGCTGGTCTTTCTCTTTGCGTGAAGTGTAGTGGAAGGGGTGATATCTTGATTACTGCAAGCAAAAGCAAATAACCAAGTAATTATGAAATAAGTAGCAACATATAGAAAGAGGAGTTACCTCGTTAAATAATAAAAATGAGAAATAAATGATGGAAAAAAATACACAAAACTAAACAATGTAAACGTGATTTCCTTTAGATAGATTAATAAAATGACCCAGAGCCTTTTTTAGTCATTTTTTTTATTCTAAGTTTTATTTTTTAATTCGTGAAAGAGAGGCTAAAAACCCCCAAAACACTCAGGCAAAGGGGATTAGCAGATAACTATGTTTGTACACTACTAAAACGATCACCTGTAATGGTTATGCTACCCAAACCATATAATGCAATTCTGTTCAATAGTATTCAAGGGCGGGACGAATAGATTAGCGGCTTAGGTCTTTATACAAATGTGGATTGATTTTCAGGCCTTTTCTCCGCCATAAATACAAAACGAGTAAAAATAGAAGTGATTTTTTGCTCTCGAAGAAGGATTAAAAGGATAGAGCTAAAGTAAACAGGAGTTGACGAGTCCACTTGAAAGCGTAATTTGGCCCCCTTTTTAGAGGTCTTTGAAGCAAGCTGATGTTGGTAAATTCCTTAATGGGGTCATCTCTCTGCCTTATTGTTTAGAAAGGTGGTTTTATGAGTCTGAAAATTCAAATGTATTTCAATTTCTTTTTCCTAATTTTCTTTAATTATTTTGGAAGATGAAACATCATTCTCGCCATTAAATCTATCCCTCCCCTCCTTCTTCCCCTCCCTCTTTCTCTCTCTTTCTTTCATTCCGAAGGGCCTCTACAGGTAAGATAAATAGAAATTATATTAGAAACAAACAGCTAAGATTAGTGCTCAAAAAAACTTAATTTTTGGTTCAGAAAAATATGAAACGAGCCATAACCGACGAGGGCATCTTCATTTAAATTGGAAAGAATGAGGAGGACAAACAAATAGAGGAAAATAGAGAATACGAATGAAGGGTGTAGAAGTCTCTGATGACGATGACTGCATTAGTATTTTGATCCCAAAAGGGGTGGGGTAGGTATGTATGGCGTCTTATAAGCTATATGGGAGGACGTTCTTGCGCGCCGGTAATAGAAATACGAACTTGTGCTCTTTTGCGAGGAAGCAGTAAGTCTTATAGTGTAGTGTAGTAAATAAAAAAAGAGAAAAATCTAGAAAAGCAGAGAAGTGGCAGCTGTAGTTAAAAAAGGTGTGGATGGACATATGGGCATCGAAAAGCTGATGTGCACAACGGTAGCGATGTGGGGGGGATTTGTTTTGTGGCTATTTGCTTTTGCTAGTCATTTTCTGAACCCCCACCCCACCCTTCCCCAAAACACCTTCTTTCTCGATTTTATTTCCAAAATTTTCTAAAACCCGAAAAAATTACAATTTCTCTTTACTTCAGGTACTTTATCTTGCCCTGTTGCATACGGTCGGAATAGAGTTGTCATCTGTAAGTATTTTCTGTTACATATATAAGGAGGCAAATACTACTTGCGATGACGTATTCTATGTAGTAATAACAGAGAACCCCTTTTTCTTTTCAAGATTAAGCCCCATTTCTCATTACTGAATAAACAATTTATACAAGACGCATATTCTATTTTTAACACTAAATATACAAATATAGAATGATCGGGTTTCGAATATTTTTTTAAATTTCTTACCCATAAATGGGGTAATAGGATTTAACGAATGAAAACAGCTTCAAACATGACAGAATTGAGACATAGTATGTGTGTATGAGTTTCTGGATTGGAAGTAGAATAGAGCAAATTTGCGTTGAAAGCCATAACTTAAAAAACCTTCAATTTGGAGTTAATATAAAAATGGCAGGGCTATCCTGAGTATTCCTCGGTGTGGAAGGGCACTAAAGATAAAAAAAACAATGGGATTGAGAGATTATTAAAAGTTAGATCACAGGCTATAATAGGATAATAATAATAATGTATTTACTTTATCCTCTTTTAGAAGCCTCTTATTAAATAGTGGTAAGATAACTGTAAATAACTTAAGGTGCATACAAATTTGAGTAAATAAAAAATTAATGAATTGTAAACACTTTTTTAGGAAGAAATAAATATAATACTACAAAGCTAAGAAATTTATGGTTAATAGTTATCAAAGTTTTTTTTAATAATATTCTTTGACTAGGCCCATTGCACTGCTAACATGCTCGTGAACATGAGTCCCATCTAATAAACAACTCGTCAGATTCGATCAAGCCTTATTCAAATGGCCCAGATATTTTATTTTATTTAAGTTTTGGCTATTCACGTTGCCACATAGACATTCCCGGCTGTGTCTAATATTTTGCTATGGTTGTAGGATGTTTTATTAAATGCCCAAAATATAAAAACTCCTATGATGTCAATTATTTACTGAAGTTGATCAATAAAAACGTATTAATTTAAATCATTTTTATAATTTGTATGTTCACCCTTCGCCTCAAATACTACTTGCAAGCGTTTATGTTAACAAAAAATATGATGTAAAGGTTTGACAGGAGAACGTTCTTCTAGTATTTTGTTTTCAAACTATCTTTAACAATCGACACAATTGTTCAGTATCTTTCAACTCAGGGGAATTTCTTGCTCATTACGTGTAGCAAAACAGTTGAGTCCAGATTTTATAGTTGTTGTGAAGCAATAGCCTAATCTCAGGTGGCATCTGCACGAACCTTAACAACTTCAGACGTATTTATAACATTTTCTGGATTTGGTAAATAGACTAACATTCTTTTAAGGATATCTATTTGATAAGAGACACTATACCACAAAGCATTATCCGTTTTAATAACAAAAGTCATTTAAGAAGCAGAAAAACGAAAAACAAAGACTTAAATGTAGTGTGGCTTCTTACAAAGCTTCTGATATTATTCAATGTCTTCCATTGAAAGTCGCCATTATTTTACTTTTGAAAATTTGATCGACGGACAGACTAAGCATCAAATTCCTCCTTAAGATCGAGGTGCATAAAATGCCATTTGGTGAGATCATTGCTTTGTCATAACTAGGAACGGGCTTACACGAGCCGTTTAACGATAATAACAATAACTTGGAATGCTAAAACATAGAATTGTCTTTTCTCGTCTGCTAAAAATGATAAGAAAAACGACTGCAATTTCGCATTTTTCTCTAATGCTTTTAAAAATAAAACATCTGATAGGAGAATGGGGCGGTGAGGGGGGCGGGAGACGTGCGAGACCCTCGACCAGTTTGTGTAGATTGTTTTTGCAATAAGTGTGGATAGAGTGGGTGTGGGATTTATCGGCAGGGCAGCGTGAGTGAGTAACGAGAGATTTTGACTAGATAAGTAGGTGCTAGTTCATTCACTCGAGTGAAAACTCCCATGGGACGCTTATTCTTCTTGCAATGCATTGAATAGTATGTGAAAAACTATGAGGTAACCATACGCGAGGGGTGAGGAGAAGGGAGTGATGGACTTCGAGACATGAAAGAATACGGGAAAAAGAGTCGTGTGAATCTGTTAGGACATTAGTAGGAGTTGTGTTGTCCAGTGAAGGAGTTTGCCGAGAAAAGTCCCCTACTGATCAATTCCTGGTTAACAACTAACAAAATCAAATTTGGTTTTAAAACGGTTAATCTCATATTTTTTAAATATTTCAGATATTCCTAACTTAAAATACGCATGTCTCAAACAAATAATTTTTTATTAAATAATTGAAAAAAACAGTTCCCGAATGATATGGAAAAGGCTTTTTTGGTGAATGTCTGCCTCATTATAATGGCTGAAAAACTTTAGTGAAAAGGGCAGTCATCACTACTTTAATGGGCGTATATAACTTATTGAAAATGTAGTAAACATTTAAAAGTTTTATCGTGCATTGATGCCAATAGTTAATAACGTCACAACAAATTAAGCACTTTATTTACCACTTCAAAAGTCATGCGGAGACCGTTCCCAGGTATGGAGAGGAAAAAAGAGAAGCAACGATGTGATGCCCCCTAAACAATTATCTTAACTGGAGTTTTTAACCATCCCTGTCTGAATGCTTGTGGCGCTAAATGGTAAGGTGGAGTAGAGCCAACCAGGAACCTCACAAATGAACACCCAGTTTGCCTTATAAAATCTTGAAATTGGGCAGACAAATCGAAATTTGAAATACAATGTCATCTTGTAACAATTAACTAATGTAAAACAAAGCAAATACTTGTAAATAATGTTAAATCGCATTTAATATGTATCAATACATAGTAGAATATCTGTAATGAGGCAAGTGAAATTATTGTGTTCCCACACGAATATACAAAAATACACACATTAAGAAACATATGCGAGCCGACGGTCTGGCTAAAGATATAACGGAGACAGTGGAAAACAGCTGTGCACACATAGAACGGAATCTAATCTGACACGTCAGAGCTTACAAGAACCTGTGAAAAGACGAAATCAATCTTGCTACTGAGGTCAGCTTGATAAGCCAGGTTAGGTGTCCAAGTGCAAATACTCTTTTGATGCACATGTGCCTACACAGAACATGCCCACACCCTTTGACTCAGCCCAGCAGTCTTAGTAGAGAACACACACACATACCTTGAACCCGATAAGATTCTCTCCGCGTTCAGATTAAGAGAAGAGCAATCACGCCCCCTTAATTGACGTTATTATAAATAGACGGACAGAAACATTATAATTATTATTCTCATTTCGATTAGTAGCATTATTATTATTGGTATCACTAGTTCGTACCTCGTACTAAATCCCTCCGTCCATAGTCTTAACCATCTAACGCAGAAGGAGAGTTACAAGTACAAGATACATTGTGCATTAACACTGATAATCAGCCAAAGACCTGAACGCACAAACGAACCAAGGAAAACTAAACTCTTTCACTTGTCGGAATTGAGGTAACCCTAATTGAAGATTAAAGCCTAAAAAAGCCGCCATTTTGTTCCCGAGTGCTAGGTTCTACCAAGCAAGAACCAGTTTACCATTGGAACCCAGCCTACAAGCGGATTACCCAAAAGAACACTTTGGAGTCAGACCAAACTCGAGGCTAAGGCCGCCTTAGCCCGACCCCCATACACTGATAACGCCTCGTTACACTAAAAGTGTCACCATCTATAGGCTGACATACCACAAAATGTTGAGTTTCTGTCTAGTTTTTCCCTTCTTGATGTTGATTTAATTATTGATGTGTATTTAGAATTGATTGAAATATGATTGCAGTCACTGATTTTAATTTTCAGCACAAATCTCAGATGTATCAAAGGAATGTTTCACAATTCGGTTGTGAGGTTGAACCTTTAGATATTACTGAGATGAAAAAGAAACTTGGGTGTGGTTATGTGGAAATATTTATAAAAAGAGATAGAGTAAAATCGGCTCTTTACTTAATTAGCTAAAAGTAAAATGATAATATCACCGAGAGTAGTTTACTAATAAGTTTGTATTGAAAGAGCTGTAAATAACAACAAGAAATGATCCTCACGTGCTAGATCAGTGTTTCTCAAACGAGGGTCTTGGCAAATTATAGGGAAAGCACATAAAATCTTGAGAATTTGGACGGCCATAGGCTAAATGAAAGAAGGCCATATAACGCCATGGTCTTTTTCTTTATTACCTCTATATTTTAATTTTACTGACATTAAATTATGTAAATAAATATCTTTTGAGTTTATTTTTTAAATTACTTAAATTTGATTATTGAATTATTATAGTAAGAAAAAATTAGTTTACTTGAAATGATATTTCATCTTCAATGCTTAAGATGGCAAGGCTGGAAAGATCTTAGGTCTGGCAACAACTTTCAACTTTGACGAAGTGTCACACTCGTGTAATAGTTTGGATATTTGGCACCAATTCCTTGCCTATTTAGTGTTTTTGATTGCAGCTAGGCCTATACTGCGCGTGCTATTGATATTATGTGCAGTATTTAAGTTTAAACGTTAAATATTGCCAAAGGTAAGTAATGTTTAGGCAGCATTAATCATAGAGTTGAATTTAATGTTAGATTAATTCATTAAGATCAATGTAAGGTAAATTACAGTGAAACAGGGAGGAAAATCAGTCACTAAAATATTATGGTAGGAATTCCATTGTAAGTAAACGTAGAATCTTTTTGAAATAATGAGCTTCCTAATATTAGATTTTCAAACAAAGTATTAGCGATTATCTGCTGTAGTTTAAACTAATGGTAATGAATAAGAGAAAATATGAAAAAATTAACACATAAGTTTTGATGTAACTGACCTAAAATAATGTATACATATTCTTATAATAGATACTGTAGGAAAGAGATTACAACCAAATGTAATTATATTCATTATGATTAGCAGTTAACAATATTTAACAAAAATATTTTGTTTCTTTCTTTTGTGTTATAGAACCCATAGATTCTTTGAAGAAGAAATGCCGATAGTATTCTGTTGAATATTTGTTCTAAGGATTTATTCCATCACCAAATATTGTGACGAAGCCAATGTCTCTTTATGTAAGGAAATACTGTCAAACAAAAGCATAAAACCATGTAAACATCAAAATCATTGATAAACAAAGCATAATGAAAATAAGAACAAGCCATTTGAGTACATTTTGAAACTGTGTGACGATTTTCCAGCCACCAAAACGCAAGATCAGGTTGTTAACAAACAGATACCAAAGAAGTTTAAGGGTTTAGTGGCCTCTGACGAAATTTCCCAAATAATTTCCCAAACACAAAAGCCCCGTAACATAAGAAAGACAGGAATTTTGCCGTCAGTGTCCATTCTAATTTCACGGGAAATGAATCATAATCTACAATATATAACACTGTACAACAATGAAAGAAAACGGAAATGTGAATAAAACTTTCTAGGAATATTTTTTACGTAAATCATTAATATAACATCCGTCTCTTTCTGCACCCTCCAGTTTCTCGTAAATTACCATCTTACTTACATTAAATACATTGATGGTTCCGTCGGGATTGAATGCAAACAGGATTGGACTGAAAGTGACAACTCTAAAGGTTACAAATGGATTTTGATATAATTTTAATGGGGTGTTCCTAAAGTATATCTTTCAACCTAACCTATGAAATGTATGAAAGTATACTTAATATTTTTTTAGTTATATGGGTTCAAATCTGTGGTAACTCTTACGTAACGCTTGATAATTTTGTAACTTACTATAAATGCTTCCTATTTTTACAATGCAGTCAGATGTGAATGAAGAACATGGAGAGACGTTTCATCAAAATATAGCATCAATGGAAAATAGGTATAAAGGAAAGTGAAGCACTATTATGCTGGCTGACTTCTGCTGGAACCTAAAGCGTGACACACCTGAGACGTCTTAGAAACAAAGAAGTAAATACTAAAATGTAGGCTAATACTTTATATAATGCTGACAGACATGCTAATTCATTATATATTAACGAAGCAATTGAAATGCAGACGTTTAATCTGACTTTGGCAACGAAATACATTTATGTTATTGTGGAAATAGGTATCAATGGCATAATTATCAAATCGGCAATTAACATGAACATGTTCCGTAATGGGATTATTTTTATCAAATTCGAATTCAGCACACTCAACTTTGTACTAAAATGCAAATGACATCTATGTTTTTTCTTGTCACTGTAAATTGTTGTACAGTGTATGAATATCATCCTACTTATTAATTCATCAGTATCAAAATGCTTTGAAGAAATGTCTGGGATGTCGAAAAACGACTAGTCTCTCAACTTCAAGAAACACAGTTTGCAATTCAACTTTACGAATAGGATTTAAGGGATAATGAAGCCTTTATTGAACTCCTCAGGTTTCTCAATGAAGATCACCTAGAAGAAGAAATGCTTTTTGATACAAGTCTTGAAACAAATACTAGAGGCAAATCAATTTTTATAGTTGTTCCCATTTTCGAAAAAAATAATATCCCCTTTGGAAATATTGTGGCTTGTGCTACCGATAGTGCTTCATCTATGATTGACAAGCCCAACAGTTTTATTGCTTTTATAAAATTTGTCTACCTGAAGTAATTTTTATACAATGCGTATTCCACCGACAACATTTAGTTGCTAAGCATTGGATTATACATCTCCACGGATCCCTTAATATTGTAATAAAATCTGTCAACTATATCAAATCAAGAGATCTTAAAGACCGGCTTTGCGTGACATTTCCCACGAAAATGGAGAAGAGTTTAAACGCCTTATAAAGCATATAGAGATTTGATGGCTCTCGAAAGGGAATTGTCTTCGTCACATTGACGAACAATGGGATTCAGTTATATAGTTTTCAGTAGTAAGCAACTCGAAAGACTTTGATTTCAGCGAGATGCGACATAATTTACTTATCAGATATATTCGAAAAACTGAATATATTCAATAAGCAGCTACAGGGGGATAATGTGATTTCATATTATGCAGAGAGTATGCTAGGGTATTCTTGCCAAACTCAAGCTTTTCAAAATTACTATCTGACGTTGTGCATCAGAAGAGTTTCCATCTTTGGACTCAATTACCAATGAGCTGTAGGATGATGACCTTTCTGTTTATTTTGAACATTTGATAAAACTGCATGAAGATATGCAATCTCGCATTAGAGACCTAATAGAAATGAATATACCAGTCAGGGTAACAATTCCTTTAGAAATTTATGCCGCTAGTAAAGATATTACAGACTGATGAAGTAGCTAAAGCTAGATTCGAGAAGGAAATAAGCCTAATATTTGGAGGAGTAGTGAGATTACAACGAAACATTAATGGCTCTTGGAGAAAGCAAAGTTGTATTCTATTGCTTTCCCAACATCCTCCCTTGTTAAAGCTGACTTTAGCCATGTCATACATTTGCTTTCGAAAGATCGTAACCGAGTTGATATTGTACAAAAGGGTGATATTTGTCTCTCATTAACAACATTTGAACCTGCTATTAAACAACTTGGCGAACAACATCAGGCAAAAGGATCTCATTAATTAAATTATTTTTGGATTAAGAATATTGTGTCAAATCTCATGAATATAGAGTACGTTAATGTATTGATTTATTTTACTGAAATATAGGTGTAAATAATTTAGCTTGTTTGAAATATATTTGGAAAAATATTTGCTCTTTAAATTATAGAATGAACTGAACTTTTATGTACGTAAATGGCTATGAGTGGGCTTCCAAAATAATCATCAATCAAAAGTGAACCATCTCTCAAAAAAGGTTAAGAACCCCTGCACTAGATGCTGTTTTACTATTTCTTGGGAACAGAGCAAATATGGAGGGAGGGGACTTAAGAAAGTTAACTAGAGCAAAGAAAAGCGAGAGGAAACTAAACCCGAAATATATCATGATTTCTTATCCAAAACACTCGAGTTTCGGTTGAGTGAGGCTACAGGATTAGATTTCGGGATTTCAGCCTAAGGATTACGACTCAGAACCAAAATTAACCCCAGGGAGTTCTCCGCTACAGAGATTATCGTGTGTGGGTGGTGTTCGAGGGGTGCAGACGATGGGCAGGACAAAATTGCTAGGCTGAAACTCTGAAGATGGAAGCTTTAAATGCAATGGCAACGCTGATCGTTCCCAAGACCATTTCACTCGAATTGTAGTAATATGTACTTTCTACGAGCTTAATCTTACAGTGTTAATAATCTACAGCAGGACGCTATTATATAGAATATCGGAGATTTAATTAAAAATAAAAGTGGAGATATTCCAGTAATTTATCCATAGAGTATTGCGCTTATTATAGTTGTAAAATTTTTATTCGTAATATAATCTTGGAGTTTTAATATCTTGAAAAGGAACGGAATTAAATAGCTGAAAATGACCGGAATAGTCTTTCCTGCAGGAAGAATCCTTCACAAAGCCGGAAATTTAACGAAAACTAATTAAATCAGCTTCTTAAATCTTCTCGCCGATCAATGAAAGCGAAAGAAAATTGCTTGAGCTTTCTTTGACTTCCCATTATAATAAGTTTGTTAGAAAGCAACAGCCTTATATAATTCCTAACAACCATTTTATCCTGATCGTATTTGTATTAGGAATTTTCGTCAACTATTCAGGAATATTCGTTGGTGTTTCTCATAAATATGAGGATGGGCAGATTTTGTTTTCCTTTTCTCATTAATCAACCGCCATTTTCCTCTTTATTAAACGATGCCAATGGTCGAATGGATTTAATTAATTAGTGCCAAAACTTACAGAAGCGCACTCGTTTTATTAGAATATTAGCTTAATCTCTCATGAAAGCTTTGTTGTATTAGGTTATGCTTGACTAAACTGAACAGTTCAAACCGAAATATTTCAATATACCTACTTGTTGTAATTCAAATCTATTCCTCATCAATTTGGGAAGACTATTCTGTGAGAAATTGAAGAAGAAAGTCCCAAATCCTCATTTAGTAATTTTTACTTTCTCTTCAATTAACAAATCTTATGAAAAGTCTAAAAGTAATCGGTTTCTCAAAACCTTGCTATTGATTTGGTTCGCTAGATTGAATCTGCCTTTAATTAGGAGTTAAGAATTCAAGAGATTATCAGAAGCCCCAAAGTCTCAAAATTTCCACTTACTTGCGATTTCGGAAAACAAAAAAGTAGCGAATTTCGGCCGATTCATGCATTTGCTACTTAATGAATGCTGGATGCTCGAATTTGACTCTCGGTATAATTTATGTTGTTTAGGCAACGGTTAAACACCACACCATGTCATAAAATCGCCCTAAGTCAAGTTTATTATTAACTTTCAAATTATGAATTACAGAATCACAGAATATAAATTGCTTTCTTTTCTCAGTTTCATTAGTTTCCACTTTCCTGATCTATTTACTTTCCCTACAATGTCGAAGAATTCCGTCGACCCGACGGGATTACAGGTGAGATTTAACCCTCTGTGTATTCCGATCATTTGTGTCTGTTGTAGTTGTCTCAAACGTGTTGTGAATATATGTCAAATTCAGGCGGATTCAATGTGGCAAGGAAAGCAGATATCTGTATCACTTTGGACTTTGGATATAAAAAGTGGCAAAATTTAGAGAGAGAAAGAGGAGATAGTGAGAGAGTAAAGTGGTGAACTAGGGTGAGTTTAAAGAATAGAGGTGGTGTGGGAGATAGAATAAATAGGTCCCAGGTGAAAGGGTAGCTCTGTTTGTTTAAATCTTTCATTTTGGATGTATTTTGTGTTTGTATTTTTGTTTGTTGTGTTTGTTTTTGTTTTTTTGTTTGATTATTGTTTGTTGTTGTTTTTTGTTTTTTTATATAAACTATAAAATCTATAGTTTATTCTAATTAAATAAAACATGTTAATTTAATTATAGTTTCTATATGATCTTATTGGCATTCAAACCATTATTTGGGGCGGGTTTTTTGTTCCCGCTATGGGTTTTTGAAAATGGTTTCTACAGTAATTGAATTTTAGATTTTGATATTTCTTCGCAAAGTTTTGTAAAGATAAGTAATCTTAGTGATGGTACATGAATTTATATTAAAGAAACCTGAGCATTACACAAGTCGTTTTTTTGTGATTTGTCGATTTTGTAATGTGTATTTTGGAGTTACTTCGCCGTCAGACTGTTCCTTACTACTTTTAAATGGTCTTATTTGTCGGTCGACATCGATGTCTAGGTGTGTACGAGAGAACTTCGGGAACGGGCAGGTGTCAATGGCTCGCTAGATCCTCTTAGCCATCTCTTGGAGCGCCACATTGATCGGAGATAATCTAACCGAGTCGTGGATCTCCTTCTGTTGTTTTATTCTCTTTTCGGGGGTTTGTGTTGAGAAACACCGCTTGGTCCTGGGTCTTTTGTAGTTTCGCAATGTGGGACTCGACGCTCGCGTTCAACGGCACCGTGGGGTACAGGATCCTCGAACGAATGCACACATTGAACATTTTTAGTTTATTTGAGGGATTTAGGTCACGGAATCTATAAAATTCCCTCAAATCTCTCTTGCCATTCGCCACTGTTTGCTCGATATGACTCGTGTAGCCCCTGGTGGTGATTTTGACCCCCAGAACCGTCTCTTCCATGCAGTAGGGGATTCACTCCCCGTCTAGACGTATATCGTTGAAGCTCTTGCGAAACATGGGAATTATTTTGAATTTTGGGGCATTGGTTGATATCTTCCATCTCCTCACGAAAGATTTTATGTTAGCTATCTTCCTATTCGTATAGCTCGCCATAAATTCCCTGTGAACATAAGCGGCGGTACAAATTTGCGATATATCTTCAGTGAACTGTATGTATATTGTACCCTCGGAGAGAGGTTGTGGTAGGTCACGTGGATAAATGTTGTATAAAAGGGGACTTACACTGCCCCTAGAGGGACTCCTGCTTGAGTTCGAATTCGGGACGTTGATTGTTCTCTGATCTCCATGTATGCTTTTCTCTCCATTAGGTAGTCACTCAAAATCCCCTAAACAATGGGGTTGAGGCCTACTTGAAGGATCTTAAATTGTAGTCCTCTCTTCTAAACCTTGTCAAAAGCTTTTTGACATCGCGAAGCACCAGAACGGCATGCCTTTTGTCTGCCTTGATTTTCCCAACCTTTTCGGTAAAGACTGCTAGTGCCGTATTAGTCCTTCTTTTCCTCCTGAAGCTGTGTTGGTGCTCATTATTCAAGTTTGCTCCATCGAGAAAACAGTTGACTCTGTTAGCCAATATCTTCTCGAAGACTTTGCCAGCAAATTCAAAGAGAGATATCGGTCGAAAGCTGGCCGGGCATTCCTGGGGCTTCCCCAATTTAGTAATGAAAATCATCATGGCAAATTTCCACTGGTCGGGAAAATAGCCCGTGTTCAGGGCGGCATTCATGATGTTAAGAATGCCACTCTAAACGTTGGGCGGGTCTATGATGAAATTCTCGCGGGTCAGCCCCGTAATAACCGGAGCTCTTTGACAAAGGATTTTAGAGTAATAGAGTGTTCTAGGGCAGTTATTTTACTGCCATAGCCCTTCATAAATCTTTTCTGCGACACAAAGTGGTAAGGAGAGGTTTAGTGTATTTGTATGTTGTCGTAGAATTACTCATAGTCTGGTCCAATAATTATTCTAGTCCTTGATCTGGACACACCGTTTTTGTTTAAGTCGGTGGTATTGACCCTATAACTCAATCCTACGATCATATATATATATATATATATATATATATATATATATATATATATATATATATATATATATGTAGGTAGGCTTTAATTCCTACTTAACGAGCAAAAAAGATGGTTAGAGGCAGGTTGTGCCGTAGCCAGGATTCTCATTATAAAAGTCCCACTTGTTACTGGGGAAGATTTGTGATTGTTGAATTCTAAGAGTGCAAAATACAGGTTAAATAAATAAGCCAAAGGGATGCTTAATTAAAGTCTTGCCAAGGGTACGTCAGAAAGGAGGAGCTACAAATAAACACATGTACAAAAAATAAACTTTACTACTTTACACTAATATAATAATTAGCAATAGTTAACAGGCAAAATTAAGGATTAAATATTAAACTCTGACGTTAAGCGTCTAGATTTATATTGACTTAATGGGAGTATCAATCACGGTTAATTAATTAGGTAATTTAAGAATAGAGGGACACTGGGTTTACAGATTAGGATTAATTGATGGATTGGAGAGACGACTACTCAGGTCCAGACAGGGTGGTTCGGGTAGCGTTAACACGAGTTCTCAGGGAGAGGGGGGATAATACGAAGGGTTTGGGGCTGCTGGCTGCAGTTCCGGTTAGTTCATTCCTAACTGGATGTGACACTAACAAATAGTAACTTCCAGTAACTATTTGGATGTTCCTTTTCTTGCTCAAGTTACGTTGAGCAACAGAGCCTACTCTTCTAGTCACAGACTCTGCGGGGCGGGATTTCCTTCCAGGAACAATTTTGAGACAGCGACCAGGTTGACTCAACGGCACGTTGGCAGTCAATACGTTACGACAACGACTCTCGTTTAACGTGAGGGATACGCGAGGCTGTTTGGGACACTGCTCTAGAGAGATGGACGGCGATATTATTTATACCTAGGATTGTGGGAAATCGAGAGAGAGATTCCATTCACGACAATTCGCTTATCGCAGCGCCTTCTGGACAATCTCCATGCTATCATAAAGAATGCAAATAAGATTTAAGCTTCTTTGTGAGATAGGCGTTCTTTTCGTCCAACTTCCTGTCGCCAGTTGGGGGAAGGGTGGGGGGGAGGGACGAAGTTCAACTCAAACGACAAATTTCTTTCGTTCTTACGATTGTCTGGCGGCATGTGAGTATGTACGTTCCATACCCTCACATATGTTTAACTGTTTGATTACGTCAGTATCGAATTCAAGGTCATAATTGTCATTTTCTTCCGGAGTAATTTTGAAAATTGAAGACCCGAAAATTTTAAAGTTTTCTTCAATCTCTTCAGTCTAAGTAATTGTTTGGCCGTTGTGAGTAATTGTGATGGTTTCCCTTTAATACTGTTAACCGTCTTCCAGAACGTGTGTGAATCTTTTTCTATGTCCAGTCTGTCTATTAGTCTGTTCCATAGTAGCATTTGCTGGTCCGTAATTAGTGTCTGGAGTCCGTCCTTAATTTGTCTTAGTCTTCCGTAGGCATTGCGGTTGGGCCTTATCAGCGCTACTACATTGGACAAGTCCCAGTATTTTTGGGCCAGGGCTCTCATGGGAGGGGTTTAAGTGGGACCTGGAAGGGTTTTAAAATTGATAGGGGGAATACTTTTTGATCGGCTTTGATCAGTTTAATCATCAAGTTTATCCAGCTCCTTATCTACTTTCCCTACATTAGCATCATATAATTGGTCGGGGAAATAATTTATGAGGTAATTGCTATAATTTTCCCACTTCGCTTGCTTTTAGCTTTTACGTTCTGGGATTTTAATTTGAATGTCATTTTCTCCTACTGTAATTTGGATAGCCTGGTGGTCGCTGGGAATGATGGGGCCCAGTTCAATGTAGTAATTGTAAGGAAACCTAATACTAGATAGGCATATTTCGGGTTTCGTGGCTGATTTCCCAGATATGTACGTCAGGAATTCTGGTCTGATCCTTGTTATGTATTGTCTGTCGAGTAGTGGTTTGATGTTTTTACCTGTATTGTCGTAGGAGGATTATCGTGCCACTACGCATCTTGCGTTTAAATCTCCGGCGAATATAATGTTCTTTCGGTGGCTAAATACCTGCAAGGGGTTGTACATAAGCACATAGTGGCTTCTTTGGGGTTGGTACCCCGTGCCTATGACGGGTCCCCCTAAGGCAGTGCCCACTTCAAAGGTAAGGTAGGATTCATCTAAGTCTTTCAGGGTCCTGCATTTTAGTTCTTTTTTGAAGGCTATTGCGAAGCCGTTATACCGTTCCTAACTGTGATTTTTGCTAATAACATCGTTTTGAAATATTTTTAAATGTTTTTGCGTGGTCAGTCCGTGTTCAGAAATAAGTATTATATCAGGGTCAATCTTTCGCATAATTTTGCAATAGATGGAAACTTTTCCGTCCCACCCATTGACATTCATATGTATTATCATAAGTCAGTCTACCATTTTGTGTAGTGTTGGTTCTTCAGTGTGTGAGATTAAAGTAGACGTTTATTTGCGTTCTACTTTAGCCCCGAGTGGTGTACTGGGCGGGATGCGCTCCCTGTCCTTTCTTTATTTCCTATATTCTGTGTCCGTGATCATGTATAAGCAGACGGGTTCAGTTTAACGATATATTGAGTAAGAGCATCTTCAATCTGCCGCTCGGGAACCTCATCTGAACATTCACACTTGTGTTTTTCGGTCCTAAAACCTTCAGCTACTTCGCGGGAATCGAGCTCCATTGGGAAGGGAGGTGATTTGGGGGCTAATATTTTGAGATTGAATCCCCTCGCGTGGTATTTGAGCCGATGTTCTCAACCTCGAGATGAGGAGGAGGTTGACATTGGGCCGCAGGTTTTGGAGGTTTTCCTTGATCGTGGAGAACTGGCCTTCGTGGATTACACTGCTTTCTTGTTGGGTGTGTGAGTGTGTATCTTTTGTTTTGGTGGTCTTTTTCTTGGATGTTTCGGGCGCTTGTTCTGGTGTCTGTTAGTTTATTTGTATATTTAGAAGCGATTCGCATGCACTGGCTCTTTTTGGAGCGTGGGAAGATTTCTAAACGAATTTTCGCACTGAGGGGCTACAATAATGTTGTAGCGGCTGGTCCCGGAAACGACCCGCCACCAAGTCCACTCACTCACTCGTGAAACGCCCATCGGATCGGAAGGAGACAAAATACACAGACACCTACTTTCTTTTAATTAAAATAACATAAATTTATCCACCACCCAATACAATTAATTACTCAATAATATAAATATATAAGAAAAATGTACAACAAAAAATATATACTAATGGATGCTCTCACTTCAACCTCCCTCAATATGCGCAACACAAAATGTATACAAAGGTCAATAGGCGCAACACAATAAATATTATCAATTACCAAACAAAACTGGTGTGCGAAACACCAATGGTTTCGTCCACCTCTCTCTCTCTCCAACACTCGTGGCCACCCCAAAACCCCCAATTGAGCCGGCTCAGTTAGTTTAATGTTACTAAGCTTGCCTTGGGGCAAACTCTCCCTGAGCGTGGGGAGGGGAAGAAAGTGCACTCGAGCGGTCGGTCTCTCTCTCTGAAGGGGGACCAAGGGGATAGTTGGCAGTGGCCCTTAATTGTGCTCCACACCGATGGCTTAGTGCGCGACTTCTTCCCTCTTCTCACTCACAGACAAGAGCAGCGGGACCAAAGGAGCTAAAAAAAAGGAAACATAATTACTCCCATGTTGCTGTTTTCAAGGTGTTACGTGCTCCCCCCTCCCTTCCTCGCTCACTCATACCGTACTTGGCTTTACGTCCAGCTCCACTTCTTTCGGGCATTCAGTATTGGCCGTTTCAAATCGCTCATCAACTTTTACTTATATATTTCACCTGTGGGGGGAGAAAGGAACGTCAGATCTCAGCAAAAGACGGGGGATCCACACTGCTTCCAGGCAGCTTTGTCCTCCCTCTTTCACTAAAACCTGAAACAAAAGGCGGGCATTAGATTGGGCACTGGTGAGTTGAGGCAAACAAAAATGGACCTACCACATCCCTCCCCCCTAAGTTCGCCTCATTTTACCGTGCTCCCAATCTCTACTAATTGCTTCCTCCCCACCACACAATTTATTACTCTCTCACACCCTTCCAAAGCTTTCGTCATCACCCAATTATATTCTTTAACACTACCTCTTCTCCTAGTAACAGAGCCTAGCCCTGTCCTCACTGTCAACAAGCGTTCGTCGTGTCCATCTTCTTCTATACGCACTTCCTCCATACACACATCTGATTCTCCCTGACCAATCTCACTCAAATCTTCAACTAGCCTCTCTGCTTCATCCATCAATCCTTACATTCTTTCATAGCATTCATCGACTCTTGCTCCAATTGCTCACTTATCTCATTTATACCCGTTAACATAGACACAGACTCATTCAACGGAAACTTACAAATAATATACGTTTTATCATACACTCCATCTCGACATTGCAAAAATTCAGAAAATTTACTCACCTCACTCTCACCAAACTGTTCTTTTCATCCATAATTTCTCAACTGCTTTCTCTTACGCTTTCCCCATCTATGCTCGACTAACACTAACTGCTTCCCTTCTAAGATCTCATCTAATTCATTCTCCTCACGTTCCTCCGCTTCTCTGGATAACCATTCATTTAAAGGATGCTCAATCAAATATGCTGGAGGTTCCCGCCACCTTCGTAACTGATTCTGATGTTCTCTATATTCATCCACACATCCATCCTCTCTTTCAAGCACGATCACATAACTTACTTCATTCGACCAAACCTTTCTCACCACAAACGGACCTTCAAACTTCTCTTTCAATTTATCCACATTCAGTCTACCTTTTGTTTCAATTTGTCTCAGCACTTTATCCCCAACAGAAAAACTTTCGAACTTTTCACTCACTTTTCTCCACACCTGACGATCATTCTCTCCTAGTTTCATTCGCGGTCGCACAAGTCTCTCAAAACTTATCACATACTTACAAGGAGACATACCAGTCATCTTATGTACTCTCATATTATACGACCATAACACACGCCCTAATCCAGTCTAATCCATCTTTCACCATCAACCACAACATCTCACTCAAGGTTCTGATCGTTCGTTCCACCAACCCGTTCGCACTAGGTACATAAGGTGTCGTTCTCACATAACTGCTTCCCTTCTAAGATCTCATCTAATTTATTCTCCTCACGTTCCTCCGCTTCTCTGGATAACCATTCATTTACAGGATGCTCAATCAAATATGCTGGAGGTTCCCGCCACCTTCGTAACTGATTCTGATGTTCTCTATATTCATCCACACATCCATCCTCTCTTTCAAGCACGATCACATAACTTACTTCATTCGACCAAACCTTTCTCACCACAAACGGACCTTTAAACTTCTCTTTCAATTTATCCACATTCAATCTACCTTTTGTTTCAATTTGTCTCAGCACTTTATCCCCAACAGAAAAACTTTCGAACTTTTCACTCACTTTTCTCCACACCTGACGATCATTCTCTCCTAGTTTCATTCGCGGTCGCACAAGTCTCTCAAAACTTATCACATACTTACAAGGAGACATACCAGTCATCTTATGTACTCTTATATTATACGACCATAACACACGCCCTAATCTAGTCTAATCCATCTTTCACCATCAACCACAACATCTCACTCAAGGTTCTGATCGTTCGTTCCACCAACCCGTTCGCACTAGGTACATAAGGTGTCGTTCTCACATAAGCAATATCCCGTTCACGCAACATTCCTTCAAAAGCACGCCACACAAACTCAGGTCCATTGTCACTCAACATTCACGCAGGCTTACATACACACATTGGAAACAGTTTCTCACTCACAACTCTGGCAACAGTTGCAGACGATTTATTCTTCAAGGGTGCCGCATAGCATAAACAACTTACTATTATGATCTACCATTACAACCATTCCAACATGAACTCTCACAGTCAAAGGTGAAGACACACAATCGATCGCTACCATTTCAAACGGCTCTTTCACACACAATTTCAAAACAGTCAGACTCAAATACACTCTCTGATACTTTCCCTTCTGACACGCCTCGCAAGTAGTTGCAATATCCACACAAATATTCCTCAAAAATGGAGTAAACACACGCTCTTTCATGCACGCCCATAACTTGTTCTTCCCCATATGTCCAAACTTCTCATGCACGATTTTCACCATCCTAATTGCACCACAAACTGAAAATACTGGAACATACACATCATCCTCATCTATTCTTCGTACAAAATAAATCACATATTTACATAACACAAACTTTTGAGAAAACCTTTTAAACTCTTTCGATATATTGCTCCATCCTTCGACAGGTACGCTCCTAAATACACTATCCTTCAGCTCACGCACTATTGGACACGACTCTTGCAGATTCTCAATATCATCTTCCGTCAATAGTTCCTCATTCATATTCACACTCACTACCCCCGAAAATCCAGTTTCACATACAAGTTTGCTCTGCAAGTTTACCACCACCATACCAGCTTTCATCAAGCACTCATTTCCCACATCCACCGAAATAGCATTCCTTCGCAAGAAGTCAATCTCCAACAAAAAACAATAAGGCAGCTCATTCTCACCTAACACTACAAGTTCATGCATTACATTTTCCAACTTTCCTATACTTACTGCTAAGCTCACCTCTTCCGATGCCATCACGTTTCCTTCTTCCAACCCAGAAATCGTGACTGTAACGCCTCGCCTAAGTATATTCCAACTCAGCTTCTCTACATCCCTTATCACTTTAGCTATCACTAAAAAAAATTGCGCACCGGTTCAATCATACCCCAATACCTCTTCTCATTTATTCTTAACACAATATGCACCCTCTTCACAATCTTATGGTCGCACGCCACGCTCACAACTTTCATGTTCTCAACAAACACCTCAGAAGCAGCTCCGTCATCATAATAAACAGGCGCACATTCCTCAGGTACTTGATTTACAGACTTTCGTACATAATTCTTTTTCTCAATTACCCAATTATAATGTATCCCACTCAGACATTGTAAATGCAGCTCACATCCACCCTCTCTGCTTATCCCCTTACCACGATACACCACCGGCTTGTCTTCTCCATAATGTACACACACTCTCACATCAAGCACCTTACTTACTACCACTAACACCTCCTGAAACAGCATCACTCCCGGCGCACACATCACCTTCAATTCTTTCTTAAGCTTGTTCACATCACCCATACCTAACTGATCAGGTCTTTTATATGCTTCTTCGATAAACATTCTTCGTAAGTTATCCACACTCTCAGGCACCTTAACTTCTAATCCATCATTAGCCAAGTCCTGCAAGCCACAATTCACACACTCAAACATAGAATTACCACCACCCTCACATCTCTTGCCAAAGGTTAATCCTTTCAGAAAATATTCAGGACTTATTCCTTCAGTCACACTTCCATTTGCATTTCCTGGTAATCTCGACATCAAATCCGCAATTTCATTCTTCTCACCCGGCAAATACTCTACCACAAAATAAAAGTCACACAAATCTTCCATCGTCCTTTCCAGCTTACTATCAACCATTCTCATACGCTGCCAATATACTAGAGGCTGATGATCCCTTCGCACTTCAAATTTCACACTATACAAAAAAGGTCTCATAAATTTCAAAAATAAACGTAATGCACCCAATTCCCCTTTGGATCGTTGAATATGCACGCTCTGCCGCACTAAAAGCTTTCGATACATACGCTATCACTCGCTTCCTTTTCACTCCACTTTCAAACTGATCCTGCATTAAACATCTACCCATAGAATAACCACTTGCATCTGTATACACCTCAAGCATACTAGCATTCCCTCTATAATCAGGATATGCAAGCTCAGCTCTAGGTCTTTCACTACTAATGCGTTTAACTTATCAAATGCTGCATTCATAGACTCACTCCATTTAATCACGGTACCCTTATTTTTTCTTGTCCATTCACTCAAGGGTTTCATCGCACCTGAACAATCTTCAAAAAACTTACTCCCAAATTCAACTAGACCAAGGAATCCACGTAACTCTCTAACAGTATTTGGCCTCGGAAAATTTCTCACCTTCTCTATAAACCTTTCAGATTTTCGCAACCCTGTCGCACTCACCATATGTCCCCAAATTTCCCCTTCTTCTGCAGACCACACACATTTGGACAGCTTAACTTTTACTCCCATTTCTTCCAACTTTCGCAATAAATCATTTTTCTACAGTCATGTGCTCATTCACGTCTTTGCTCATTATCAGAATGTCATCCAAAAACACTTGCGCACTCTTACTCGGAAACTCACTCAATATCACATTCATCGCACGCTGGAAAGCAGCCGGGGCATTTGCCAATCCAAAGCTCAAATTTCGGAATTGGTAATGCCTCTTAGCGGTCGAGAACGCTGTTATCGGCCGGCTCTCCTCAGTCACTGGCATCTGATAATACCCACGCACCAAATCCATTTTTGTAAATACTCTCATCCCATGTATACTGTATACACACTCAGACACCACACACATAGGAAACTTATTTTTCAATGTTCTTTTATTCACCTTACGGTAGTCTATACAAATTCGCAAGCTTCCATCAGGCTTTCTCACATGCACAACCGGGCTGGGCTATTCCACGCACTCTCACTTGCCTCAATCACACCTATCTTCTCTTACTCCTCACACTGCTTCTCTGTCTCTTAAGCAACAGAGGGGTGGGGGGGGATGACGAGGCCTCTGGTATATGGCGGTGTTAAATTACGATAAACGAGAATTACCGAAATCTTCATCTCCCTGGCTCAAGGCACATTTACTATTCCATAACAACCTATAAATCTTCTGCTTCTCACATTTACTCAGCTCTTCTCCCAATTCCACTTTAGCAACTAACTCTTCATACTTCAAATCTTCCGATGGCACGCTTTCAGAAAACATACTCGCATTCGCCACAAAGATATCCTTTTCAATATGTAACACTGTACTCAATGTACCCAACTTATCCCCAGCACGTATTCCTCTCAAGCTTTTCTTTCCTAAACAAGGTAACACCTGCACACAAACTCTCGGATTCTTCAGATCAATCACCCCATCAAAAACATGAGGAACCCTTCGTACTTGATATTTCGCACTACCACCGTCCAAAACAAACATATTCTCATCATCTTCACTTATTCTTATACATGGACTCCATCCAATCATCACACTAGACACTCTACATCCCTTTTCAGTGGTACATTCTCTATAGCAAACACATCCAATTCCTTCATCAAATTCAGTTTTACCCTTCCATCCTGATTTATCTTCCCTTGGCACTTCAAACTTCTATTCCTCTTGCACTCTATCATCCCCTGCTGCGGATCTATCACAATACTATTATCTTTCAAAAACTTATACCCAAACAGCATATCGTACTTCTTATTCGCATAATTCACCATCTTCCCACACTGATAGCACCTGATCATTGGGGCATTCCGGCAATCCTTCACAAGGTGGCCTAATCGACCACAGCCAAAACAGGTCCTTGCTCCAAAGCGACATTCTGCTCTCACATGGCCAACCTTATTACACTCCCAACACCTCACTTGGTCATTCATACGTCCTTCCATTCTACCTACATTCCAGTTCCCTTCATTCATACGATTGCTACTCATAAAGTTTCTCCCAGTACCAGTCATACTTCTACTACTCCTGCCTCTCACTGCACTAGCATTTCGACTCTGAACCTGCTCTCGACCCATATAAATCTTTCGTTCTTCCTCTTGGCCATAGTACTCATCTAAGAAATTGGCCATGACCGCCAATGGGTTGGATACTAATGCCTCCTTGTATGATCGGAACTCAGGCGCACCACTTGTACGTTTCTTTGACCCAATATACACGGTTGCTTCCCCTTTACCATACCCTTCAAACTCGCTTTCTTCTACAATCTCCAAAATGTCTTCCCACAACAATCTCTCCCCGGCCCATCATATTTTCTCCTCCCTTCTCGCATTCACATATTCAGAAACATCACTCGGGGCTGTACTCAATAACTTTCTCATTAACTACTTATTCTCATTTATTCCATCATCGCCAAACTTCTTCCTCGCTAAAGTCTCGAGCCTATGAGCATACAAATCAATTCTTTCACTTTTCCCCATTTTCGCTTCCTCAAACTCATTCGTCCTCCGATACTTCACGCTAGCTTTCACTCTCTTCACCTGATTACGCTCTTTCACCACCTCGTACCTAGGCTCACCCAGGCTAACAATATTAATGTAAAAATCACGCAATCTATCTTACAAATACTCATCTAATTCTTTCACCCAAAAGCAATTATTCTCTTCAAACTTTTCCTTGCAATAACTGTTATATTCTTTAAAATATTCATTTGCATTCTTTGATCCATACACACTAAACTTGCTGACCGTCGGGACCTCTCTTATTAAAACGCTTCTGTGCACTTCCACTTCTTTTTCACTTTCTCTCTCTTCACTTTCTCTCTCACATTCAGATCCCTCACTTTTATTAATACTAGAGTACAGTGAATCTATACTCTTCGACTTTATTCGTACTAGTCTGTCTCTCAGTCTCTTCTTAGAGATCTTCTTTCCCTTCTTTCTGACCTTCAGCTAATCTATATCCGACGTTACTATTTTCTTTTCTGACCTTTACTTGCTCCTGACCGCTCCTGCTACTGGAGTAGAGGCCACTTTCACATTAATATTCTCTTTTCTCAACCTTGCCCAATTCTCTATTTTCATTCCCAGGTGCGTTGACATCTACTCCTCAATCTGACTTTCACTATCCATAAATCTTTCTTCCATCTTAACTTGCATTTCTCTCATTTTCCTTTTCAACAGTCATTTTCCTTTCCCAGCTGTGCATTTTCACTGTCTTTCTGACGCAACACATCCCGCATTCGCTTCAACTCCAATTCTAAACTTTCATAACCTTCACTTTCCATTTTATTTTATTTATTTATTTTATTCGGGGAGGGGGGAAGAAATAAATTAACAACAAGTGTCCCAGGTCTCCTCCAAATCCAACAGACATCCATATTCGGGTGCCAAGCTATGTAGCGGCAGGTCCCGTAAAACCACCCGCTACAAGGTCCACTCACTCACTCGTGAGACGCCCGTCGGATGAGAAGGAGACAAAATACACAGATACCTATTTTATTTTTATTAAAATAACATAAATTCATCCACCACCCAATACAATTAATTACCCAATAATATAAAATATAAGAAAAATGCACAACAAAAAATATATACAAATAGATGCTCTCACTTCAACCTCCCTCAATAGGCGCAACAAAATAAATATTAACAATTACCAAACACAACTGGTTTGCAAAGCACCAATGATTTCGTCCACCTCTCTCTCTATCTCTCTAACACTCGTGGCTACCACAAAACCCCCAATTGAGCCGGTTCAGTTAATTTAATGTTACTAAGGTTGCTCCGGGGCGCTTTTTTTTTGCATGTTATGGGACAGTTCACTCGCTCTCCCTGAGCGTGGGGCGGGGAAGAAAGTGCACTCGAGCGGTTGGTCTCTCTCTCTCAAGGAGGACCAAGGGAACAGTTGGCTGTGGCCCTTACTTGTGCTCCACACCGATGGCTTAGTGCGCGACTTCTTCCTTCTGCTCACTCACAGACAAGAGCAACGGGACCAAAGGAGCTAAAAAATGGAAGCATAATTACTCCCATGTTGCTGTTTTCAAGGTGTTACGTGTTCCCCCCTTCCTTTCTCACTCACTCATACCGTACTTGGCTTTACGTCCAGCTCCAGTTCTTTTGTGCATTCAGTATTGGCCGTTTCTAATCGCTCATCAACCTGTACTTATATATTTTACCTGTGGGGGGAGGAAGAAACGTCAGACCTCAGCAAAAGACGGGGGATCCACACTGCTTCCAGGCGCTTTGTCCTCGTTCTTTCACCAAAACCTAAAACAAAAGGTGGGCATTAGATTGGGCACTGGTGAGCTGAGACCACCAAAACGGACCTACCACAATGTGCATAACCTCTTCTGATGGCGGGGTTTTCCAGAAACCACATTTCTTGTAAGCCGTTTTTAACCATCAGGCGGTTGACTTCCGTGGCAAAGGTACCGGTACCTGTAATGTCTGCAGTGTATGCATAATAAATGCAACATATTATTTTTGTAGACTCTACGTTGCCTATGTGTAGGTATGTTCGTTGATTATTACTTTCGGCGATAGCGAATTTTGCCACTTTGGCATAAGTCGTATTGGCCTTTTTCTCCTGGTTCTCGCGCTGTTTTTGTATCTCTTATTTTTTAACCGGACATGTCATAGACATAGTCCGGTGATTTCTTTCGCAATTAAGGAATTTTTGGGTGCTGCTTTTGCAATCCCGCCCAAAAATTATCCTAGCTGGCGCAGATTGAACACAATGTAAGTTCTTTGTCCGGGCAGGTGGCGGTAGTGTGTTTGTCGTACTTATAGCATCGGAACACAGTTGTAAGTCAACATAGTCCTCACGTTCCATCTGCTTCGGGCAGACTCTTATGCTAAAGAGAAGCAGGCAATTTTCCTTTGTTTTCTGTGCCATTTCCGTATCTTCGAAAATAACCTTGAAGACGTGCATGTAATTTTTAAATTAATTAATTCCGCTACCTTCGCCCATGGCTGGTTCCTTTAGATCTCCACTTGAATTTCGTCTACCGAATTGCATCCGACCCAGAATTCAAGACGCATGCAGATTAAGCTAAGGTATTATCATATTTGTGAAGGTGATGTAGGTCTTGGGCTCTCCGAGATGGCCCGGAGAGTGATACGGAGGGTCTCTCTCATTTCTCTTTCTTAATAGTAGAGTGATGAGGAAAAGTTTATGAGCTCACCGGGATTTTGTTTGAAAATAAGTACAAAGGAAAAAGGAGTGAGAGAATGAGGGGTCAAAGTCCAAGTATTTGTTTTTCACTTTACCTTCAACTATCCTTAGTGCTTGCAGATAGGCCTGGTGGGGCTCCGGTTCTTATATCTAACAAAGGTGCGAAGATTTCACCCTTCACTTCCTTGAATCGTAAGGCTATTGGTCCACTTTTCGCAAGAAATCGCGCTTTTTCACTTATACCAATTTTTATTTTTATTACTCTAAGCGAGTAAAACAAATCCACCTTCACTAGAATTTACTTTGGAAAAACTCCAAAAAAATGGGCACAATTCACAATGCTTTACACAAGCAGGAAAAGCAGGCTAGCACCGGCAACCCTAGCAGTGATGTCTGTATCAGAGAGGGCTAAAGTAGTATTTATATCAAGTTTTGAAGGTAACTACACCAAGGCTTGGCAAATACAACACGTGTGTATCATGAAACTAAGTTTTATTCTAGAATTATATCTAGTGGAATAGAATTGAGGAGATAATCTGGATCTACCAGATATTTGATGTTATGGTATGTTATTTGTGCGTGGGTTGTTTAGTGGGTAATGGTAGCCTAGTTAATGAATATTTTAATCCTATGTGTATCACGGTAATGATTTTTTGTTTGAGTTTGCGCGTGTTTTGCGGAGATGGACAATGAAGGGTCTGGCAAGTTTAGGCATGAGTCGTGTTGTTTCACGCACTATAGAAAATTGAGTTTCGCCTAGTTCAAGATAGTGTTTCATGGCACGACCTTTGGATAATAGTGTTAGTGTTTTATTGAGGATGATGCGAGTACTCTCGTGGCGAGGTGGAGGGCATTGTTCTGTCTTCTCTATGTAGGTGAGTAAAAATGAGATTGAATGCCCACTGCCTAGATGCATAGGTGAGAGCTGAAAGGATACATTTCATGTCAGCGTGAACAATGAATATTCCTTGGATTGATCGAATCGGCCTTTATTGATTGTTCGGAGAGTGTTTATTTTTATATTAATTTTGCTTTGGTTGCTTGCTATTTTCTCATTACCACATCTAAATTTTCATCCATTTTAATGTTCAATAAATAAATAGGAAAATGAGGCGTACTGACGTAAAATGTCTTTTTTACGTATTTATTGTTCGCAGAATAGGATCGGTACGCCTGCCGTTTCGTTCGCCACCAATTCTCAATCTTTTATTTTAAGAACTGATTATTTATTTTAATCCCTACCTGTTAATTCATTTTTAATGCTCTAATATATGTTAATGGAAATTGCATTTAAAATCACATGACTATCAAAAAGTTTATTAAGTATTAATACTACAAAGATCCATCAAATCACAATATTTAATCAGGTAGCCTACCATTTTTTACATATAAATTCAAATTCTATTATAACATATCTAAAAAATGAAAATATATGTATCAATTATTTTTTTAAATGTAATCGAACTACATAAATTAAAAATACCTATTCGACTAACTAAAGTTAGGCTTCAATAAATTGAGTCTTAGGACACCTTCATTAAGTCCATGTACCGACTAAATCTTAGCTCTTCCCTGTGGCTCCCTTTAAATGTGCCATTGCTCTTGGCTGGGAAACACTAGCGTAGACGCTATAGAGCTTGTATCATATAGCGCGTGATCACTGTTCTCTCTTGACTTCTCATCCCTTCTCCTTACACAAATAGCCCATTAAAACACTGCTTTTTTCCCCCTTTTCCATCTTCGCAGCACAATACACACACACCTTTTGCTTTGCTCCACGAAATCATGCCGATGGGTATCAATAACCCCATACCTCTGACGCGGAATAGTTCTCTGCTCCAGGGCGACGAAGGTTCGACCTGAACGCTGTTTATTAGCAAAACATAATACTTTCTGGCATATCCTAAAAAAGAACGGCCCCTGGTTCCCTAGGGTTGTATTTAATTACATATATTTTTCTTGTTTTCTTTAACCTAAAGCTAAGAAGCAAAACCCAATGGCTAGATCTCAGCCAGTTGAGATGTTCCTACAGAAATTGATGAAGTGGGGTAATGCGGGCAAGTAATAAACCCGAGTTTATACCTCCGTTTTCGGGACCTGGAGAGTACGCCACTCTCCGAAATCCATACGCCTCGGCAGGTTTTGGAGCAGGAAGGAACACAATCTTTCAGACTTCATCTGTAGCACGATTGACCATGCTACAATTAAGAACACGTTGGAAGGGGCTAACTTTCAGGTAATACAAGTTCCTTTAGTCTTAAAGTTGTTAAGTAAACCCCGAAATAGAATGATTCAAACGACTAATGAGGCGTCATTAGAGTCCTCCAAATCAGCGAGTTTTTCTGATTCGGGTAGGATAATTTAATTGACCTTTGTTCTTACTACATCACACAGAGGGAATCCTGTTTACCTCCAGTTAGGTCAAATATTGGAAACTTTTGTATCGTATATATTTATGCAGAGACCTTTCTTTCAGATATACGGAAACTGATTAATAATATCTTCTATTTTATTTATTGAAAATCTGTTCTATATCCTAAACTGTGATTTATATATATCGGTTTATTAAAAGTATTCATTTATTTTCTTTGTGATATTATTTTTATTATTAATTTTCGTGTTCGTCAAATCCCGTAAAATTTTGTAAAATTGAATATTGATTTATTACTTCTCTAATGATCGGTTTGATAATTATTCGTGCATTTTGTTTGTATATTAACTCACTTTCATGTAAATTTTGAAGTTATAAATGCCTTATTATTTATAAAAGAGGCCACGGACTAAACGAGAGGGAAAGTCTCTTAAATGACCTGCGTTGGTTTGTGATAAAATTATAAATAGTTATTACATTGATGGTTTCCCATGGTTCGAATCACTTGTAAGTACCTTTCAATGGCTAAATGAGTCTTCTACCACTAGATGGCGTGACTTAACGCCAAATCCGAAGACAGATTTGACATTTCCAGGGTAAATAATTATAAGTCCCTTGCTCATATGGGTCATTTTAAGGCTCGAAATGGGTACAATTGAACTTTACTCCTTTTGAAAATTGAACTCATCTTTTATAAATATTCATCTTTCTACATCCTCTTTCTTTTATTTAATCCTAATTTTCTAATTCGCTGATCGCATTATCCTTGTTGGCTATCAAGTGATATTGTGTTTATCCAATTCATGTTCATTATTTCATCTTCTTTCCGCCACTTCTGGTAATTCAGCGGAGTTTCGTGTATTGTACCTCCTCCGATGCGATGCGAGTCAAATATTCAGATTGACGCTTTCCCTTGGGAGATAATTAAAAAATTGATCTGCCTATCAAAAGACGGAAATTTCGCTGCCAGGTATTAGTTACACCTCTGCCTCATTCGTGATTTAGGCTAAAAAGGAAATAATTATTTAATTCATAAATGGGAATTACATAAGACTGAATTTTAGAATATAGAAGTTTAGGAAACCCAAAGAAGAGGTAAGTAGATTAATGTGAGCCACTGCACCAGTTAATTCGTGGGTATTCAATCAGAAGATTTGAAATTTAATGGATGACGGAACTATCAAATTACTAAAGGTAGAGTGGATTAATGGAAAAGGAAATCTCCAGGGTGGGGATAATGAAAGAAAGGAGGAAATATAGACGGTGTTAGCAAGATTATAATTTAGCTTTTTATCGAATAAAAAGAGAAGAGTATTAAGAAGTTCCGAGTGGTGGACTGGTTGGGAATCATGGGATTGACGGTGAGAAGGTAACCATGTTGGGGATCTCGGCCGAGGGAGATTGCACAATGTCGGGCGAATAACCATTAAAGAAAGACAAGAGACGATGTTGTGAATAGTGTTAACCAAATCATTACTGGAAGAATAACGGGATGAGACAGAGCAGAAATAACGGGAACGGTGGACACATCCGGACTGAAAGATTGTCCTCTTTGAATTTAACGCACAATAGCAACGAGGGCAGCTCCTGTCAGAAGTTTGTAAGGAGAGATCTGCAAAGGAAGTCGTGTAACTAGATCAGGTTAAAATTTGGGGAAGATATATAGTCGCAGATCCCCCTAAAGGCTTCGGGGCAAGGAAGGTACATAATGCTCTAGCAAAGAGATTGCCGATGCTACACATCTTATTGTGGGTGCGCAAATTGGTGGACAAAGAAAAAGAAGATGAGAAGTAAAATGCGAAAAAGATGAAAAGAAAGCAACCATATTAAAAAACCTAACCAACGCCAGAGCCAAGAAGGAAGAGTACTTCCCCCTTCCATTTCCACCCCCGACAGTGATGAATGAATGAAAACTGTTATGCGACTAGCCTGCGAATTTCAAAACAGGTGTATAAAGAAGGTGAGTAAAAATGGTTAAAGGGACAAGTTGCGAAAGAATAAAGCACAGGTAGACTCAATATAGTTAGAGACTCTCCGGCGTACTGAGTCAGGATGTTGTAACGATTCTTTAGGTACAAGGTGCTACAGTCTTCACGGACCTCCTCTTGTGGGAAGACGTAAGGATGGCCGTTTAGCCTTAAAGATTCATACCCGCCGTATCATTACGCCCACCATTTCACTTGGCCTCGTCTCAATCAACTAAGTCGAAAACTTAATAGATAGAGGGAACCAAAACACTACCAATACCTCCTTCATATGCAACCACAAGCTTTAGTGGTATTGATAACCAAAGCCTTGTCATCCCATCATCCCCAAGGCCTGCATAGATCCCCATCACATAATGTCTCCAAGTCCGCCTACCATACATGTTCTTCATATATCAATTAAGCATTTTAACTATCCCATTTCCGCTTTCATACACTCTCTCCAATGCAATAACAATCCTAGAGCCTTAATTAAACAACCATCCATAATATATTTCTCCTCCCGCTTCCTCAACAGATATCAACGAAGATACTCAGCCTCTCTCACATGTACAACCATCCTTCCCTTACGGTGTCTCATCCTGTTCATCCATTATAGCAATATCTGAAACTGGGAATTGCTCCTGAACATGGCAATTGGTTCTCACTGACGTTTACAACCATATTTCACTTTGGGTCGGTTATTGCTTACTTACCCACGACAAACAGCTCTCACCACGATGTGGTATTCATACTTCCCACCAAAAGGGGAGGGATGTGGACTTGTTTCGGTGTCATAGATACTTAATGGATCTTCAAGAAGACTAGGAGATAAGGTAGATTGGTAACGGTATTTATTGTTTCTCTTCCTATTATTTCAATTCGTTTAAATTATTAAAACAACTTAAATCCCTTTGATGGATAATCGACTCCTGAAGTCTTAAGACATTTACATACGCAAGTTGCTGCTTGTAAACATGAGTCAGTTTTCAACATCGAATACGGGTGAAGTTTTAATCCGTGTGTTTGACTCACTAATTTTTAACTTTCATTTTTATGAACGAAATTCTGATTTAGAATTGAGGTAAAGCAGGTGCTTAAAAAAAGATAAAGACGTGTAGTTTGAACCAAATAATAGCGTTCTTTTGGAAAGATCTCAGGGAAGATAGGGAAGCCGTGTTACATATATATATATATATATATATATATATATATATCATTCTTCTTCGAATGAGACAAACGTTTTAGATGAGCTTGAGGAGCGAAGTATTTAATTAGCCTTTAAGTCTCTCATAAACAAGGGTAGAAATCATATTTTGTTTGAGGATTAATTTAAGAAAGAGGAATAGGAAAATTGAAAACAGATAAAAAGCGCTTTCTGGTAGGGTAATGGCATCAAGTAAAGAACGATACACTGGGAAAAAAAGGTTGAAATATTTACATTTTTTAAACTAAACAAAATTAAAATAGAGGAAAGAAAACAAACCCGAATAATGTACATCTTGTAATTAAAGTGTGCTTGATTATTGCAGATTTGACCTTAAGCAAAAATTATTCCTTTGTGAGAAATAGGGTATTTTATTTCTTCTTTAATAAGAATAGAAATGAAAGTAACCTAAGTAAAGACATCGTCACAACGAAGAAAAGAATGATTGGAAGAATTGATAGATAAAATAAATTAAATATCGTTAAAGAAAGAGAGGGCACATGTAGCAAAAGCTCCTCTAATAGACAACCCCTTCACATATAAATTGTTGGCAGTCATATACCTCTGAGCCTGAGTTCGTCTGTAAGCAGAGATGGCATAAGTATTAACACGATCCTTTTCCTGGCAGTCAGCCATGTTGACTAGTTTTACACTTTACTACAAATACTCCGAAGGGATGAAATCATACTCACACTCTGCATCCACTCGACTTTACCATTAGTGTTGTTAGACTTAAGTACTACTTAGGTGACCTTAATAACTTAACATTATGTCGTCCGACCTTTCTTTGCACAAAAGTAGTAAACTATTTGACATTTCTCTTTATACCATAATGAGGCCAATTTGTAGTCTCCATTTAAAGATTGCTTGCGATTTATTTACAACACAAGAAAATGGATACTAGAAAATATTGGGTAATTTACTGAATTCATCGGTAAGAATTAAATACATGGTTATTTCTCAGTAAAACCGGATGATTGGTCGCCGTATTAATTTCTTAACTTAAGCGGATAGTAAAGCAATGTGTTTACTCTGTCTGGACGCTTGATCGCTCACTGCGAACTGATATAAACTATCTCAGATAATAGCGGATTTGTTTTTGGCAAGAATCCTGATGGGGCCTGCTGTTTTATGTTCTAATTTTTGGTTCTTTTATTACAACTTTTTACCTGTATGTTGTTTCTCACTATTACCACATAAGTTGGTCACCGGTATGGTCTGAGTTACATTTAGTAGTAAAAAATTATGAACCTCTGCAAGTGACCCCATTAGAGGCCATAAAATGAAGGATAATTCTTGGTGATGAGCCAGAACCCTTCTGTAGATGGCTGTTAGTGTTAGGTCTGGATAGTGAGAGTGGGCAATTTGGAAGGTACGCGAGATAGAATAAGGACGGATCAGGGACTTCTCCCAGTCGAGGAGAATGCAAAATTTCTTCCCCTTGAAGATCTGCAGAAGAACCCGTCTCCTCTGAGAAGGAGAACGCCGCCCAGAAAACATGGACCCACTGTCCTTTAAAAGACTGCCCTCTAAACTCACTATGATCAAAAGAAAGAGTTCTCCGCAGTAGTGAAAAGGATATTTTTGGACCTTGAAATTCTACTCATCAAATGCATAGGGACTCCATCAGGTTTCATAGTTATTTTTGCTAAAAATAATGACGTATTGAAGTTACTTCCATGAGTTTAAAGTATCTAGGTAATAAAATGGATTTAAAAGCCAAAATAACCGAACAAATGACGGTTAAGTGAAGCGTCAGCTGACCAAAGTTACAGTTCTGGGAAGAATAACATTCATGATAGCAACTAGAATAAGAACTGCAAAGAGGCAGCAATTGCTCAGAATATCTCGTATTCAGCACGAGAATACCAAGCTCCATATACAAAAAGACGCCTTCACAAGGATACAGATATGCTTCAGATGAAATGCCATGGATGATCATCCGAAGAAAAAATTGCTCTAAAACGACCTGATCGCCTGCTCTGATTGTGGAACAAAAGGTCATTAGTTGTATAACTATAACAGATCAGTAAAAAGATACATTAACTGCCAAAGGGAACACAAAACTATTGCTATAATCTGTCTGATAAGAAGAGATTATTAAGAGAAAAAAAATGGAGACTAATACGAATAAAGTAAACAGAAACTCATATAAATCAATGGTAAAAATAAGCATCAAGACCTGACAACGCAGATTGATTTAGATTAAACACTCAATTCAAAATACCTAAGTGTATACTACCCGCCTGTGTGATGAATATTGCAAATTCGGCAGTTACAAAACTACAGTAGATAGCATGCTACAAGAAAACGGTCTCGAACAATGAAATTCCTCAAGGAGCGCGACTCGTTGGCTATATTTAAACTTAATATCACGTTTACGGCAAACCAAGAGTTGATCAAAGAGGCAAAAGCAAATGAACAAACAGTGGAAACAGAAGAGGGCGCAAACAGCGAAGACACAGAGACGGAAAATACCTCTCACGATACTAAGCAAGAATACACACCGGATACTTGCAGGAAAACCAAAAGGAATAGGAAATATAAATCTGTAAGTAAAATGAGCCCACCTCTTAGAAATGAAGCGCCCAAAGTACACTCGAACGAAAGCAGGAGTTCCAAAACCCAAGCGAAACGAAAAGAGATCCAAAAGAAGAAACATCGAAAACTCACCTCAACGGATAAGAATCCCCGTTAAACGACTAAATGGACAGAAATGGACCATTAGAATATGGAATTAGGAAATTAAAAATTCTAAATATTAACACATGCAGATGGAAATACAAATAAATTATGTACGGAAACCTATCCAGAAAATAGAAATCGAGAAATTAAAGATATAGAGCTACAATGTCATAACCACAAATCCTCCAGGAGATACACAGTGGAGCTGCAATAGATATCAATCAAGGATTGTAGTTCAAAACAGTATAAAGAATGGAAAATCCTTATTAAACTATATAACTTGAAATGGATTTAAGCATATTCTTTGTCCCAACAGGATATCAGCCACACAGGCGCCTCCAATTAGTGGTGCAAAGTTTTACTAACCTATTTTACTATAGGATGCCAGTCACTTTGATGTGCCATTTAAACGCCCATTGAGTAAATTTTGCTACAAAAACGGACATTTGCTCGGCTAACTTCAATGTACCCTTTAACTATTTTATGGAACCAGTTGAGGTCCCTTACATTTGCCATACTGCAACTCTAATTAATATAAATAGTAGCCTATACAAATACCTTCGATGAGATGGAAGGCATAATAGAGAGCGGATTGGGATAAGTACAAATAATTACTTCAGATGTACTTAATCAACACGCTAATTTAGAGGAAATCGACGAGGCGTTGCATAGGAATAAAAAAGAAATTAAAAGGTCAGAGAAGGAGTCTATCCCCATTAACTCGTTCCAAGCCATCCAACAATTTAGAGGCACACTAGAAATCGGGGCAATCACCAGGAGATCAGCCAGGCGGCAGAAAATATAAGAAGATTTGGCTTATCAAAGGACTCATACAATGAACTAAGGAGGGAGAAAAGAGAATTACTTAATAGTACGAATTTAAGAGAAACAAAAAGAGAAATGGGATTATTACATGGCGGAAATAGATGTAGATGCATCCATAAGGAAAATTTTTACAAGATATAAAATGATTAAAGCCACGGACGGTAAGTGACAGAATGAAAATTAAGGACGCATGGAACAACATTTTACATGACAAGGCTAAAATATAGACATTGTTCCGAGATCACTGGAACAATTTTTTTTCAAAATTACCGAAGAAAAGAACGAGAACTATGACATTGAATTCAAACATCAAATGGTGCATGACTTAAATTTAGAAATCAAGGTAACATACTTCCAATTTGTCGAGAAAGGAAGAAACAACAAAGATGGAGCAGATGGGGTCATTACATCTGAGGAAATCAAAGATCCGATAATGAGTTTCCGACAAAGAGCCCCATCCAGATCGGGACTCACCAGGTTCAATTACCTTGAAGTTCTCCCGAGAATACTTCGGGGAGTCAGTAAAATCCTGAACACGGAATATTTTTACGATGAACTGAAAATAACAGGGATGATACTTATTCCCAAGGCACCAAAACTCCCACATTAAAGTGAGTAACTACTGCCATGTTGCGCTACTGGATCTATTGGTAAGGAATTAAAAAATAATCAGCAAGCGACTGTCGAAATACCTTGGTGATAACGGCCAAAAGAACAGCTGCCAATTTAGATTCAGGAAAATGAGAAGCACGCAAATCGCCCTAGGAGTCATCACTGATAAGATTGCAAAAGCAGAGAAAAAGAAAATGACCGTGGACATCGTTTATCGGGACGTGTCCAGGGCAGTCGACATATTTTGGCAGAAGGATATGGAATTCAGGATACTCAGAAAGGAAACTATGCGCATATGAAAGGAGAGACGTGCTTAGATGGAAATAGAAACGGATCAGACTGAGGTATTCGAGCTAGCCGAAGGTTTGCTCTAGGGTGGATGTTTGAGCACGTCTCTCTAGTGAATCTCTACCACAGATATACTTCCACCCAGAAATTAGGGATGCCTGAACTTTCGATTCGCCGACAGCATCAGCCAGCTGATAGTTCGCCTTAACAAGAAGAGACTAATGCCTGCTAGAATGATAACAAAAGAAAGATAAGCATCAAAAGATACGGAGTAAAATGGAGAATTAAAACCAATAGGGATAAATTTAATTGTTAAACGTGTATAGGAGGAGCCTTTCAGATGTATATGTGGAGGGAGAGCGCTAAAAATAATACATAGCGTGTAAGTTGCTTGAGCTAACCATTACGATGTCAGGTTACAAAAGCCAGTTACTGAGAGGGTAAATCCAAGAAAAAGCGGAATGGTATTACTGCAAAGTTAAAAACGTTAGCTTGAAGAAAAAAAGGAAGATTTCCCAGGCCAACATTCAGTCCGCGATTATTTATCCACCCGAAGCGATATACACGATTTCAAGGACTAACCTACTAAGACTGCAAAGAGTCAAGAATAAAGTTATGTGCATAATAACAAACGCTAGAAGAGACAAACTAAAAAGACAATGGCACATTCAACAGAATAATCGCAAAAAGACATAAGAAAGTTATAGAAAAGAGAGAACAAATTAGGAATCAATTTAACGAAACAAATGGCCCATTGCAGAGGATTGAGAACACACAAATTATTCCCAAGTTTTCCAAGGAGTAATGAAAAAGGAGAAGAGAAGGAAGAAAGAATCTACACCTAGAGAAGAAGAAGAATACTCGAAAACAACGTAGATTAATAGATAACTAAATCATCACCAGATAATATCTTATAGAAAATTATAACCGAAATAGAAATAGAAAAAAAATACCTAGAGAGATAAATCCCTACACTATTCTTTCTAAGAATAAATTACTAGATACAGTTTACATGCCTTATATAAACAAACACTAAACTGACAACTAGTATTCCTTCCATAGAGTTTGGGGCTACCTATAGCCCTTCCCATATTCTGGTATTCTTCGTCTAATTAGAGGCTTTCTATTTATTACCAGTCTTTAAAAGCAAGGCTTTGCTCAACAGGTATCTAAAAAGAGGAAGTGTTCACTTACGGTTAGGACAAGATTCTTATACTTTACTTACCTCTTAAGTTGGGGTGACACGGCAAAGTGTGCTTCTTTTTCAACAAGTATCAATTTAGTGTGAATATTTGAATTGCGCAAATGTCGTGTTTGATATGTTCTCAGTGTTCTTTCAGGCTTTGCGTAGGAGAGAAAATGTCAAAATAGTTGAATCCAGATCAACCTAAGTGTATTTAATTCCAAAATCTTTATTTTCATGATGCGTGTCGTAGAATGACTCCCGACGATATACCATATATCACTATTCGTTGAGGGATCTTCCTTAATTATCTCTAGAGTGCGTTTTTACTGTCTGGCGGCCGATATTATGTATCTTCAAAATGCTTAAGAAGTGGAACTGAGCTCAAGGATAATAATATTGCTATCATTAATAAAATAGAGTTTTATTAATAATAACTATAAACAAAACACAAAAACGGAAAATATTGACAAACAGAATGGAAAGGGTCGTGGAGACTCGGGCTAATCCAAGGATTTAAGGGATCAAAAAAGGTAAAACAAATATGGAGTTAAAGAGATGGGATGGTTCGATAAACCATTTAAAGCACAGGATAGAATTGACAAATCAGGGATCAATACTCAAAAGGTGACGCTTGGCTTACGTAACTTCATTAGGGTGCAGTGGAAGGTACTTGAAGGAATATTCGGTCCGCTGGCGAGTTCCAGCCGAAGGGGGGGGATAAAAGGATCCTGACGTGGCGTCTTGGAAAGGAGAACCGTTACTCGACGAACGGCTTGACGAACAATGGCTGTTCTAGGTTGTTCTCTTCTTAACAAAGGGGGGGGGGGATGAGAACCGTCTCTTGTCTACGGGCTCAAGAACAATGGCTGTTCTAATGTTGTTCTCCTTTGAACAACAGGGGGGGTGAGAACCGTTTCTTGGCGAAGGGCTCAAAACGAACAATGGCTGTTCTAATGTTGTTCTCCTTGAACAGCAGGGGGGGATGAGAACCGTTTCTTGGCGAAGGGCTCAAAACGAACAATGGCTGTTCTAATGCTGTTCTCCTTGAACAACAGGGGGGGGGGGATGAGAACCGTTTCTTGGCGAAGGGCTCAAAACGAACAATGGCTGTTCTAATGCTGTTCTCCTTGAACAACAGGGGGGGGGGATGAGAACCGTTTCTTGGCGAAGGGCTCAACACGAACAATGGCTGTTCTAATGTTGTTCTCCCTTGAACAACAGGGGGGGGGGAAGCCTTGGGGACTTGACGTCGGAAAGGCTCGAACCTTTGGCACTCAAGGAATATTGTCCTCCTTCTGGACAAGTGATGGTGAATCTCGGGGTCGAGGTCCCTTGGCGCACAAAGGGAGAGAGGGTCGTGGTGATGTTTCGCGACGAAAATCTGGATCTCCAATCTGATCTTAGTGGTAAAGTTTCCATATAAATAGCCAGGACATCTCCTTGGCGTGGGGGAGAATGGGGTGGAAGCTTCGAGGGAACGCCGAGCTGGGCCGGAGAAAAATGCCTTATCTGTCCATAAGCCTAACTCGATCTGGCGAGGTCGGCGTATGGGGGTGAACGGGGGGGGAACGATAACCTCCTTGTTTAAACATTGACGTCCGGTGGCTGTTGATAAGACTCCAAGCCTCGAATCGAAGATGCACGTGGGCCTCCTCGAGGTTTTAACTAATATGGGATAGGAGTTGAATTTAACACAGATTCAACTCGTTCTATCACACCCCTCCATTCCAGAGGAAGTTGTCACTTCGAAAAAAAAAGAGAGAAGGGACAACGATAGAGCTCCGTTGTAGGGAACTCGTTTTCTTGTACCAACCGTATCTTCCTGCAGCTAACTAGTATTACCTCAATACATGATTATTTTGATCTTTAGATTACAGGGGAAAATAACCTTTAATACAACTTAATAAAAAAAAGGGCATTGAACAATGAAATGTTATAAACTTAGTACATACGGGACAAAATAATTTATACGTAAATTAATAAGAACAAATATATATACATCAAAAAAAATTAGACATTGAGCGTTACAAAATTCAGACATATACATTAATTAACTATATTACAAAAGAATCTTAAATTAAGTCGTACAAGACGGTATATACCTACATGGAGATACTAATCCTATGAATACAATTATTCTACGCTATTCGGTAACGCATTCCTACTGAGTGCGTCAGCGACCTGGTTATCGGAACCTTTTATCTAATTTATTTTAAACTGATACTCTTGCAAGAGTAAACTCCAGCGCATGATGCGGCCGTTTGAGTGTCTCAAATTCAAAATATAGGCTAACGGACGGTGGTCGGTTCCTATTTCAAATTCTTTACATATCAAGTACAGCTTGAATTTGTCTATGACCCAGATAATTGATAGAGCTATCTTTTCTCTAGTGGCATATCTCTCTCCGCGTGGTAATAATTGACGACTAGCATATGCAACTGGATGACTCGTTCTGTCATCCACGTATTGAAGGAGTACACCTCCAATGCCCTCGTTGATCACGTCGGTCTTAACCCCAAAGGATTTTTCCGGGTTGAGCAACTTAAAAATGGAGGCAGAAATGAACTTACTTTTGAGCTGATTAAAATGGGAAACAGCGACATCATTCCAACGTAAACGATCGGAGAAATTCTTTTCCTGAAGGGGGCATAGGGGGGCCGAAATTGCAGCGAAATTCGGAACAAATCGCTGATAGGGAGAAGCTGATCCTAGGATCGATCTTAATGGCTTCTTTGTAATCGGGAGGGGCATGTCGGCGATTGCCTTAATCTTGTTCTCGTGGGGACCTAACTTGTTTTGTCCTATTTTGAAACCCAAATATTTGATGGTTTCGTGGGCAAACTGGCATTTGCTGGGGCCAATGGTGAGGCCATTTTCACGCAGTTGCTCGAAAAGAGCTAATAGGGTGGGTAAATGGTGATTCCATTTAATTAGTTCTTGTAGCTGACTCTTCTGACGTGGTGTCAGCTGCGCGTCACTATCCAGGTCGAAGGGGTCCAAAGACTCGCCTGGTAGGGAAGGAGGAGGGTAATCGGCATCAGGTTGGATGCACACTGTCTGAATTACATTAAGGGACTCCGCGGGGCAATCCTCTTCAAGCGCCGATGCTTCGTCCAGTTCTACGAAGGTATCTCCATGGGTGCGTTGGGGGTTCTTTATTTCTTGGGGTCCAGGGACAGTCTCCGTGTCCTTGTCTGGGGCCTTATCACCTAAGGGTGTTAGTGATTTACACTCCTTTTGTGCCGTCCTAAAGTCCTGGTTAAAGGTTTCCGAGAAATCGGACGGTATAGGGGTTCTGATGGGGACGGGCTCCTGGGCTTCTTTCTTATCTCGGCCTTGAGGAAGGGCGGCCTGAAACACAGGGTCGAAACTTACTTGGGGGCTCTGTCCTATAAGTACGGAACAGAATTTTATGGGTGCTACAATGACTTCAGCCCAGTTATTATAATATTGACACTGCAGGTAACATCTAGCAAAGGGGAATCTGTTCGCCCGCCCAAGTTGGTCATGTACCACCGCAAATTTTTCGTGGTTAGAGACCACTGGGAGGAGTTCGTCGGACACGATGAAGCACGTACATCCTGTGTCCCTGACGAGAGTCGATACTCGACAGCTGTTCACGCTGCCCTCCTCATATTTCAAAGTTCCCGCTGAACTTTTACCAAAAACAAAATTTACCTGGTGGCCTGACGGAGGGGGAGAAGTTTCTGCTTGGGTCTGCACCACCGGGGGAGCTGGGGTTGCATTAATCTGGTGAACTTGGTGGGCTGGTCCGCTTTTAAGCCTAGAATTTTGGGGGCAATTCCAGCTCATGTGGTTTTCTACACCACAGGTGAAGCATATGGTTGGTCGCTTCGGGAAGAGAGAGATGGAGGAGAAGTCTTAACGGGAGGTTTGGAGTCCCGTTGTTGGTTTTGGGGAAAGAAGTTTTGGGGTTTTACGGGGCTCGGAAACTTTGTCAGCTTTCCTGGGAAGGAGCGCGAATCCTTCCTTCTTTCTTCTCGTTGTATTTCTCTTTCTCGTTCCTCTCGTTGTTTTTCTCTTTCTCGTTCTTCTCGTTGTATTTTTCTTTCTCGTTCTTCTCGTTGTATTTTTCTTTCTCGTTCCTCTCGTTGTTTTTCTCTTTCTCGTTCTTCTCGTTGTATTTTTCTTTCTCGTTCTTCTCGTTGTATTTCTCTTTCTCTTTCTACCTCTTTTCTTTGATATTTTTCTTCAATCCGAGCTAGTTTAATCTGATGGTGAAGGTACACTTGTCTTATACATTCCTCTCTTATGTACTTAATTAGTTCTTTTCCGGAAAGTCCCAAGGATTCTCCTTGCGCTTTAAAGAATTCGAACTCAGTCATCTTTGCACTTAGGGGCGCACTAGTCAACCAACTAAAATTCCTCGCAACAAGAATTATGCCTCTATAGAATTAGCCTACCTAAATATGGGCACTGACCTATTCGTACTTGGTTTTTCAATCTAAATAACCACTGACTAAAATCACAAAAAAAAAAACAAATTATTATAACCGTTCCTTGAGCTACTCCAGCTTCTTAAGTTTCAAAAAAAAGGGGATAGCAATCGTTAAAACAAAAGGGAACTACTATATTCTATTATTATAACGAATAACACTATGCTTTACTCGACTGAGACCAGTGTTTGCAAAGATATAGCGTTGAACCTTACACACCTGATACCAAATTTAAATAGTATATATATATATGTCGTAGAATGACTCCCGACGATATACCATATATCACTATTCGTTGAGGGATCTTCCTTAATTATCTCTAGAGTGCGTTTTTACTGTCTGGCGGCCGATATTATGTATCTTCAAAATGCTTAAGAAGTGGAACTGAGCTCAAGGATAATAATATTGCTATCATTAATAAAATAGAGTTTTATTAATAATAACTATAAACAAAACACAAAAACGGAAAATATTGACAAACAGAATGGAAAGGGTCGTGGAGACTCGGGCTAATCCAAGGATTTAAGGGATCAAAAAAGGTAAAACAAATATGGAGTTAAAGAGATGGGATGGTTCGATAAACCATTTAAAGCACAGGATAGAATTGACAAATCAGGGATCAATACTCAAAAGGTGACGCTTGGCTTACGTAACTTCATTAGGGTGCAGTGGAAGGTACTTGAAGGAATATTCGGTCCGCTGGCGAGTTCCAGCCGAAGGGGGGGGATAAAAGGATCCTGACGTGGCGTCTTGGAAAGGAGAACCGTTACTCGACGAACGGCTTGACGAACAATGGCTGTTCTAGGTTGTTCTCTTCTTAACAAAGGGGGGGGGGATGAGAACCGTCTCTTGTCTACGGGCTCAAGAACAATGGCTGTTCTAATGTTGTTCTCCTTTGAACAACAGGGGGGGTGAGAACCGTTTCTTGGCGAAGGGCTCAAAACGAACAATGGCTGTTCTAATGTTGTTCTCCTTGAACAACAGGGGGGGATGAGAACCGTTTCTTGGCGAAGGGCTCAAAACGAACAATGGCTGTTCTAATGCTGTTCTCCTTGAACAACAGGGGGGGGGGGGATGAGAACCGTTTCTTGGCGAAGGGCTCAAAACGAACAATGGCTGTTCTAATGCTGTTCTCCTTGAACAACAGGGGGGGGATGAGAACCGTTTCTTGGCGAAGGGCTCAAAACAAACAATGGCTGTTCTAATGTTGTTCTCCCTTGAACAACAGGGGGGGGGGGGGAAGCCTTGGGGACTTGACGTCGGAAAGGCTCGAACCTTTGGCACTCAAGGAATATTGTCCTCCTTCTGGACAAGTGATGGTGAATCTCGGGGTCGAGGTCCCTTGGCGCACAAAGGGAGAGAGGGTCGTGGTGATGTTTCGCGACGAAAATCTGGATCTCCAATCTGATCTTAGTGGTAAAGTTTCCATATAAATAGCCAGGACATCTCCTTGGCGTGGGGGAGAATGGGGTGGAAGCTTCGAGGGAACGCCGAGCTGGGCCGGAGAAAAATGCCTTATCTGTCCATAAGCCTAACTCGATCTGGCGAGGTCGGCGTATGGGGGTGAACGGGGGGGGAACGATAACCTCCTTGTTTAAACATTGACGTCCGGTAGCTGTTGATAAGACTCCAAGCCTCGAATCGAAGATGCACGTTGGCCTCCTCGAGGTTTTAACTAATATGGGATAGGAGTTGAATTTAACACAGATTCAACTCGTTCTATCACAATGCGATTTGTTGTATTTTTACAATCAAAAGATAAAATTATTCCTAATATTTATCTCCTCGTATCCCGCCAACCTCTTTAGGTATTTTATTACTGTATTTATGAATGTGACCAGTCTTTAGCGTTTTGTTCGGCGTACTCGACTCCAAAATGAAACCAGGGTCCGTTTCCTATTAGGTAAGGAGGGGCAGTAAGAGAAGTAGCAAAGTGTCTCTTCTACCATCTCCCTTGAGAGCGTTTGAAAAGCCTCTCTGCCTCAAGGGAAACTCACCCATTTTAATTTAGGGGAGTATGGCTTGGAAGCATTTAGGGAAAATCTAGAGAAAAAGAAGAGTGATGAGTTGTGTATGAAAAATAAATCCGTGTTATAAATTGACTTTTTGAATAATGATGTCTGTGGATTAAACAGGTTAAGCGCAAGCGCGAGACTCGCAGGCCAGTCGTGATTGACGGGAGTTTCCTACATCCCGGTAATTTCGTGGTCGATCTCAAATTTGATAGAAGCAAAAGCTTTCAAATCTCGAAACTGGTTCTTTACTTTATATTTTTTGAGGAGCAGAGAATTTAATAGGTATAATTGGTAGATATGTGAAAAAATATAAGTAACGCCCATTGTGAACCAGAGACCTATATAAAAGGAATCGAAAACCAACGAGGGCATTTTCATCTTAAAATTTTGAAGGTGAGGTCCGTAAAGGAAGTGGGGAAAATAAGTAAAGTGAAAGTGTGTGTAAGAATAACTCCATACATCGTTTGAACACTTCAACTTGATCACCTTTGCAATCTACCTTGTTATTACAATAATAAAAGAAACTAAATTAGCATCAAATGCTATGGCAAATACCCGCTGTGAGAAGAGTAAATATATGAATTAATATTCCATGATTTTCTAATTCAAAATTTCATCCTATTCCAAATATGTAATTATTTTTAGCAACTGTTTGAAACGTCTTTAAAAAGTTCTTTTTACTTTTGTTTTTATTTCTTATTAAAATTATTTGAAAGTAGGAAAATCTATGTAAATACCTAAAATAATAGTGGATGCATTTATTATTTTTATACCTAGTATTATCTAAAAGTTATGTATGCCTTTTTGCGAGACAAATTTAGCTTGTTAAAAAGAATGACGTCAAACGCAAAATCTCAGTTGCCTTTTGTCGAGGGAAGAAGGTGCGTGCGTTTCGTCGAATCGAGCATTTCTTTTTAATTTGCTTGTTTTTTTTTTGTTTTTTTTAATGTACATGAGCCCTTAAGGTTTTTTGGCTCACATTCTTGTTATATTATACCTTTCCACTTCAAACTCCAAACTTTGATTAGCCTCTGCCCATCACACTTCAAATATTAAATATTTGTTTTTTCCTAATAATTTGCAATCTAAATTACATTGATTTAATTATTCACATTTAGAATACTTGATTATAAGTTCACTTTAATTTATTAATTAATTTTTAATAACTTTCTTTAAGATTCAAGTCTTTTATATTTTTTAAAGTACTACATCTTTGTTTTAAAGACTTGTTAGGTTAATTAAATTTACTTAAATTTATAGTTCAGAAATTTGGCCAAATTTGACTAAGATTAATTATAAATTGCGTGAAAGAGAAATAGATTGATTATCAAACTTATAACTTCTCATTTTTTCCAATCTTTCGACCTTTCATCCGATCTACCCATTTAAATTTTAATTAAATCCTTCACTATATAATTTACTTTCTCACCTTCACTTATAATCTATTTCCCTTTCACTTTCCCTTCTGACCCTAATGCCATAATTTTCCATTTTTTTCATCTCTTCTTATCGAGTAATTTTCCTTTTTCACTAACTTAACCACTTTCCATTTTTCATAGTACTAATACTCGTAATTTTCTTCTTAGGAAACAATCTTAAAGTTTTGTTGTCTATTCAATATTTATGTAGACCCATTTGTTTCTCTTTGACAGAGAGTAAAGTGACTAAATTTGTATTCACGACACCTTTCTCAATGGCATTTAATATTCATAGGAGTAATATGGTCTCCTTATGCTTCCATTGCCTGAATATTGTTCCAAAAGTGCCAGCAAATTTTATTTCAAATATCGCAATTGCATATTAAAGTTTTGCTCTTTATTTCTAATTTTATTTACATTCAATAATGGAAGTGATTTTTATTCAACAGCATACAAGTTAATAAAAGTGCGAATATTTATGGTCCTTTTGGGACAGGAAGTGTAAATGGGTGGACAAAAGATAACTTCTAACTCTACAGTACATCTGAGTTGGATAAGAGATTTAAAGGGCCTGTGAGATGCAGAAAAAGCCTTTGATAAAGTCTAGGTCAGAGGCATGCAACACAAAATCTTATATCACTAGATAAGCACTAAGCTGTGGAGCATAATATGAGACTACCCTACATATAGAAGATCATTTGTACAGCCAGGACGCAAGGGCGAAATTGAAGCTGAAACCCATCTAGTGGTGTCTAAGCCCCAGGCTTTATTCAATCGATATAGTGGAAATATCACACTATAGAATGCCTGAATGCCTGCGTATCCAATTTACTGAAGACATAAGCGAACTAGTCTTCAGTCAATACAGAAATACATAATTTCACTCACGAACGACCACATGGAAACCCACAACATTAACTAATTCAGGAGAAAATGGAGGATGAGAACAAACCGATAAAAATTCCCCATCTTCCCAATCTCAATACTAAAGTTAGCATATATCGAAGAGGAGAACAACTCTCCCTATACTATCATGAAGGCAATGTTCGGCTTAAAGTCAACTTCGGTATTTTACATAAAACAAGTAGCTAAAAAAATACCAAAAGGCAGCATGACAAAGCTAACCTTTTACATTTCTTGAAGTGTCTTAAACACAAACAACAAAAGAAAGATCTATCCAACAGTAGAAAGTCATGAGATCATCTACTCTCACGTCGACCCAAACACATTACAAACAACAAAGGAAAGGCACCTCCAAAAGAATATAAAATAAAGTTCATTATCTTCTAAGCAACAGGAGATATAGACAAACCCCAATTACTCTATATCCAAGACCAAATGGCCTCCTCAGATAGTAATAAAAACAAAATTGGAAGATATAGGAAATATAATCAACTTCCGATCTTTGTGAGAAATATCGAGACCAGAGAAAACGTTCCTTTCAACTCTGATTCACCAGTGTAAAAATTCTCCAGGGAATAGTAGAGGTATTATCATACACTTTTTTAAAACAAAAAGAACAAAATAAATCAGTGATAAGCTCTCAAGAAACCCTAATCACTCTTGAAAATACTCTCAATTATTTTACAACTGCCGCAATCACGACCCCAAGTAGGTAAGTGAAAACTAAGGTGCCTACCCAACCAAGACTCATTAGAGTAAACATTCACCTAGAAGTGAAGCAATAGTAAAACCCGTTAGTCTTGCATAGGAGGCGACTTAGAACTTTTAATAATAATGATAAAAGTAGAATATGGAAAACCTTAAAGTTGATTCATAAAGAGTGAAAAAAGAAGAGAAAATCCAAGGTGAAATTATGGAACAAAGTAAGCCAAGTTGAAATAATAGTAGATTTATTGTGAGTGAAAAAAAATACAGAGAAGCGAAATTAGTACAAAAAGGAATCAAGTGAAAATAATAAAGCCTTCAACCTACATTAAATACAAATTAAACCGTCAAAACTACACATTCACTACAAAACCTAAAACAGTAAAGCAAACAACACTAGACAGCTAGGCAATAGTTTAACATAGAAATTTACCTAACGGCATAAATGATATGTACAGTATACATAAGAATTAAATAGGTACTGTCTCTAGGATGACAGAGCTTAATCGGATTTCAAATAACTATAAAGAAGTTGGGATTACATAGTAGTACATTAAAGAATGTAATGAAATATGGAAAGAACAGTTTGTGGGTCACGTTCGACGTCATTCAAATGGTTCAAACAAAGTGGAACTATTCAATTCTCCTTTCAATTCCCAGCTAAAAGCAGAAGCTCACCTGAGAGCAACCTCTCTCATTTACTATACTTTCATTTTTACTTTGATCTCACATCATCTTCTCCCTCATGGACCCGACATTCTTTATCTCTTCGGCACACAAAACGTTAAGATCTTGGATAGGCGGCTGGCGGAGGACTGGGGTGGGTCTAGTGGAGTCCTCTCCCCTTCTGCTCCACCACTGGTAGGAGGGGTGGGACTTGCGGCGGATTCATATATCTACATATATCGCCACACAATAACCCCTGAAAATCGGGATGTGTAGCTTTAACAGGAATTGAATTCTCACACGGCGAGAAGTTCAGAGGAAATTTGAGAGTATTTTCAACAGCACGAGATCTCAGTACACGACAGGATAAGGTTTGACCGATATCTTCGTCTTCTGATTTTCCTCCCGAGTTACTTGAAAACAGAGGTCGACAAATATAGACTATGCGACATTCACCAGCTTAAAGCTGAAATGCGCCTAAAATTGCCACAGTGTAGCAAGAAATGTTCCACCTAAGGATGCTGAAACTCTGAAACAGGCAAAAAAAGTGTATATGGAACGAGAACCCCCATTGATAAGATATTCATAAGATTAAGTGTAAATGAACCTTTGTTTTAATGCCTCCGAACCAAGTGCCAGCCTTCATAGCAACTTCCAAAAAAGCTCTCCTTCCACGCGAAATGTAGGCCCCTTGGTTGGGGGTAATTAAGAAGAATTCTACCCATAGACCTCAAAATATATAAATTGTGAGCGTGTTTACTTAAACAACAGCTTCATTGAAGATCACATGAACCGCTTCAATAACTTATTTATGTCGGGAGATGTTCATATGTTCCTCGATCTCTCCTTCATGGAGGAGCACTGACGGATAATATATCAGGGTAGTCATTTGTTTTGTCTTTTGAGTGGTTTGATATATGGCTATTTAGTGTTATTTGGGGGAAAATTCTAATATTAAATTATTTTTTCAAGAGCTTTGAAAATTGACACTTTGAAATTCTGTATTATACAAATTTATTGAATTGAAATATTTAACTTTTAATAACTCTTAAAAAGTTTTAAGGTAAAAGATATCTGCATATAAATGGTTTTATTTAGAAAATACTTGCCAAAAATTATATGAAGGCATATATTAATGAATTTATTTCTTTGTGAGAAACTTGATCCCAAAGACCTTGGGCTTTTAGGAAGGTACTCGTATATGCATTACATTATTTTTATAAGAGGGGAAGTGAATTTGAATCTTATTTTAAATTCTGTTTAATTTTGACTAGCTTTTCATCATTTTATATCTCTGTCGCTCTTGATTAATTCAGGTAACTTTACAAAAATGGATATATCATGAAACTTTCATTAATATCGCGTTGCCATTGTTACTGTAATAAGCGTGAATGAAAATTCAATGTTGGATTGTGAACAGAAACTTGGTCTCAAATAATCCAAATTTAATTTTGAGACAATAATTTATTTAATTCATGCATGGTGCAAAAGGTGGCAATACTGTATTCTGTGTTAAAGCGCTTAAAATTACAACAAACACCATAACTGATTAAACAAATGTTCTGCGAGAAATTTGTGGCAGTTCTAGGCTTCAAATCCTAATCTGATCAGGCCTCAAAGGCCTGAATCGCACGAGGCCAGTTCCTAAAAGGCCATATATTTTAATTGATAATTAGTTGTTAGTTTAATATTTAATTTATGGCCCGCCTGACAATTGATGTGGCTCGTGATACGCTCAAAGATATAGGCACTGGCAGTACAAGGTTGCCAACCCCAATGAATCCCACAAAACCGAGAGAAACAAATTATAACCCAGTATCGCCTATCATCACTATGCCGAATATTGCCGAGAGTCATGATCTCCACTCTAATATAAACACTCAAATTTGCTGAACCACATAACATTGGTAAGTAATTACGAGGGGCGGTCAATAAGTTTTGCAATTCGGATGTAGGGAAACGAAATATGAGGAAAAGGGTTTTATTATTTTTCAATATAACTACCCTCGACTTCAATGCACTTGCGCCACTTGTTCCTAAGGTTTCGAATTCCTGACAACCAGAAATCTCCCGACTGCTGTTCAATCCACTTCTGGACGGCGAGCTGGACATCTTCATCCTCCCTAAACTGGCGTCCACGCAGTGCAGCCTTGAGTGGCGGAATAAAAAGTAGTCGTTAGGGGCCAGATCTGGACTGTAGGGGGGATGGTTGAGCTCCTCGAATCCGCACTCGCGCCGAGCAGCTTATGCAATTCTGACCTTGTGGACTTTGAAAACGTTGATGTTGATCATGGGGCGTTAGTTTTCAAGGGACCCGACGCGCAGAGACCTTAGTCATGGCCAAATTGTCGTGGATGATGTTGATAACACTTCCATGTGATATTCCAAGTTATTGCTTGATTTCTTTGACCTTCACCTGTCAATTTTCGAGGATCATCCTCTCCACATGGGCCACATTGTCCTCGTTAGTCACGTCTTACGGGCGTCCTAAACGGGGGTCATCTTTAAGGGACTCACGACCATGGCTGAACTCCCTATTCCAGCGAACAATGGTTGCATAGGAAGGGGCGGAGTCGGTGTACACTGCAACCATGCGTTCATGAATCTATTTTGCATTCCTGCCTTGCTTGGTCAAAAATTTGATCACTGCGTGGTGCTCAATCTTCTCCATTGTTGAAAGATTTGTGACTAACAATCTGCGATCATCTACTGCTTCTTAAATATACGAGGCAGGAGCGTTCAGCTGCCGGACCTGACTTCTCATAACTTGTTGGAACACCCCCACAAACAGCCATCCCCCTTCATCTGTTTTGCCCTACTGATTCGCAAAACTTATTGACCACCCCTCGTATGTACATTATTTATGAACATCTTTAGGCTAATCCTATAATATTATAGCGAAACAATCAAAATGCAGTACCTTTCAATATTTTATTAGATTTTTATGGAAATGATTTCTATTCATTAAAATTTTATTCACCACTACACTAAAAGAGTTAAAAACGATTCGGTTATAGATTTACTGTTATTAACATACGTCCTCAAGAAGATACTGATTCAGTATGGAAATAACGGGTGTTCCTATAACTTGGAGCGATTTTAAATGTGAGTTAAGTTTAAGCCTCTAGTGATTTTTATCTTTATCTTTTAGATTTAACAACTTCAGTCTTTGGCAATTTGAATCCTGGAAAGATTAACAATCGAACAACGTGTTATGAATATCGAAGCCTATTACGAAAAAGACGTCCAAACAGAAACACATTTCGGGCACTTCGCGATTTTTCAGGTCAACATAATTGACCAACCGAGAGTGCAATTGAGAAAATTGTTTGTAAATTCAAACAAATGGGGGCGTTGGCAGATATGAAAACGCCATTGCGTCCTCGTTTACGCCGTTCAACTGAAAACCTTGCTGCACTGCGCGAGAATGTAGTCGAAGATCCAGACACCTCTATTCGTCATCGCGCGCAGGAATTGAACCTCTCCACAACAACGTTACATCGAATTTTGACCAAATATTTGTCTATGCACGCTTAGAAAATTCAATATACACAAGAACTGAAGACTGCTGACCATTTGAAGCGCCGTATATTCGTCAATTGGGGGCACGAGCAAAAACAAGCCGATGATGATTTTTCGCAAATATTCATTATTATTGATGAAGCCCATTTTTATCTTGGTGGATTCGAAATAAGCAAAATTGTCAGATTTGGGCTGATGAAAATCCCAGGAAGATTGTTGAAAAGCCACTGCATCCACAAAAGGTCACTGTTTGGTGTGCATTTTTTGCTAGCGGAATCATTGGGCCATATTTCTTCGAAAATTATTGAGGGAATTATGTTATAAGGACAGGCAAGCGATACCGTGTCATGATAAGTAATTTTTTATGGCCTGAATTGAATTGTATGGATGTTGAAGATTTGTGGTTTCAACAGGACGACACTATGGGCCACACAGCCAATGCAACAATGGCTTTATTGAATGAGAAGTTTCCAGATCGCATCATATCTCAAAACAGCGTCGTTCATTGGCCACCACGATCGTGTGACTTGACGCCTTTAGATTTCTTCCTTTAGGTTCATCTCAAAAGTAAGGTCTATGCCAACAAGCCAACAACAATTCAACAGCTTAAAGATGAAGTAATAAGGCATATTGGTGAGATCGAGGAGCAACTATGCAGAGACGTCATCAAAAATTTGACCATCAAATTGAGGTGTGCCTTGGTTGACATTTAGGCAATATTATTTTTCACACTTAATTGCCATGACTCTAATAACATGATCCAATAGTGAAATCAATAAATTTTCACCAGTAACACTGTTTTATTTACTGCTAACTTCGATCCGTTTTAATGGAACACCCTTTACAAAATTATATTAATGACTTTGCTAAATGTTATTTTATAGCTTATATTAATTGCATTAAGTTCATGGAATTTGAATTCAATGATAAAAACAATTATAACAAGCCATTCCGAGAGGAGGCTACGAATTTTTCTTTTAGATAACTTTAAAATAGTGTTGTTTTAATATTCCATCTATGGGCATGCTCGGTGTTTTGATCGTAAATCTATCCCAATCCTTACACTCTAAAGCGCACGTTACCTGTAGAAGGTTAGGAGTTATTTAAAGGGTGGTTAGTTTTATATATTTTGTTTAAAAGGTTCGTGCTTTGTATTTGCATAATTCCATTTTACACAGGGGTAAGACCTAACTAATTTTTAATTTACTGCATACTTCGAAAATAACACCTTTTCTTAAAACTTTAAGCTTCTCAATATGTAATACTGCTTAGATCGTTTAACCTGTGGCATTCTATATATAAGAAATTAAAATATATCGATAGATCGCATAATAGAAAAATACCCATGAGAATATTAACATCAAGATATGTCGAAGCGTATTGTACACGCTGATCAAATGAGTAATAAAAGCAAACCGAGAAAAGAATATATTTATTCTTAAGCACAACTTTCGAAGCTTTGCGCCTCTTCTTTACCGTTAAATGAATTGTGAGAAGACCCATATACTTCATACGTGTAATTTAATAGTAGACAAAAACATAATAAACCGGATATAAGGCAGCATTTGATACTATATTGAAAGGGAATCAACTAAGGCAGATTTAATGGCTTCCTTCTGATCTTAGAATTGTTGAGTCTAAATACAAATGAACTTCTTCCAAAATCTACATAATTGACGCTTTTATCAATTGATTTGAATAAAATGGGTCTTGGATTTATTTTCAGTGACATCGTATATCGGGGTTTCCCATTCAAGACTTGTTCTAAGTTTGTCTTAATTGTGAAATACCTTGTTAATACTTGGAAGGGGGTGAGGCTGGTTGAAAGTTGACTTATAACAAAAAAATGTAGAAAAGTTACATATTGGACGAATCGGTAGAAAAATGGGCAAACTAAACGAAGGCAATTAGGTTTTCGGGCATAAAGAACGGCTAACGGTCAACATCTACTATTTCACACTATTGAATCACTGAGCATCAACGTCACTAAAATTACTCGATTTAACATTAATTAAAAAGGTTTCCATTATTTATTACGCGACGTAATGGCCCTACATTGCGATATGGTGATATGTGCGGTGGAATCTCCTCTGGTCAGTCTTCACCCCTGGCAGAAGGCCTTGAACAGCCTTTTATGCTTAACAATTGCATGATTTAAATGAAGCTCTTGAAGGAAAACTTACTCCAATGCCCGAACCAAAGGTGTTTCTTGTCCTTCAGGCCAAAGTAGGCCCATACGTGACACGTTTCACTAAAGAAAAAAGTGATTGGTTAGGGTGAGTAATTATTCCTCATCCTCCATACTAAGCGGGCCTTACACCCTCTGATTGCAATTAATCGTGATCATTAGAGTATTACTCAAAGAGAAAAGTTTAATCTGGTATAAAGGAGGTGGAAGAGGACAAATAATTTCAATTTCTTCCAAACTAAGTGAAACCGTCAAGGAAGGGATCCACTGCTTCGTTTAGGATGGTGGAGCATTTTCAATAATTATTGAAATTACTTACATAAATAAATGTTTTAATATTAAAAGTAATTTTAATTTTCTTAAAGGTTTTAAATTTATCTCTCCTTCCGTTCCCTAGTTTTAATCCTATATCCAAACGTTGGGACCCACATGCTTCATGCAACTTCCTGATGCATTTCACCTCTTCTGCATGAATTAACGCTTCGATCGCCCCTTTACCTTCGTATCATTTCACCCTTTGTGTTCTGCAAGCTACTTCATCTATACTAGTATCGATACCGATGCAGTCTAGATTCCTAAAAAATCACACTTTACATGAATAAATGTTTTTATATTAAAAGAAATTTTAATTTTCTTATAAGCAGCATCGTCTCTAATTTGAAACTCTACTCCATTCAACTACCCAAACACCATCAATTTACTCTTTTCTACATTTATTTTTTAAACTGCTCTCAAACATGCCCTTGATCAAGGAGTATTACTTTATGGTATCATTTGAGAGTGAAACTTTGAAGATGAGTATAATTCCCTATAAATCCCCGGAAATTTCATGGAAATACAAGACACTCCAATCTAAGAATACACTGTAGTCATGGCCAAAAGCTTGACACTAATATATATAATTCTGTTTTTATTCGTCTTTTATTAATATATACGATAGGAATAATTATTTTAATATTTAACTTTTACATAGATTTATTACAAATTCAGCAATCCAAAATCGCGTCGTAATCATTTTCCTGTAGAGGTGTTTCAGTCCCTAGAGTTTACTATTCGATCAAAATGGTAAAATATGAAAGATGTTTTGTAATGATAATTTATTTTGTAATATATTTTTGTGAAATATTTTTTTTAAATCTTTTAATTCCAGGAATGATTCTTTCCAAAGAAAAGTTTCCAACCATTGTTGCTCTTAACCAAAGTGGCATGAAATGCAAGGAAATTGCCTGTAAGTGTATTGCAACAAGGAGCCCCAACTTATAGATCATTAATAACTTTAAAAAGTATGTTTACATCCCTGAAAAGACGTCTTCTGGACTCCAAGAGTTTCAAATGAACTCCCAAATCGCTCAATGATAAGGCCTAACTCAAGGATTGGGTTCCTACCGGTCTAGCTTTCTCACCATTCGAAAGAAGAATGTGAGAACGCTTCAGCCCGCACAGTGAGGCAGAGAATCTTCAACAAACGTCTCAAGTAGAGAAGAGCTCCAAATTAGCATCATCTTACCAAGAAGAACGCTACGGATAGGCTCCAATTTTTGTAGGAAATAGAAAAAATGGAATGTTGGAGACAAGGGAAAAGTTGTATTCTCTAAGGAGGACAAAAATGGAGCACTTTCATGAGTCCTCTATCGTGTTCACGGTGAATCATTCGGACATTCTCCATGTCTGGGGCTGCTTCTCATCTGTATGAACTGCGGGAGTAAAGATTTTGCCCAAGAACAGGGAAAAGAACTCAAAATAGTACCAAAACATTCTTCATGTGCACCCTTTTTCAATATTTCATGACTATCTTGGGGATGCTAATTGTATTTTTAGTAAAAGCAGTAACAAAGTTCTTGGCTGAAAATAACATCGAACTTTTGTGGCCTTGCCCGGAAATTTACCAGACTTGAACCAATAAGAAAGTTTATTGGCTATAATATACTAGAGATTGATAAACTGCTACCAGCCAATTGTGAGCAGTTCCGTGTGCTTATTGAACAAAATGGAATAATATCAGTTAAGATATAAAAAGATTTATTGTGCAAAAGTCAAAAACGAATTGAAGCAGTCCTAAATTACCAAGTTTATCATTGTAAATATCGACTGCGCGCATCACTTAACAAAAACAAATGAAAAGTTTAATTAGTTGTATATAAAAAAATATAGTAGTCTCAAAATTTTGGCCATGACTATACTGTTATTATTAAAAATTATTCGTATTACTATCATATAATTATTCTTCATAGACCAACATGGCGTCCAGTCTCGATGAGACAGGAAATATCTCCAGATCTAAAATATAAATTTGAATGAAGAAACTCAAAGACTTCTTGGAATTATGTGTTGAAGTTTTGTAATTCAGGTTTGCTTTGCATCAAATTATGTTTCCACTCTCTTGCCTTTAGTGCTAGACAAAGGGAAGTTGACATGAACAATAAGGCATCTTCGTGTTGTGTATTTCATGAAAATGAGGTATGGCAGCTAATTTTATTTGAATTACCAGCGGAGTAATAACAAGGAGTAACAAGGAAAGGAGGTACCCTAGGAGACCTTACGGTCCATTCAAAGAGGGTACCTTTGGACTAGCAATCAAGCGGGCACATGGCTGCCAATTGTTTTGCGCCCCTAAACGGACACTTTTTCAAGACTTTGTCTAGTCTTAACTTAAACTGGTCAACAGATTCCCTGTTAACAACTTCCACTGGAAGTGCGTTCCACTTACCGCAGATACTGTACGTCAAAAAATTTCCAAACAAATTGCGGTTTTAACGCTTCAGTTCAAGTTTGAAGCCGTGATTGCGCGTTCTTTTCTCACTGAGTGTGAAAATATCCCGGTAGTCAACATTGTCGAGCCCTCGAAGTATTTTGAAAACTTCGATAAGCTGACCACGCAGTCTACGGGTTTCCAGCGAGAACAGGTTTAATTCCCTTAGTCTATCCTCATAACTTTTATGTCGGATAGAGGGAATCATCTTCGTTGCCCTGGCTTGTACGCGTTCCAACCTTGCGATTTCCTTTCGAAACGAAGGATTCCAAAATTGTACGACATACTCCAGGTGTGGCCGAACGAGGGAGTTGTACAGACAAAGTACTATCTCCTTGTTACAGTTTTTTTTTTAAACTAGCGCTGTATGTAGCCTAAGATCCTTTGTGCTTTCTTCTCTGCCTCGATGCACTGTTTCTAGAACTTGAGGTCGCTAGTGATAGTTACACCCAAGTCCGTCTCAGTGTCACTCGATTCAAGAGCAATGAAAACATCAAGGCTTGTTTGATTCAAATTTTCATAAATTATTATTTAATTGTTTCTGATAATTTAGATGTGGTTCTCCTCGGACTTTCCCCTTAGATATAGCCTGTCATACAGTATGTAATGGTAAATTCAAATTCAGAAAAGATTTGATCGTGAGGGCCATTGTAAATTATGGTCATAAGCACTTTGGAATGAAACTGTGCTTGCTCGAAATAATCATTTTAAATTGAATATTTGCAGTCTACTATTTATTGAGGGATATTAACAATGAGTTTATTAATTCTCCCCAAACCTGCTAATGGAATTGTCTAAATGAAACCTTGAACTCACACATACATACATCTGTCAATATACACACGCAGTCTATGGTATTCCGGCTTAATAGAATGGATCTTTCATTGAAGTTTCCAGAGGACAGATGGATCTTTGCGCATGTTAGGTATTAGCCCGGACTCATATTCCCGAGAAGGACTCTGGTATAACGTCTGTTGACTTTTGCCCTCTTCGCCGGTTTCTACCCCATCTAAGGAGTCACTCCTAAATAATATCTGCTTAAATATTAATGAGGGAAAGAAGATGAAGTGGGGTGGATGATGCGCTTGATCAGAAAAGAGGGAAGGAAGAACCTCTTCAGTTCGCTCCTGCTTCACTTTAGGGAGTGAAAGACTTACAAGGACAAAAAAAGCGTATGGAAGAAAAAAAAACAGACATCTATAAAAGTTAAAATGGACAGAAAGTGCAAGAATAATTTAATCTACAGATGATCCTTCTATAAAATTAAAAGGGAAACCAACGAGGGCACCTCCTACAGAGAGTTAATGAGAAACGATCTGTAAAGTTAGACGAATACTCTTACGCAATGAATCTCAGTAAGACTCGTAAGACTGCTTTTCCATACCTTACAAATGTTTGTAATAATTGAAAATCACACGAGAAGTGATATATAATAGATGTATTTAAAGGCCGAAAGAAATGAAAATTGGTAACACAACCCCCCAAAATGTTCATATCAGCGTCGTGGTCATGTAAGCGATGAGCGCTTGATGACACGGGTTCAAATCCAAATCCGTTATTCATTTTCATATAACGGTTAAAATAGTTGGCCCTATTTTTCCGTTTTATATCTCCCATTTTCTTTCTTAAGCTTTCATTGGTTCACATTTCTATTCACCTTAGCGTTTTTCCTGGGTGTGTTACCAATTTTCATTTCTTTGGGCCTTTAAATACACTTACAAATGTTGTTTTGGATAAAACATGCCCTATGTATGATTAGAAGCGCTCGGAGAATGGAATAACCAACCATGCATAACTTCTCATGAGAAATGCTCGTAGAATGGGACAACCAAACATCCACCTCCTCCTATGAAAAATCGTCGGATAATGGGACAAACAAATATTCACTACTTGTGATGAAAAATGTTCGTAGAATGGGGCAATAAATCATATACTATATCTGATGACAATTACTCGGAGAATGGGAGAACCAAACTTGCAATACTTCCGATGACAAATGCTCGGAGAATGGGACAACCAAACATGCATTACCTCTGATGTCAAATGCTCGGAGAAGGGGGCAATAAATCATGCACTATATCTGATTACAATTACTCGGAGAATAGGACAAGCAAATAATGGCCTACCTCAGATCACAAATGCTTGGAGAAAGGGAGAGCCAAACATGCACTACGAGTACCTCTGATGACAAATGGTCGGAGAATGGGACAACAAAACATGCCTTACCTTGGATGACAAATGTTCGGATAAAGTGACAACTAAACATGCACTACCTTTGATTGCAAATGCTCCTCGGAGAAAGGGACAACCAAACATGCACGACCTCTGATGACAAATCCTCAGAGAATGGGGCAACTAAACGTGCACTATATTTGATAACAATTACTTGGAAAATGGGAGAATCAAAACCTCTTCTTCGATGTTCCTAAAAGATGTTTGCAATTGTATATAAGATATTGTTGTCTGTTCTCTTTCACGGTTAAGAATAAAAACAATATGAGTAACAATGGCAATATCTGCACTGAGAGCTCTCGCTTAAGGGTTTAAAATTATTCCTACAATTAAATATTTGCTTTATTGTAAGACTAAAACTGTAATTTACTATACTTCAGCAAAGGCCCTAATGTAGCTGTAATGTGCCTTCTGGTATTATTTTCCGAATATATCATTCTGCTGATGTGTAATATTAAGGCGATACTATAATTATTCCTCAATTTAAAGGACATCAAATAAGTCACAACTAACTCCCACCTCTCTTCCTCACTCAGCCAAACCCAGCCTTCCTCACAAGTGTAGTAGACTTCCCCCTCTTACTAATTGTAATTGTCAAAGTCTGCATGATTGTTGGTGTTTCTCTGTATTTGCTTCTAGAATGTGGAATGGTTTCCCTCCTTCGATATCCTCCTTCCCCTTGCTTGCTGCCTTCAAGCGTGCTTTAAAGACCCACGTTTTCTCTCTTAGTTTTTCTTAGTTCATATAGGAGCGCTTTATGATGTATAACCTTGAATAGACTATAAAATCCATATTATTATTAATATTATTATTATGTCATTTTTTTCTAATTAATCATTTTCACATCCTACACGCGTTATTTTGCCCTTCCAGTTTTTCCGATACTTATATATTGTCGTCACTTAGCATTTTGTGTTAAATTTATCCACCTTCTTTCTTTTAAATAATGTCAGCTATAATGGCTGTGAATGGTAGTGAAAGCAGATTAAATTAGATATGGTTAAGAACATTGTGGTTTGTCCGTTTTGTGGATAATTCGCCCGAAACCTATTGTTTTAAGCCAGGATCCTGATATATTAAAAGAAGTTTTAAATTCTCTCACAGGGCAAGCGGAACATGATTTTGCACCATAATAATTTTTTTTTATTAAAACCTACTGGTTCTTCTTAATTTCAAATGAAAGCTTGCTCTTTTAACCTGGAAAACATCGATATAATTGTTTATTCATTTGAAAACTTATATAGATGAAGAACTTTTCTGTAGTGGCTCCTATCTTCAACTTTCTATTTCCCCTCCCTCGTACCTACCATACCCAAATTGCTTTGAGCTTAGTTAATCTCTGGACTGTGTGACTGCGGGGAACTACAAAGGACTACCGAGCATCGTCCTCCCCACTCCTTGGCCATTTTTTTGAGGGCCAGGGAGAAGGTGTGGGAGCTCTTTTTTGTCTACTATTTCTCTTTCCACTTCATATTAGTTCATTAGTGGTTCTTTAATTGTATATTATGGCAAAGATTTCTACGATGGTAAAATCTCTCGGCGTGTGTTTCTTTGATTCATGAAAGCAAAATTGTCGGTTTAGGCCAAAGGAACATCTTGGTCAAATAAGGCTGCTATTGTATCAGGATTAATAAATGATGTTATAGGTTCGATTCATGAATATTGGACTCTGAGCGAAATTAAAAGACCCTTGATTTCCGAAATGCGCGAAATATGTATAAATAAAATTGAGTAATTTTAAGCATACTTCCATATATGTACGGAATTTCCGCAGATTGTAAAAGGCAATTTACTTCAATTGCATCATTTTTCTTTTCTTTGGAGATAAATATTAACGTTAGCAATTTCCATTGTAACCGAAAATTTTATTATTTTTTCAAATGATGATATGCATCCTACTGAAATTGGAAATACGAGATATAATAGTTTATTATTACTATAGATAAAAGAAGCAGGACTAAAACAATCTCATTTGGCAAGAGCTCTTTACCTTTAGACTATATCATGAGGTGTATAGCGTTGGACAGAGAAACAAAATGACTCAGACTAAACCAATGCTCTTTTGGAGGAAATAAAATGTATAATCTGGCGTTAGTGGCGCATATTACACAATTCGATTGGACAGGGCTTCAACGTAATTTTGGTAAAATCTTATTTTTTCACTTTGTTTAAAAAACAAAGATTGCACCAATAGAGGGAAAGAGAATAAAGCTGAGATAGGGAAGTTTTTTTTCACTCATGAAATTCCAACGGAAAAGCATTTTTTTCCGACCAACGTCAAATTGGAAGTGCGAGTCTAAAAATTGTCCCATCACATATAACACCAACCAAAACAAGAAAACTAGACACCAAAATATACATTTTCTTGAAAATACTCTTTAAATTAACATGAAAGTTGCCCAGAATATTTTTTAAAATTTGATTTTGATAGTATCCAGGTTTCATTCCATATAACAGCGGATAAAAAGGTTATAAAGAAATGAACAAGATGCTCCCAAACTAGAGATAGCTGAGTATAAATGCAGCCATAACCCCCTCCCCCCCCAAAAAACAATTCTCTCGTTGACAGCTGAACAAAATATTAGGAAATATGCAGGACCTTTTATTGTTTGACATGAGCAAACATTTTCGGCTGCAGGACTTTCGCCAAATTGTCCCACTGTTCGAGCGATATTATTTTCTAATTCTGTCAATCTTTGCCAAAGATCTTAAACACTTTTCTGTTTCCAATCACAAACTTTGTAACCGAGTATCTTCCATAGGTTTTCTATCAGGTTTACATCAGGTCACTGTGTCAGCTAGTTCTTTACTTGATATTTGGAGAAAGGAGAACACATGTTCCTGAAGAAGACCGTCTCTTTTATACCGCAGAATTTACTTCACCGTTTAAATATAGCTTTACATGCTGATTTTTTCCAATCTGAACAAAAGAAATTTGGTCTTTGCGCTAAAAAATACATTACTACTTTTTAATAATCCATAGGGCATCCTCTTGAGTGATGGCCAGCACACACAATTTCTTCTTTTTACTATTGAGTTTTTTCTTAGCAAGGAAGGGGTATATGTGTCCCTCCTCTCTCAAGTGACAGGAAAGATTCTGGTAAATACCTTAAGGCTTATGTTCTCGGCCACTTGACGCGAAGTATCAGCTTCTGTCTCAATAATAGGTGACTTCACATTTTTTAAACACTGCATCTAACTAAACAAAACGCTCGATTTTATTGGGATAAATCTCGAATATTCAAGTTAAGAAATAGTAGACTAATTTGTCTGAGACTTGGTGTCCACAAATTGATGCAGTCATTGGTGACTAATTAAACATTACTGTAGCAAAGACTCTTAATCGAAGTAAGTTAACATCAATTTACAAGAAATAATTTATTACTAATTGTTAGAAATATTTTATGCCAGTGTACCAGAAGGACTAAGGATTTGAATAAAGCTTTAATATACAACGAATCACAACAGCTCAAAATTTGCTGAGACACTGTAGATCGGAGCAAAACACTTAAAGCTCATAAAATGGTAATGAAACTCAACAGGCAATCTGAATTAATAGATGTTCGAATAAGCTTAGCTTTGTGTATGATATCTTGTATTTTTTTCGAATCCAGAAGAATTAAAGTCAATAACAGCAGAACTATCTAAGCCAGTCCCATAGGTGAACATAAAATGAAAATATCAAAATCGAAAATATTAATCAATTATTTTGCAGTAATAGTTAGAATTGAAGATCTAATTTTAAAATAACACAATTAATATTACTTAGGGCTGTTGTGAATACTGATATTAGCGTAGAAAAAGAAATCCATTAAAGAATTAACTTAGGCTAGAGAGCGTCAGAAAAGCTTAGTTACTTCTGCGGAAGCAAAATACCTTACTTCTTGAGACGCAAAATATATAATTAATGCATTTTACGAATTTAAATTTTGAATGTTAACAATAACTAAGGATACTAACTATATTGACCCATAGAATGAGCATGTTAGAAATAACCCGCAGTGATAATAACAGATACCTGAATAAGGATATAAAGACAAGGCAAATTTAATAAAACAGAGAAGTTCTTAAGTTGAAAGTGATAGATAAGATTGCTTTATGAAGCGACAGAATATAAGAGAAAGGAAGAAGCAACAAAATTGCTCTCCCGGTGGATTTAAGTGTCAGAATTGTCTCCTGGGCTGTAATTAGTAGAAGCTTCTTGAAGTGGTTTTCTTCTAGAAAGTCGATGAAACGGGCTGATGATATTAATGAATATAATTTAAAATAATTAGAGTATGGTCAACTGTAAGATCTAGACTTTCCCTTGATATTTTGTTGTTCTGTAGATAAAAGTGTATGTGCAACTACGATATGATAAATGATATGGATATTAACACTCGTGCACAGGATTAATTTGTGTTGTATTATGTAATTTTCAAACCAGAGCTGAATCATCAATCACTTCTTGTCATCCATATGCTTGCTATAGAAGATATGGCCTGTTCTTTCCACTTTCAATGCAAAAATAATGAAATTATTAATCATTTGCCTCCTCTCGCATTGTTCAATGTAATTCGTTTTGCAATGGCGTTCTCCTTGTAACTTCGATTTCCTTAGCTACATTGGAACGATGTTTGATTGTTTGATTCTTTCCATACTCTTATTGCAGTACCCTTTGCTCCTCTTTTTGTTTTAGAGTGGTTGTAACGGTCTTTCCTATCATCTTCAAATTCTTGATGTCTCATGGTATCCTTACATCTTCAATTTACTCTTCATTAAACATGTTATTCATGTGCACTCCATTCTTACTCAGCTTAGTTTTGGGTTCTTTGTTCTCTAGCTCACCTTTTGAGTGATCGCGCCTTATTTTCTTCGCTTTGATGTGTGGAATAATCTAACTGCTGACATTCGATCTTCTATTATGTCGATTTTCTTAGAAATGGAACCCTTCTTTTCTTTTTCCCCGATTGAGAGGATTAGATATTGTACTGTGGTAAAGCAATGGTTTTAACGAGGACAGAAAAATGATTTATTATATTTTCTAAAAATTATCTCTACCCGTGTGATAAAGTAAAACTGCATTATTCTTTTTCTGGGACCAATTTTCCCAATTACAATATTTCATAATAGGACCCTCTTTGCTTCTGTCATTACTAATTGGCAAAAATTTTTCGTGAATCAATTTGGAGCTTTTCCACTTCAGTTTCTCCTCCCCGCCTTAATCGTCCTCCACATCCATGTTCTACAATATTTTCTAAAACATAGTTGTAACTCATTTCTCATGGTTATTTTCTTAACTGTTAAGGTAACCAAATTAGAAATGAAGTTTACCAATATTTCATACCTCGTCCAAAGATGTGCTGATAACAAGTAAAAGGTCTAAATTGCAATTATTTCAGCTTGAGAACGACAGTTATCTTATAATTGGAACAAACCACAAAATATGGACCTATTAATTTATAGCTCCTTACTCCTAATAATAATATCATAGTCTACACGAGTAAAATGCTGGCATATATTGTTATATTTATGTCCGTATGTATAACATATTGACCCACTAATATTTAATATGCCCAGTTTAAATCAATATCGTGAAGCCTCTGATTAAAAGAAGAGGGCACTTCGGGTAGTCCTTTTTCCCTAGAAATAAATCATTCACAGCTTTGAAGCGAAAAACAAGGTGATTCCCAATCGAGTATTAATATTTCAGCTTATTCTTTAGCAAAAACTACTCTTGTGCTAATCAGTAATTTAGAAGATTAGTCTGAATGTGGAGTAACTTTTGAATACATGCTATTTCCTTATTTTTTAGGCATATATGGTTCAATTTACCTAGATTTGTGATGAGAGAAAGTAAAAAATATTTCCACTGTTTAAAATTCATTTTTCGGCGTTGAATTTGAGAAACAATAAAAATTCTGTAACACACTAAGTTATTTTTTTTTGTGTATCAATTCCGAAAAAATTATAGAATCAGGAAATAAATTACTGCCAAGCTGCGTCAGTCACTTGCTACTCAGATTTTATAACGTGGACACAATGATTCATCTTTACCAAAGATGCTCAGTAATTGTGCGCTGTTTTTTGTTTTTTGTATCTTCGTATTTTGTGGCTTATAATAGAAAATCTTATTGTATTTTTCTGCTATATTAAATTATAGCTGAAGAAGAAAGTGTCTATAGTATCGACAGAATATAAAACGCAGAGGTAAATCAATACCTGCTCTGAATTAATTAATGACTCTGGCATGGTTGCTTACTTAAGTCAAACTTGAGTTGCATTTATATGCAGGTTGTACGGTACTTCTTTTTGACGACATGGATTGCGTTGCTTTTGAATATGATAATAATATTTTACTAGTCTATATGGCTTCAAAATGACGGTAATATTTAAGTAATGGTTTTTAAAATTATTATCTAATTTTATAACTAAAAAATATAGACCAATAGAATAACAGAAATTCACTGCTTAAAATAAAAGTCACAATTTACCCGTGAGTCGATTTTGCTGAAATTAAACAAATAATTATTCAAAGAGAACAGCATTATAAAATTATTTTCTTCTTCGAAACTCTATTTTCCACTGGCGACTTTAAAAATCAGTCAAAGTACTTTTACAAGCAAACACCTAACTCTTACTTTTTTACTATCTCCGTAGATAAGAGATAAAACGTATATGCTGAGGTGACAAAGGTCATGGGATAGGTACGTTTATCGTGTCTGAATTCCTTTAATAAGCTGAATTGCAGCAAATCGGAGGGAAGTTTCTAAAGTGATGTTTACTCGTGCCATCTTGATAACTGCCAACAGTTCTCTGATATTTATGGGTGCTTGATCCTGTGTGAAATTATATGTGGCTATTAATTTCCAGAAATGCTGGATTTCGAGCTGCAATATCCCATCGTTGTTCGCGTTCATGAAGTCCAAGAATAGATGCAAGTAGTCATCAAATAGTGGAAAGTTATGGTCACCAATCATTGTCATTTTAGGCGCACAAGTAGTACCAACCCATGCTAACTGAACACACCACACATCACACAACAAAATGGAAACACTACCAGTCTGCAATCTCTCTAATAACCAAGTGAGGTCAATAACCTTAAAGTGTCTGAGTAACACCCGTATTCTACCATCAGCCCTAACCAAACGAAACCGAGGTTAATTCGACATATTACCAATACTCCAGGTTCCAATAAGCGCTGTTCCAAGCCCAAAGTACTGTAGTTTCACAATGAGCAAATAGGGTTCTAGGATACATTGCTGAAAACTTTGAGTTTAAAACAATCAACATTATTTTTATCTTATATAACCTATTCTTATTTTTTATGACCAAATTTTTAGTATATAATAAAATTCTGATCGCCACATAGAGGGGGTTCGGGATACATATATCGATTATTAATGTCTCTCTTTTTCATAAATAGATTGATATATCGGTGAACAGTTAATGGCGTTGGATAGCATAGAGTAAAGTTTGAAGGAATAAAAGTTTAGCGAACATGGACGAATGAAAGCCTTCTAAATTTGTGAAAGAGTTACCTGCATCATGATGATTTGCATTTGCTATCAAAATGCCCATATCATGACTGGTGTTAAATGTTCTGTTAACACTACAAAGGATGTAAGACGTGAAATTGGCAGCTGCAATGGAGACTATATAGCCAGGGCCACCATTAATAAACAAAGCTGGCGTTCTGACTTCGTCTGCACGCCGGCAGGACAAATTGATGGACAACCCGAGCCAGAGATTCAGGGCTTTATTGAGAGAGATGGGTGTTGAAGTCACCACCTTGACGCTAGTTGTGAATGAGAACCCTCGCTATCACAGCTGTAAGAGGTATGAGGAGCAAATTCTGACAACCAGGTCCAAGAAAAAGCTCTTAGACATGCTGAAACCTCCTGTCAAATCGGAGACGATCTGGTCCATCCCAGATGAAAATAACTTCTGCCATGACCAGTTGCACAATATCCAAAACAATAGGTGTCTTGCTTATAATCCTTGCGACGTTTTATAAAGACCAAGTTCCCCAAAACTTTGATGGTCGTGTGGGTGTTTCTGGTGAGTGTGACGCCATGTGACCTCACAATTTTGAACAGTCCTTGTCTCAATTCAGAAAATTATATGGAGTTGCTAGAGAATTTGGTCAAATTCTGGGTGGATAGGGTTACTACTTGAAAGCCATATCTCTAAAAAGACTCAGAAGGGTTTTTTCAGAGAATTTATGCGCCTGACTACCCCCTAACTCTCCTCCTAGACCCACAATTGTACTCCCAGGCTTACTATATGTGAGTTTTGGTTGAGAAAACACTAACCCCTCTACTTGCAACCACAAGGTCAAACTGTTAACTAAGATCAAGATAGTCCATGAGCATCCCAGGCACACAGGGAGAAACTACTGCGCAGAGTTTTGGCCATGGTGTATGCTTAAGAGGACTAAATAAACATTTTTCTCACAGCCATAATCTAGATGATAATTAAAAAAATATATATAATACATTTGATTTTTGCTCAAATACTGCGAGGGATTATTTTAGGAAACGGTCAAATTTAGTTCCAAATCAATGTATTTGAAAGGATATTGCAGTGACAAGCGAAGAAACTAATTATTGAAATTAGACATAGATCGTATGACGAGAGAGTGAGGTAATTCAACTTTCTCTCTCTGGATTAACTTTTATAAAATATAATTCAATATTTGGACTAGATAATCTAGTGACGACTAGAAATAACGTTTAAAAGCAGCAAAGAACCGACTGAGCAATGTAATATTCTCAAATTACTTTGTTATAAAATAACAGAAACATAAAATAAGTTGCCTAGGAATTTCATTGAAAATACCAGGCTATATGTTTACGAAAAGAATAAATAAATATTACTTTAAAATATAACTTATAAACGAAAAAATTGTTTCACTATTACCCTTATCTCTTGAGTTAGCTTTGAGAGGATCTCAGTACCGTTGATGATCATTTATATCTGATATTCTCTAATATCCCATTAAATGTAAAGAAGGGTACACTACACTAGTCGATCTGCCTCTGGTACTTCCTACATTGAATATAGAATCTTTTGGAGCTAGGATTTTTATTCTGTTTTCATGGACACTTCTCTCCAAATGCTGCTGATCCCGATCATTAAGTACCCGTGGTCGAGCACTGCAATGCAACGCAGTAAGATCGAATGAATCAAATATGAAAATTTTCATTTATATTTAATTCTAACATAATGGAGAAAATTGAGAACATTTTGTCAGCTGATTACTTTTTCATTAACATTTATGCCTAACATTTTTCTTTTTTAAAAAAGGTTCAACGCCCTTATTCATCCTTGGCTTGGTCTAAACAGGAGCCAAAAAGATAGTGTAGAATTTGAAAGAGGTGGAAAAAACGACCCGTGGGAATGCAACACTTTCTCTTGTGCCACTGGTCCTGGACCACTTACTAGCATTAAGTACGAGTGTTTAAATAGTTATTTTAGTTCCAGATTAATAAATATGTTTGTTTTAAATATCAACCGATGAAATTGTGAGATTAAAAGAGCAACCTGTAGTTGACAGAAATAGTGCTAGTGCGTATATGTAGAGATAGAAGGAGTCAAGTGCAATATTATCAATCGAAAATCGATTGTTCAAAATCTCCATTATAATTCAATTCTAACTAATCAGCAATTGGAAAAATGGAAAATCATCATATGTAAAACGTTACGGAAGGAAGATCTTTAATTTAATCATTTGTGGGAAATCAGGAATAACATTTATGAAAACTCTGGGGAAAGACGCAGAAGTTGCAGTAAAGTTACTGAAATTGCTTGAGACACGAGAGAAGACAATTCACTATTCTAATATTCAAAAACTTGGATAGAGAGCTAGTTAGTGTATCACCATTTATTCTAATGTAGCAAGTGAGCATTAAAAATCCAAAGTGTTTCTGAAATTATACCATCTCCAGTCTAAACATTATTTTAGGCCTCCTGTTCCTAGCGATAAATATTATCTCTTTTCTGTCCTTCGACCAAATTTTCAAAAATGACAAAATGAAGATGATGAACAATATTAGGGGCTTTGCAATAATCCACAATTTATTGAAATATTTTTTGTTTCACTGCACATAAAACTATGTAAGTTATTAAAGTGGATTGTGATATTTGGAACACTGTCTATTATCAACATGATATCGTTAACTAAAATAGTATACTATTTCTTTCACACCCGCAAAATGTTATAACGGTGACAGCCAAAAATGTCTTTTTTTATAGTGATGAAATTTGTTAGCCATTAAAGCTTAAAGGTAGAAATAAGTATCATTACAAAGAACAATATTTAAAATTTTATTAGATAGCTTAGGTTGCTTAGGCTTCTGGGGGATACTCGTTCCTAGGCTGAGGATTGACTCTCTATGCAGATATAAAACAGTTTTGTTTTAGGCTTTCAAAAATAGAACAATTAACACTTCAAAAGCGCAAGTTTGTCGTGAAATTAATTATTCGACATGGCTCCATAATCAAATAAATTTTTGATTTTCACAGATATATATAATATGCGTGTCGTAGGTCTGATATGCTTCACTGAACTTCGCTTGACCTTCTTAGACGCGGGGCGGAGACCCTTTTAACTACCGGGGATATTCGAGTGAGTTTCCTACTGTTGGCCGAATTAGAAAATAGATCAATGGCTTTTCATGTGGTTCTTGGATTTAAACAAGAGAAACAAAAAATTTTTTACCAGTATACAAACAAATAAAAGAATTTAACAATAACTTTAGATTATAGGGAAATAACATTTCAGCACAGGGAAATTAATTTACAATGAATGCTACAGCAAGGAAATATGAGTAGAACAATATTTACCCAAAATAAAATGGGAGGAGATGATGAAGGGAAGTTTCGTAATCGGAAAGTGTCATGCCTCTTCGACGGTGATAGAGAAAAATGTAATAGACTTACGATTTTCCAAGAAGTCAGGTAGCCAGGAGCGAAGCACTTTATTCCAGGATGAGTAATTACGTCCTTGACTGCCGTAGTTCTAAACAACTGGCTTCTTGCCTGCGATTCCTTAATGTACCAGAGAGTCGCTTGTGAAGTGGCGCGTTGTGTCTTTTTGCTGGTTCCATTTAATCCTCTTGATTACTGCTTAGATATTGTGTCAGCAGTGCCTGACTCCTGTTGAATACTAATTTGCTCGTTTCAGCGCTGGGAAATATATACAACTTCGCCGGTAGCGATGTTGTTTGCCGTCTGAAGTGGCTCGCACTCCGATTCAAGGTACGGCAGGGAAGGGCTTAGCGCCTTTTTGCTGATTTGTGTTCCGGACTCCAGTTTGACTCATATCGATTCGTGTACCGAAATACGCCAAATGAAGGTCCATTCATCCGTGAGATACCCCCATTAGGGCTCTTTGTTTGCGTGAACCTCTCTCTCTCTCTTTGACATCTCCTCCCCTCTTAAGGTGAGATTTCCGGAAGAAGGGATATCTTTGAAAGGGGGTCAATCCCTTCGCATAACTAAAAAAAAGAACGCATTGTATAAATTCATAGGAAATACAAAGTAAATAAATTCGAATCACAGCAAAAAAAAAAGAAATAGCAAAAGAATACATTATACAAAATCCTCCCCAAAAGAATAAATACACACAAAATAAATATCAGGAGAGACTTTAAAAATATACCTAGGTCGATTATGATCTCCCAAAATCTAATTTACAACAATCATGATTATAAACACTGAAATTTAAGGAGAGGGCACGTCTGCCTCGGTTCCAAAATAAGTGAAAATTTTATTTACATTCAAAAGTGTACATGTTTCTGAACTGAATTTATTTGGACATACGAGGAGCGGTCAATAAGTTTTGCAATTCAGATATAAGGAAACGAGATATAAGAAAAAGTGTTTTATTATTTTTCAACATAACTACCGTCGACTTCGATGCACTTGCGCCACTTGTCCCTGAGGCTTCGAATTCCTGACAACCACAAACCTCCCGACTGCTGTTCAATCTACACCTGGACGGCGAGCTGGACATCTTCATTGTCCCCACCCGGCGTCCACGCAGTGCAGCCTTGAGCTTGCGGAATAAAAAGTAGTCGCTAGGGGCCAGATCTGGACTGTAGGGGGGATGGTTAAGCTCCTCGAATCCGCAGCTTGTGCAACTGTGGCCTTCTGAACAGGGGGCATTGTCGTGGAGGAACAGGACACCGCGTGTCAACTTGCCACGCCGCTTCTCACAGATGCACTTCTTCAACCCAACCAGTTCCTTGGCGTAATATTGCCCTGTGATGATCCTTCTACGAGGTGCATATTCCACCATCAAAACTCCTTCAAAAGCCCAGAAGATGGTGGTTATGTTTTTCCCGGCTAAGGGTTGGGTCCGGAACTTGATGGGGGTCGGAGAGCCCCTGTGCTTCTAGGCCATGCTTTCGTGCTTGGTCTCGAGATCCCAGTGATGGACCTACGTTTCATCACCTGTCACTATGCGTGACTCGAATCCCGCCCTGTATTGGTTGTACAGGAGCAGCAGCTCCTCCGAACTTTGATGATGTTTAATCGATCATGGGACGTGATGTTTCTAGGGACCCAACGGGCAGAGACCTTGGTCACGGCCAAATTATCGTGGATGATGTTGATAATACTTTCATGTGATATTCCAAGTTTTCGCTCGATTTCGTCGATCTTCACCCGTCGATTTTCGAGGATCATCCTCTCCACACGGCCACATTGTCCTCGTTGGTCACATCTGACGGGCGTCCTGGACGGGGGTCATCTTCAAGGGACTCACGACCATGGCGGAACTCCCCATTCCAGCGAGTAATGGTTGCATAGGAAGGGGCGGTGTCGGTGTACACTGCAACCATGCGTTCATGGATCTCTTTTGTATCTTGCCTTCCTTGGTCAAAAATTTGATTACTGCGCGGTGCTCAACCTTCTCCATTGTTGAAAAATTTGTGACTGATGATCTGCGATCAGCTACTGTTTCTTAAATAGACGAGGCAGGAGAGTGCGGCTGCAGGACCTGACTTCTCATAACTTGTCCTAACACCCCCAGAAACAGCCCCCCTCCCTTTCCTCTGTTTTTCCCTCCTGATTCGCAAAACTTATTGACCGCCCCTCATATATATACAAAAAAATATATTAAACAATACTAGGCTTAAGATTCACTTGGGAAGAAATCTACCGGATTTTGGCTTAAGTTATTGGCTATAAGATTCTTAGAGCCTTTTACGTAACGTATCCTAAACCGGAATTATTGGAGGAACAAACTCCGGCTTATTAATCTACCATTTTTGTTTTTAATGTTCGCGAGGAACGACAGGGGTTTGTGATCGGTTTTAATTATGAATTCCTTTCCTATCAAATACCTGTCATTATTTTAATTTTCCTTATGATAGCGAGGACCTCTTTCTCAATCACTGCGTAGTTCTTTTCGCGCGTAATAACATCCGGCTAACGTAAGCGATGGGAAATCTCTCGTCAATGATTCCGTATTGAACTAAAACAAACTAATTCCGTCGTTGCTTGCGTCCGTCTGAATGCCAAATGGTTCTGCGAGATTGGGCAACCGTAATATCGGCGCCAACGTGAGATTACCCTTAAGTTATTTGAAGCTGGTGATTGACAACGGAGTGCTAACTAGTTGTTCTGGGGCCTTCTTCTTCACAAGCTCGCAAAGGGGAGCAGAAAGGGTGACAAAATTGGGAATGAATTGCTGACAAAAGGAGGCGGAATCCATGAATGATCTTAACTGCTTTTTGTTTGCGGGCAGTGGCATTTTTACAATGGCTCATATCTTTTCATCTTGATGGGCTAATTAATTATTCCCTATTCGAAAGCCTATTATATTAAAGGCAAGATGAAATTTGCTCGGACCAATTTTCAAATTATTATCCCTGAGCCTTTGCATCAACGCTTGAAGAGCAGTTAGGTGCTGTTCACATTTATTTGTATCCATATAAATATTATCGAAATAGAATGAAACGTGGGGTAACCCATCTAAAATTCGTCTCATCATCATATTATAGTTACTGTAGGCGGTGACGAGCCCAAATGGGAGCCAACGGAACTGAAATAACCGCTTTAAATCGGAAAAGCGGTGTACCTTTTAACCTCTTCCCGTAATTGAATCTGGTAATAGGCCTTACACAAATACAGTTTTGAAATATACTTCGCTTTCTCAAACAGATGGAGATTTTCATCGATATGGGAAATCGGCTCTGCGCCGAACACGGTAACGGCGTTTAGTTTCCTAAAGTCGATGCATATCCTTTAGGAATTATCGTTTTTTTTCACCATGACGAGGGGGGAACAGTAATCGGATTTTGACGGTTCGATTATCTTTAAATTTCACAACTTCTCAACTTCAATATTAAAAGCTTTTTTTTAAATGCACCTGTAAATAGATAGGACTTGGACCTAATAGCCTCTTTGGTGGTCAATTAAATATCGTTCTCAAACTGAGTAGCACAACCTAGAATGTCTGAGATGACGTCACCGAATTGATTTGGGATAGATGTGAGCTGGTTTCTCTGAGCGGACGATAACTGGTCGCTTATCTTGAGCTCAGTAAACGAGGGTTCCTTCACATCTGGTACGAGTAAGGGGTGTTCACTATCTTGCTCTACGCATGCAATTTGTACTAAATTTAGGGGGTATAGTGAGGAATTTGATTCAATGGACGATTCTTCGTCTATAGCCAATATTTGGTTAACTCTTGCGGGCTTATGATATTTCTTAAGGAGGTTCATATGGAAAAGCTTCCTCCCCTTGGGTGTTTCAACAAAATAATCGACGGGAGCGTCTTTCTCTCTTATTTGGTAGGGATCCTTCTATTGGCTTAGGTGTTTGTTATTGTCGGTCGGGATCAATAATAAAACTTCCTCAACGAGTTTTAGTCTTCGATAATTGGGCTTACAGTCGAAGTAAGCATTATATTTATTCAGATTATTGTCGGCATTTTGATAGGCGATTTCGCCACATTCTTCCAACATCTGACAGAGTACGATTAGTTACGAGTATGATGCGTGTACCTCCCGATCTAATTTTGGATTAGTGAAAAGTTCTTTGAGAATAGCAGCTTTGTGGCATATGTCGCATTATTGACAATAGCGAAGAATTTCATCCGACGCTCCAGGCCAATAAAAGTACTTTAAAATTCGTTGGGCAGTCTTTGTGTGACTGAAGTGACCCGAGAATAGACTGTCATGTGCTGTTTGTAAAATAAGTTGCACATGGGAGCGGGGAACACACAATGCTCGAGATTCGGTGGGATCTCCTTCGGAGCATATGAGGTAGAGAGGGTTATATTTATCGATGAAGGAAATTAATTTGCCACCTCTAATGTACGCTTGCGTCTTATTTTGGACCTTAGTACAAATAGGAACGACGGGATTCACACACCTTCTGTTTTATAGCATTCTCTTGGCTGCTCGGCGCAAATCTTCGCACAATAGTTTTAAGTCGTAGGTCAGATAGGCATTACTGACCTTCGCTTGCATTCCCTAGACGCGGTGGGGAGTCCCTTTTAAGTACGAAGGCTATTCGAGGTGGTTTCTACCTTTGGCCGACTTAGAAAATAGATTAATGGCTTTTTACCTGTTTCTTGGATTTAAACAAGAGAAAAAGTATAATCTTTACTAATATACAAACAAATAAGAAAATTTAACAATAGATTGTACAATATGAGAAAACTAATCGTTCAGCAAAAGGAAATTCATTTACAATGAATGCTTCGGCACGAGCTATGAGTTACACAATATTTACCGCAAAGAAAACGCCTCTTTGACTGTGATAGAGAAACATGTAATAGGCTTACGATATTCCATTAGAGGGAGTGTCCCTCGAGTGGTGGTTCGAGGGAGTATCCTTGCAGGGCACGAAGGCGCGTTATTCCAGAATGAGTCATTACGTCCTTTACTGCCGTAGTCCTGAACAACTGGTTTCTCACCTGCAAGTCTTTGGGGTGCCAGAGAGTCCCTTGGGAATTGGCGCTTTGTGTCCTTTGGCTAGTTTCAATGATTTTCTTGATTACTGTTTGTATATTGCGCGAGCAGTCCCTGCCTCCTGGTTGAATACTAATTTGCTCATTTTCGTGCTGGGAAATATATACGACTACGCCGGAAGCGATGTTCTTTGCCGTCGGAAGTGGGTCCCACTCCGATTCAAGGCGCAGCGGGAAGGGCTTAGCGCCCTCTTGCTGATTTGTGTTCCGGACTCCAGTTTGAATCTTCTCGCTTCGTTATCGCCAGGAGGTTTACCGAAATACGCCGGTTGAAGTTCCTTTCGTCAGTGAGATACTTTCTTAGGCCTCTATATCCGCATGAACCTCTCTCTCTCTCTCTCTCTGACAATACGATTAAATAAAATAAACAATCCAGAAAAATTACGTCAATTGAAAAGCACTCAGCACAATTCCTAATATAAAGAAAAAATTCCGGTTATAAGAAAATTGTGAGGCCGCAAATGAATATTGACAAGGTAAAGACTTTAATTAATGCTAATGAAAGAAAGTCAGTAAGATAATTGGCTACTGAGACACATTTAAATACAGAAGTAGTACAAACTATGTCTTTTCCCCAAAAAATTTAATTTAAAGCCATACAAGGGTCAATATCATCAAGAAATTTCTATGCAGGATAAGCAACGAAGGTTATAGTTTGGCCTCAGGTTTAGAGAAATGTACGATGATAAGCAATTAGTATTGAATAACAATTTTTAGTGATAAATGTCACGTTTACCTGAAATCTATGCCAAACAAACAGAATTATTGGAAGTGGTCACTAACTAAGACAAATTATCAGTTTCAAATACCTTTTCACTCCCCAAAGTTAACAGTATGCTGTGTATTATACGGAAATAATATTTATTGGACCTATTTCTTCGAGGATCATGAAACAGGACAAGCACAATTAATTAACGGTCTCACATATCTTAACATGTTCAAAAACATTCTTGTCACTAACACATATCCTGAAGAATAGATTCAGCAAGATGGTGTTACGGACCTACTGCACATGCCACCATGACATAGTTTAAGGCTCGATTTCCACAACAACTAATGTCTCATAGGATAAATTTCTCCTGGCCGGCCAGTTTACCTGACTTGTCACCTTTATACTACTTTCTATGTAGTTTTATGAAAGAAGGACTATCTCGAGCTGTATCATCTAATATCGCAGAACTGAAGAATGAGTTTCGAGGAATCATTGCTTCTATCAATAACAATATTTTTCAGAATGTCATCACAAATTTTGCTAATCCTATTGTTAAGTGAATAGAATCGCTGCTGGTCATTTCAAATGTTAAAATGTTAAGTAGTAAAATTTTAAATATTTTTCTTTTTAATGATACTTATTTCTACCTTTAAGCTTTAATGGCTAGCAAATTACACCGGTATAAAAAGGGGACATTTTTGGCTGTTACCAGGTGGGTACGTCTGACGTTTTAGTATTCATAATAAGGCTCTCTGTTTTCGAGCCATTGCTTCATTACAAGAGCTAAATAATCCGGAATACACTTTATGATAGCACACAATGGCCAGGGACTCCCCATGATTTGAAAGCAACTGAATTTGGTTGTGATTCATAATTATAGAATCGAAAACAGTATGCTAAAAGAACGTAAACAACTTAGTAATTATACATAACCTTTGTATTGCATGCAAATCGAGTAGCGGTCATCTCTATTATTAAATTTAGTTAAATTATTTGAAAATTTTAATAGTTCACGTGAGTAAATATTTTTCACTTTCCAAAAGGTTTTATCTTGTTGGTCTTCCCTAAAACATCCTCCACACCAAGCAAAAGGTTATGCACAGAAAAATGCACCGCAAAAAGAATGAGTGAATCAAATATGAGAGTTATCAACAACCAGGTTTCAAAGTTCCCATGAAAGTTGTGAAAGAGTTAAAAATAATTACTTTAAAGGTTAATTAAACATGCTCCATCTATTAAAAACAGTTACCTAGCCATTGCTGAACAGTTTCATTGATTTCATTTCGCTGTGCTCAAGCATTTCTGGCACGGACTCGTTAGATCTATTGTTGCATCAGCATAGATGAAGTTGTCGCTAACCTTGGTTCCTAACCCTCATTCCTTAATATAGGGATAATCATGACCTCATCATGGTCTCCATCTAGATGACACTGACCAATTGTAGTATTGTCCGATCATTCCATGGATACCTCTAACAAAACATTTAACCTGCTCAGCTTTCACTCATTCAAGCCAATATCAATATGAGAAAGTGAATGCGAGAAATGAAACGAGTAGTTGATGTGGAGAGAGGGGGGCGAGAACCCGTCATGTACTGAATGCGGTTACGTTCCTATTGCAGCAATACAAGTGATCCTTACCAAATCCCAAGTCTTTCAGTCCAATTTAATTCGAGAGTGATTGAACATATTGGGAATACTCTAATCGGTTTAACAAGTCCTTTTATAAGTCAGTTGAGTCTCACCTTTTTTTGTAGTGAGTAGATGAGACGGGTTTTATATTTAATAGGAATCAATGCGCAGTTCTCACGATAAAAGACATCCAAACTCTTTGCGGCAATTCGAATGCTCAGTTATGTCGATGAGCTCTACTGCCATCGATAACTTATAGACAGCTGCATTCAAACTCGCCTGGAACCAAATTGTACAATGTATAAGTAATCAAACATACAAATTTGGACCTCGTTGTCGGCTCATTACCAAGTACAACTCGCCCTAGAAAAGACATTAACGTTACGAGGAATATCCATTTCGTGTGTGGCAAGCGTACGTTGTGGTCGCCGAGTCTACCCTCTTCTGTTGATTCCTTTCCTTTACTTTGATGCCAAACCCTTCCGTGATGCCTTATGGAGGGTCAAGGGGTAGGTAGGGCGAACTGTTCTTTCTCTCACACTTTTGTTTTCATTTTCATTTTAACCGATTCTTACATGATTCTATGTCCAATTCCCAAACATCTTACAAATTTTAGTTCTCAAATTGGTGCAAAATGCCATAAGTTACCTATTTTTTATAGTGTTGTTGAAAAATATATTAGCTTTATTGGGTGAGAAAGGTAATAAATGGAAAAAAAGGAAAGTGTCATGATTTTTCGCTGCTGGTTTAAAAGGGAATGTAGGATTTTGTTGGCGATCGTCGTAAAGAAAAGTAAATTGTCTATAAGACTAAAATCATTGTTCAGATTAAAAATGAAGAATGCATTCAGTCTGAATCAATGAAAAGCAACTTTGTTTGTTTATACAAAATTAATACAAAGCAATACCGCTCGTATTAAACTTACCGGCCCCTGTTGCCCTTGAGATTGTGAGAAAATGTTATTTAGATCTTTATGTAAATTTCCTTATCCGTTTACGGACCTCTTCGACGATTCAAAATGGATAGATGGCGTAATTAACTAAAAGAAATATCATTTAAATATCAGAGTTTATCCCTCTTTCCAATAGTGCATTGGGTCCTTTGGAAATGTGAATTGTAGCACTTTAATAATGGCTAGAGAATTATAAAGGCAACCATGGCGAATTTATTCCTAAACAAACGGATTCCTTTGGGAAATTTCATTTTATTCCAATCGTTTGCCTAAAAGATATTAGTGATTTTGAAAGTTTTACAAGAAATATTAAGATTTTCCCAATTTCCTTAATAAAATAGGCTATAAATTTAGAAGATTCACCTAAATAAGGAAAAAAACGTATGGAAATTTAGAGAGTTAAGGTACTTATAACAAATTTGTTGATAACCAGATTTACTTCCTCTTGGTGCAGGGCGTCTATTTAAAGTACCTATGTATTTTGCTTTTATTCATTTCGTTTTTTAAAGAAAGTTAATACTATAATCATTAGAGTACTTTAGACCTATAGCGTTCTGAATACTATTTCATGTTTCTGTGAAGGATTATTAGAATGTTGAAAAACAATTTATGTCTGATTGAGCACAAACATAAACAACTTGTAAGCTTAAAATCATACTTTGAGTGAACTAATACATTGAAAATAACAATTTCATCTTTGGATAAGACTTAGAAACATGAGCAAATGCGAATTATTTACATCTTGTTTTATATACGGCCGTTGAAGCATTTTTGATGAAGTATAGAGCGAATAGTGTCAAGGCTAAGATCAGCAGAGAGAATACGGTACTGACAAACCTTTCAGTTTGGACGGGCGAAAGTTCTTTACACTTTTCGCTGCTGGTTTAAAAGGGAATGTAGGATTGTGTTAACAATAGACGTAAATAAAGGTAAATTGTCTCTGACTCTTATTTAACTTCAACTTATTCTTCTGCCTGCTCTTCTTTATTACACTCCTATATATAACTCTCTCTTTGGTACGTCAGTGGAAACAATTCCCTGCATATTTAGTGAGGTATGGATAACTCATAAAGTAGCACCGGGCTAGGGCAGGCCAATACAATGTTGTACAGGAAAGAGGAAACCTGAATTCAAGATGTTTGATCTTTATTTATTTCAATTTCAAGGAAAATAATGAAATTAGCAAAGTTAGAGAGCACTTGTATTCGTTCTTGTTTTTGATAATATCTTTCACGTTTTCTTACTGATACAATGCCTGCTAAGCTGCCAATGGTTGGTTAGATCTAAAATTCCTACCAGTTTAGACCACTCACCATCTGGCTTTTTTCATCCTACTTGATATTTTCTAACGAATTTTCACATTTCGCATTCAAATTTGTAAGTAGGAATCAGTGCAAAAAATAAACAACTACCCATGTCCACACTTCTTTATACGTATCTCTAACACTAAGGCTTATACCATGTCTTTAAATCACTATATTTTCTCTCGAAATATAACTGATGAAAAAAAATAAATGTTTTTTTCTCTAAATAAATTGAATTTGGAAATGCTTCGTAAAGTTTAAAAGGCCATTACAATTACATTGCCGAAGTGAATCTCAATTTTGTGAGGCAACAAAATCTGCATTAACAGTGTGTTTTTGCGATTTAAAATCTGTATTTGCTTCTTTATAGCTTTTTGTTTATAACTACTCTCGTATGAAATATCTGGGCTTATTAATTATAATGTGCTATTGGGTTTCACCCCCAAATGAAAGCTTGACCGTATGGGTCGAGGTAATGAAATGCACAACGTACCATCAACATTGCTTCATCAACTTTCTTTTAATTAAGAACTTATATATATAGGAGTATAGTTTCCTTTTATTCTTAAATTAATATTTAGTAAATGATGGAGAAAGATGAAATGTATTGTTGAAAAACATATCAGATGGGTACATAGTGGGAAAAAGGATATATGGTTGTAAATATCAACCATTTTTCCGAACAGTCCCGGTAGCGAATTGAATTAGACGTTTAAGGCTTACGCGAAGTTACGGTTAATCCCAGATTAGGTTAGGTAAATCATGTTTAAGATAAGACAACATCAGACAAAACTTTAAAATTGATTTCATTAAAGTAAAATATTCAACAATTTTATTGTATATTTATTTGAAGAAGTTTTTGTATCTGTTTCTCCTCCGCCGTACAGTCGATTTAAGACCGAGCGGTTCCTGCTTCTCTTTGGTTTCGCATCTTTTCGATAATTTCTTTGTATACTTTCATGTTAATGGATACTTAAAATGGATCCTTAAAGTTTTTCCAATCAGTGATGGTTTTTGTTGATATTTTAAGCTCTTTAAAAAAAAAAGAGTAGTTTTCAACATAATAAATAAATAATGTCTCTAATTTTGATTCTTCTAACCAAGTGGTTTTTCGCAATCTAACACTGAAATTGCCTTCCAGCTTATTACAGTACCAACGGCAAAATCAAGATACTAATGAAAGTTTCATATGTTCATTTTTTCAAAGTCGCTGTTGACTTTAACTTTTCTTGCAAGTTTCTAAATTTACATCATCTTTTAAGGATTCAAAATTGAAAGAAATAATAAACGAACAAGACGCCAACTATTGTGCTCGGCCAGTTCCAAGAAAGACCCAAACGAAGTTAAAGCCTAATTATTTAAAGCTCCTTGGACAATGTCTATTCCTAAGTAAAATCACAAGAAGTCAGGCTTCTCTGATATGGGACTGCGTTGATAGAGCCGCGAATCCTTAAGAGCTAATACAACAAAGCATGTGATTTCAAGGCCATACAACTGAAGCCAGTGGAACTTTCCAATCCATGCTATGTCACTTTACCATCGTGAAATAAAGGATTAAAATTACTGGGAGATGGGTAAAGAAAACCTTTTCAGTATTGAAAATAAAGGAAAAAGATAAAGGGCAGAACTTTAAATTAAGGTTAGCAATTTTTACCGAATACTTAAAACTATGAGATGGTTTTCCAGCTTGTCATGAACACACTTATATGGTTTCTTTTAAGAATATTATTTTACCGAAAATTTCCAAGTGCAACCAGTTATTTACTTTTTAGTCTTTTCGACGCATCTTTTTACAAAGTTAAAATCTTTGTTCACACCAATCACTCCATCATATCAATGTCTTTATTATTTTGTTCTATTGTGAAGAACTTAAAGATTTTCTATTGAATGCCATCCTTCACTTTATTAATTCGGTTTTCCAATCATTAAATAATTTATTCAATCTGTTTGTGCGTCCTTCTAAAGGTCATGTCATGCCAATAATATTCTGTAGTATATTGGCAATTTTTAATAAGCGGGATGCGAAAATTTAGCTTATTATAAAATCTCAGATAATTGCAACATTAAACAGAGGCAATGTGCCGTTGAATGCCATCAACGCTGAAAGCTGCAATTTCGAGACTCTGGTTTTCTTTATTATAGATAAATGCGTAGTAGAGCGCACTTGTGATGTAAAATGCGATGAAAAAAGCTTGCCATTTTCTTATTATTGAGGAAAATTTCAAGGTTACTCGCGCTCCAAGAATTTAATACAGTTCATAAGAAGCCCTTATTTCAAAGGAGGGGAAATGTTATCCAAAATTTTGAGAATATTTAAAAATTGACCATTCAAGTCAACTAAATTATGAAAAAAGGCGAACTTATTGAGTGCATTGGAATATACTAAACAATATTAAGGCTTTCGCTTTACGGAAAATAAATAAATATGAAAACAAAGAAAAACTGACTTGATTAGGAATCGAAGGGATATTCACATCTCATTCGTTTGGGAATTGTTAAATTCTTATTTAAGCTTTTAAATCTTCATTGAAGATATTACGGCAATGAGCTTGCGGATTTAAATTATATTTATTAACGTAATCTTTATAAGAAAGATGATAAAATTTTCCTTATCCTAATAGTATAGTCCAGAATAGCACATGATTGAATAAATTGCCAAAACATTGGAGCTTAGCAACTTCATTGATATTTAATAGCAAATTTACAAAACTGAATTTTCACTTAATTCAACAATTGTAAATTTATAAAGTCCGATTTGCTAATTAATATAACAATAGAAAATGTATAAAGTGTGAATTTGTAATTAGTGTAATCATAATAAATTTATAAAATCTGAATTGGTAATTAATACCATTTTAGTAAAATTATAGTCTGAATTGGTAGTCATTACGACAATAGAAACCTAATAAAGTCCGAATTTATAACTTAATTAATTCCAATGCACGGTAACCTTTCGGATAGGCCTTGGAAATAATCGTTGGTTACACATACTTGAGGTACTCATAATATTAATTGCTCTTCACTATAATTTAATCAATTTTATGTTTATTTCAAGAATATAAGCCTATGTTGGAGCAAAAAAATGAATTCTTAATGAAACTTCCTCAAGAAGTGTCAGCCAATTACCCAAAAAGACCAAAGGAAGAGCGTGCATACAATGTGAGTTAGCTAAAGGAATGCTTTATTTCACAATAAGATAACGCACTTATATATGCTGTGAAACTATGAAAAGCATAAAGGCGTTTAACGTGAAACATTTCATACGGAATTAATTTTCCATACCAGAATGAAGGGTAAACAAGAGAATTTTATGAAAAGATCACTTTCACTACTACGAAATATCTTTAGCCTCACCGACCCCTGACAAGAGACAGAATAATTTCTACCGTAGAGTTTTGAGGAAGTAAAATCTATTTAAGATAATGAGAAGTCATATTTTCGGACTGCGAATTTATTAAAGAATGATTGATAAGAGTTGTTAAAAAGATTTATTTAGAGAAGCGTTTTTGTTTTCAAAATGTTAGTTTGTATGCTTGAACAGTTGCTAGGCATTTGAAAAATTTTAATCTACATATATTTTGTGAGCTATTTGAAAAAGATTGAACTTTTCAATATTTTCAATGATTATTATTAGAGATATAGAAACACACTTAAATTTTGAAAGAGCTGGAATTATGAAAATTATAAAATATCAGATATTTTTGATTATAATTTAATAGAGGTTAAAACTCTTTTATGAAGAAGAGTTTTTTAATGGTAATGAATATAATCCTATGAATTTTTACAGTATTATTGATCAATGAGTTTTTGTAGTAAAATCCTTAGGCTTGAAGATTCCATGAGTATTTCCGCATCGAGTAAATTAATTAGGAATCATTGTTTGATAGTCAGCAGTTCCAACAGATTTTGTCACAAGTTTGAGGATTCTAAGATTTTTTTATCGTTCGGTATAAACATAAAATTCGCTCATCAAATGAGTAAAAATAAAATATCCAAATACTTTATTTTACAAAACTTTAGAAAAGAATAATATTGTTCATTTTTTATTTTTAAAACCTCATAAAATAATTATATTCTGTCTTCTTTATATATTTTTCAAAATAATCCATAGGAGTACCTAGATCAATAGTTTCTCTTTTAATGGCCTTTGGTTTTATAAATGCTTGAGTAAACACTGAATTTTTCCTAACTAATTTCTCCGCATATTTATATTAGGAGGGTTTTGTTCAATATCATCCAGTTTCTTTGTTTCATCTCCATTGGTAACTACACTCCCACCATGATCATCTGAATAAAAATTAAAAAACTAGTAAAATATAACTATATACCTATATTAATGCCAAATGAATCTCACTACACACTTAAGAAAATGTTTTCATTAGTTCTTCTTGAGAAACGAAAAATCGCTAAATATTTAGTTATATGTATATATGTATTAATATATATATATATATATAAATATATATATATATACAAAGAAACATAGAGAGGCAAATAGCTGTTGATCATGTATGAAACTTTAAAAAATTGTGTCAGTGGGAATATATATTTTTGGCCTTTGTTTTAGTCCATCTGGCCATTGCCTTCTTCGGCATAATTCGCCGTCATTGGAAATAAATTTACTTACTTTTAACTGTTTCTTTATTAAAAATAAATTATTCATTATCATTAGATTATAATTCTTCAAGATTAGAAAACCAAATATATATATTTTCATGAATGGTTGTACCTAATGATGAAAATGAATAGAAAATGTTAGTCATATAAAACCCTCGCCATCACGCTCTCTTTGTGTGACTCAACAGTGCTAGACGCATGACTTGCAACCCATGAAGTAGGTTGTCCATCCCAATCGACAAATATCTTACAAGTGAATTAACCGGAAATAAATTATAAATGTATGAGAGTAAACAGTGCATACACATAATAGATAAGTGTGATGCAAATGGAATTGTTCAAGTTTTGATAAAAGATTTAATGAGAAAATATTAGACATTAAAATTGAATTGGCAATTAGAACTGGTAAAGCCATTGTAAATGTTCGGAGTAAACAATGATGTCTACTAGAAATTAAAAAAGGTTGTTCCATTGTTACCTCTAATAAATGTGTGTGTTACTCTTTGCAGCTAGCAGTGTCCAATACTTCTGCTGAATGCTTCCCTAGAAACCTGGAATTTTTGGTATCAGAAACTTCTAAGAGGTTTTCCCCCTCGTAGCCCAGGAAAATAGCCTGAAATGAGTTTAACATAACCTCAATGGTAAAGAAACATGGACGATTTAAACACATGTTTTACTTGATGGTTATTGATAGAAACTGCTTAAGATCAAATTTTAGACCAATGGCTAGAATTAGAAACACATTTTAAAATAATAAATACATAATAATAGTGTTATGCAGCTCATATGTTTTATGAAATATATTTAGATTTGAAGAATATGCTGTACCTTTTATTTTTGCATTCAATTTTAAAGCATGTTCAAAAAGTGAATAAACTTTTTTAATTTAACACAGTAAATAAAACTAAATTACTTGCAAACCTTTCACATTTGATCAAATTCATCTCAAATATGTTAGTACTGCCAAAGACTAGAATATATCCTTTTGATCATAAATAAAATATTGAAAAATTTTTTTATTCTAAACCAAATCTTAGTTACAGAGTTGAAAGAAAAGTAGCAAAAATGATTGTCGAGAAGATAACAACTAATGAAGAAAAATGTAGTCGAAAAGATGGCAGCATTTTCTACTCTGCTTATATAAGGAACACAAATATAAGACTGCAATATAACTTTAATATATTGAAAAATATTAAAAGTTTTTCTCTTGAAAATACTTTGAGGAACTCAAGGAACCAATTATTTTATTTCTTGAATCTGTGTAATTGGATGAGAAACAAATTTCTACTGTAGAATTCCAATATAATAGCATCCCCTTTCTTGAATGGAAAAATCTTACCAATATCGAAATATTCTGGGTAGAAGTTTATAATTATAGAGCTTCTACTCGAAAAAACCCTTTTAGATATCTTTCAGCTTTTTCTGTTAATTTGTTAATACTTCACAATTTAAATGCTAAAGTTGAAGTATCGTTTAGTACCATGAATCTTTATAAGACAAAATTACGAAATAAAATGCAGCTTCTAAACCATAGATCAATTCTTTCAGTGAGATATAACCTAAAACGTCATGGTAAATGTCCAAAATATTCTTTATCTCTACTAATTCTAAGTAAAATTAGAAGTATCGAAACATATAGTGCTGCTCAAAAAACAAACAATGTTGAAAGTATTGACCAATTTCATTAACTAGAAGATTTATTAGATGTAGATTCAGATATATTAGCATAAATTTCATTTCTAACGATCTTTTGTAAAGAAATTAACTAACCAGCACTTTTATTTTATTATTATTGTAGGGAAATCGATATCCAACCGTCAAAACTAAGGCCTTATTCGGTAATCGCAACGTCCTGACATTTTAGCGGCGTAACCGTATAACTTAACCCCTTCCCCTCACTCTCCTCAAATCGAGAATCACCAGAAGGTCTTCCACAGCCACATAATATACGTCTCATCGAGTTTCGGGTCCGGCGGGCCTAACCTTGGTTAAACCGGCAATATTTCCCCTAAGAGAGGGTATTAAATTCCACTTTGTAGACGTAATTAGAGGAGAGTTGACCAAAAGCTAGAAGGTGCCTTGAGGACTAGATGGGGGACGCTCTGAGAAGAACCGTTAGAGAAGGAGTTTTAATTCCGAAGACCTCCCCCCTCCCCCTCCTTTCCCTATCCTCAGTGGGGTTGTGAAGTATATATGCCGATAACTTCAGAAAAACAGAGAGAGATTAAGTTAGTCAGCGAGACAACGAAGTCCCGCTAGAGGCCTGGCAACCAACGAAAGGGAAACAGAAGAAGCTCATCCTGAACCAGTTCCTGATGGTCACACCGAAAATTAGCATCTTGTCTCAGGAAGATCGAGTTTGCGATCGAGACTATGAAGTACAACTAAGTGCACGGTAACCCTACGAAAGAAACACAGAAGAATCTCATGCTAAGCCAGTTTCTGGTGGTCACACCGAAATTTAAGTTAACGTATTGAGAAACAAGTTCAACTATCTCTCGTCAGAGAAACCCCCTATCCCGGTTTACAACAAAAACCCAGTGATAGTCCTCGGCATTGAGGAAAACCCAAAAGGAAACTTCCTCAAACACTCCCCATTCGTTACCATTTGTCAAAGGATTCACTCGTTTGTTCATTGCTCGCCAGTGTGAATTATTCCAAGATTAACCAGAAGATTGGAAGAAGCATACTTTCCCTGTCCCTTTGGTTAAATCATCTTCCCAAGACAACGTACGTAACGCCATCTGTCGCCCGTACCGTATCCATCTGTGGCTATAAAGCTATCCCCGTGCCAGAAAAACATCTAGAAGGTCTGTGAATACCTCCATGAGCCTGCCCATAAACAACATTCTTGCGTCTACAAAAAATTGAGGCCAAGGTCTGTCAGTCTCCGACCAGATTCCATTGTGGTTATTTATTTAAAGGTTAATATATTCCATTATCTTTTTTTGAAGGTCAATTAGCGTTCAAGATTAAAGTAAGCTTTGAGTCAACCATTACTGTACATATATTAATTTGTGTAATTTAGTAAGCCTCACTTAAACTTGTGTAATTTATAGTTGTATAGTTTGTTTTGTTAGAGTTCATTTTTTATTCAGGTTGCAATAAAAGGTCTATTTTTCTTATAAGTATTTAATTCAATCCTCGAAAGGTTGAGCATGGCACTAGAAACCCTCAAAGATTAAAATAACGTAATAATAATAATATAGCACCTTAGAGAAAGCTTAATCAAGGAGTTTTGAAGTACGTAACAAACCTAGACATACGTACACCACCACTCGCTCCTTGCAATGCAACCATAATTATTATATTTAGCCTGTAGCATTTTTTCACCATCTTTTTATAGAAGTATCGCATTAAACTCTAATTTTCATTTGACAACACTGCCAAAAATGTACACAACGCCAAATCGCCTAGCATGTGATTGGTAAAAAGCCATCTACACATGGCCATTGAGATGAACAAATACATACATTAGCTTCGAAATACTTTGTGGATAGCTTACATGGCCTCAAAAACTCATGTCCATTGAGATGGAAATGGGGTCTGAGAGAATTAAAATACATAACGGGAGGAGACGACGTGTGGGCGAAATAGTGCGTTGAAGCTAAGTACGAAATTTTGCTATTTATCTTAGTCAAAGAAACGTTGAGGAAGTAACTCAAGCAAACAAGTAACGCTTGATTTCTAGATAATGATATCTCAATATTTCGATTATCTTCTGGTTTATTTTCCTTTGTCATTCACTTTGCGAATTTCGATCAATTTACAGTCTCTAAATGAGATCTTTTTAATTCAGATTAATATCATGCCGGCGGCCGTCACCATTTTTCTGATACACTAGAGAAATTATTGGCGTTCATAATATCATTGTTGTTGTTTTTTAATTCATCTCTTTATCTCATGTATATTTCATCGTATTCTTTCTGCATAGGAAAAATACGCGCGTAAGTTCAAACATTTTCTCTTAATTTTCTTGATTAGAAAAAATATCTTCTTTTCAATTAAAGTGATATATATGTAGGTATATGGATATATAAGATATGTAAGTGAAGATGATAAAATGTTAACCGTATCACACTTCTCATTTTAGCCAGTTTTGGTGTAAAATTAGATTTTATGTGATATTGTGCAAGCCATAAATATCGTCGTGGGAAAATAAACATAATTCCAAATTATTTTAATTAAACTCATTTATTTTCCTTTTTCGCGTAACTTTAATTATGAGCCATAAAAGCAAAACCATTGTTGTTTACTTTAATTCCGCCATTGTTTTCTTTTAGAAACATGGTGTTATAAAGAATTGGATCAAAATAAGAGAAATTCTGAAGCTAAGAGAAAATAAAGAAGTAACAAAGTTACTTTGTTCGAGTAACAAGGAAAAAGTTGTTTTATTTTTTTCTTTAAAGGAATATAAATACAAAAGCCTTTTCTCCCAAAGTTTTAATACCTAGAAAAATAGCAAAAACCATAGAGTTTCTACACCAGAAATAAGATTTTAAATGATTTGAGAAGAAAAAATGGTTTTAATATTTACAAAAAATGCCATAATATTCTCATAATATTTTTATATTCATGATTTGAGGCTTCTTCCTTTAATTTCTCTGATATTTGTTTCCCATTATTACATATCCTCTTAGACATGTGCTAAATTTTTATGTTGAATTGTGCGTTATAAAAAAGATAGGATACAATATTCCCTCTACTATAAAGTCTTGGCAAAGAAGATGGGAAGACAGTCAATAAGAACTTTAAAGATGCCTGCCATCACACCCGATGGATTAAGTTTGCTTTCTGTTGTCTTCGAATTAGGCGGAACACTGCAACGTACATTACTGCAACTACTGCGTTGTCGCCCGGATTTTTCGGCTCATTTTAGATAAATATCCACGTTTGAGGGCTCTTGGCGCACTTTACCTGGAGCGGCGTTGCTACCGTTTTTCGCTTGTACTCGGTACAGATTCGTGCAGACAGACTTGTGGACTCTATTACATTTTGGAGGAGGTTGCCCACCATTTTATTTCCTTCCCTTTGGTGTTTGTTGCATGTCCTCGGCGGAAAATCACGCTCCAACGACGAAGCATGCGTCCTCTCTCTTGCTATTGTTCCGTTCTTTTTTGTTTTGTTTTTTTTATATTTGTTTCCTTTAGTTTATGTGTTTTTCTTACCTTGTTTTTAATATAGCCTATTAATATGATATAAATGATTATTACTACGACATATGAAAATAGTGGCATTCGGCAGATGGTCAGTTCTCATAAAACAAGCCAAAAACTGTTTAGTCCGCTTTAATATAAAAGAAATTTATTTGATCAAATCCAAAGAGGAGGATCCCACGGGTTAAGTTCTTTCAGATTCTCGATACTAAATTTATAGGCACTATCGGCAGTGCCAGCACTGAAATTTCTTCCTGTTGGGCCGATAGGTTTCGACTCACCTTCGTCTTGGAGTGAATTTTAAGGGACATTTAATGCTGAGAGGTTGTAAGGAAAGACTTTGATTTAGTATTTTATTAAGGAAAATATTTAACTTTATTAATTAAATATTAAAAAGATTTTAGTAATACATATAAGCTGGAATTTCCTTCAGCGATTGTATCAAATCTTTTTTGTTTAACTGAATTCATTAGCTCCATGTTAAGCCTTGGGAAAACAGTGTAATTATATATATGTGTGTGAATTTATAATTATTCTTTTCACCGTATGTTAGGGATTTTGTACGCGCGAGGTCATTTAATTAGTCATTAAGTTTAATGAAGTTAATGGAAACTCGAGTGAAAAACTTCCCTGGAAATTGAGATGTAGTTTTAGTTAGCGGGCAGATTGACAAAAAAGAAAGGAGTGACGCTCTTAGTCGACCGAGAAAGGCAGATGACCTTTACTATGGATACTAGCGGCCGTAAAGAGCGTCTAATTTGGGAGGTGTTTCTTGTAGTCTCCTCAGCAGCCAGAGAAAGTGGCTCCAGCTTGACTCACCAAACTGCTATGAAGTGATATGGTTTTCAACAAGACAGCTTAATTCTTTTCTAGATTGAAGGACTCTGATTGTCTCTTATTTATAGAAGAGTTTCTGTTCCATGGAAGTCACTTTTGCCTACAAAAGAAAAGAAAATATTAGTGTTGTTGTCTGACAAGGTGACGAGAAGGGTTCGTTCTCTCTCGCCAGTCCCAAGCGAGAGCCAGAGAGTCGACTGAAAGTTCTTATTGGTAGCACGGATAGGTCCATGTACGTTGATACAGATCGATTAGGAAAGCCTGGGTGTGGCACCTTTACAATAAGTTTCTACACATCAACTGAATAAAAGTATAGAATAAAAACAATCCCATGATATATAAGGTTAATAAAACTTCATAAGGATACAAAATGTATGTTGGGAATAAAGATATGAAGTGACGAACGCCATAATTCTTAACGAATAGGAGCTTACTTACAAGATACCGTAAATTCTAAGGATAGAATTAATTAATAGTTCCATCATAGTTGTGCCTCTCAAGTGAAATATGCGATTTGCTTTCTTTTTCAGTTGAAGGGGCCTGGTTGAGTGAAGATTTGCGTCGGCGAATAAGTGGAACTGTATTGTCTGGCAAATTCTCTTTAAGTGCTCTAATATCAATAATATCCTAAGCCTGTCATTTGCTGTGATCCCTTGCGCAGAAAGGATAATTTCTCTGATACCAGGATCTGTCATAGTTCGTCCGCAAAAATTATCTTAAATATTAGCTAAGATTAGTAGCAAGAATATGCTTAATCTTTACTTAATCAGTGGCTCCAGTTCCTAGAAATTCTTCTGAGCATTTTACCCGATAAAAAAGGTTGTATGTACTTATATAATCCTATAGTAGTAGAATTTAATAATCGAATGGATGGGGTTTCAGTCTTACGGGTCGGTGATTCGAGGAAGGTCCTTCTTGCGATGAGTGTGTTGGGAACGGCCCGATGAGGCAAGTGGGGCACGGTCCGAATGAGTCAAGTGACGCACGATCCGAACCAACCTTCCGATGAAGATAGCCGATCTTCAAAGATAACGGTCGGCTGGAAATGTGGGAATTTTCTTAATTCCACTGGAAGAAGAAACTTCTTTTTCTCAAAGGTAATCGATGGAGATTTTTTCGGTTCAAATAAACGAAACGAGACTGTTGCGCAAATGCAAAGGCTTGCCGTTCACAAAAGCTGCCAATTGACTGGGGTATAATCACGGTGGAGAGAGTCTTGGTTGTCGGATGAACGCTCATGGGAATTCGACGAGACGATGAGGATGGCCTTGAGGTGAATACAGGACTCTTCGATCTCCAGTCAAAACTGAGTATTTGTATGGGTGATCCTAAAGGGAAAGTGGGGGATTTGAAGAAAGGAGTCACAAGCTCCCTTCGTTTTAATCCGGAGGCGGAATCGATTCATTATTTAACTGCAAGGTGCGAAACACAGTGGCTCGTTCTCGCCTTGTCCCGGAGGGGGGTGCTCGGGACGATTTCGCAGGATTGGAGAATATTTTCCCAATGCGCTCAAAAGTCGAAACTTCTCGAATGTTCTCGAAAAGGAAGTGAGGTTTTCTATGGCGGGATACAATCGCACGTGGTCTAAAATAAAGTGGAGGAAAGGGGGGCAGATGTTGTTTTTTTGCAGCCATATTAATCCTTCATCTATTACTTAGAGAGCTGAAATAACCAAGAACTTTATAGTCATGATTCTGCGGAATTCTTTTCGTTTGTTTAACATTTTCTCTACCGCATTCTTCAAATTTTCTTGGTTTGTATTTGATATCTATCAATGGAAATCAGGGCATTTAATCATCGACCGTTATATCTGTATATTGATACTCGTAGGAATTATTCACATTGTTGCTATTTTAAACATTTCCCATTTCCAATTAAAGGGTTGATCTAATCGTGTATTTTTGTGGTAACGTTTTCTTAATTTTTTTTTTTTGGTTTAAAGTAGAAATATGATCTACCGATTGGAAAAAAACAAACAACGCCAAATTCAATGGTTTACCAAAGAATATTTTTGATAAGAAGATTATTAACAAAGTGACAGAGTTATAATAAAGAAAATATATGAAAGCTTTGTATCACGACTCTTGATAGCCACTAAAAGGATACTTAATTCTCCCTCGAGAATAACTTCTCTATTTTCCCAAATCCATGGATCATAGACCTGAAAACCCCTTCATAGAAGCGTCTCGAACTTCAGTTTTTAAGTTGTATTCCCTTCATTCATACTTCTTTTATATTTTATTTTATTTCCTCCCCTAAGTTTTTTAGAAATATTACATGTTTTCCATATTACTTTGGTTTATTTTTTTATTCCGAGGTGTAAATAATATTTTAAAAGCGTGTTTTGTATCAGGTCGGAAGAAATTTTCTACTGTTGGATTTGTTAGGACAAATTAACTACTAAAAACACTGATCAGTGATTTTAAGCTATATTTTCTAGTTAGTGTATTTATTAAATTGTATTTTGTTGCATATCAGATCCAATAGCGAAATTAATAATATTTTATCACTGCTCGTATTCAAAGCGAGTTTAAAGAAATATATTTTTATTTGTTTTATTCCTGATTCTTCTTATAGAAACCATCCATTATATTATTTTCCTCCTATATTATTACATTTCCAACGATTATTTAGGATTAGATTAATTAAACATATTGAATTGAAATTTAGAATTTTGTTTCCTCTGTTAATCTTTAATCAAATTTGCAAATTTCGAGCTATTTCTCTAAGAGATTTAGTTACATGCAATTACAAAGGTTAATTTTAATAATTAAATAATAAAAAAAAAGCATCCGATGAGACACGAGTCTTTTTCGTTTTGAAATTTGTTTTAGGGGGTTACTAATTTATATATATATATATATATATATATATATATATATATATATATATATATATATATATATATATATATATATATATATGCCTAAACCATTTCTTAAAACTGCATTTGATAAAATAATAAGGAATATTGATTATTATTGTCTTCACCGTCGGAAAACAAAATTAACACTTCTGAGTTCAAATGAATTTTCTGATGTTCAATGATTTAATTTTTTTTTCATTTTCACGCACCGAGTCTCATTATTTTCAATTTGTTATGACCTGGAGTAATCATATATATTTTCCATCTCTCATTGAGACAATGATCGGAGATTACTCCATCTCTATTAGTGACGTAATAAAACTTCAGATTGAATATTTATTAGGCAAAGAAAGTATTTCTATCACTTCTGCATCAAAATATTTCTTACTTGTGCAGATTAATTGCAATTATACACACTTATATTGTGAATTTAATTTTGTTTTTTGTCCCCGGCAAAGATTTTTATCTGGCTAAAATATTTTTAATAACTAATATGTTTTCAAAGTTTTAATTACCATTATTTTTTAAAGCTCTCTTTTGGGACATTTACACATAAACCATAATTTAGACATTTTTTATGGGCGTTTAGATATTTTCTTCTTCTCTTCCATATAAAGAAGTTAACGTCTTCAATATCCAGTAATTTTTATTTCATTAAGATGTTTTATTTGGAGAGTTTCTCGCTTAGTAGATCAAGCAGTGGAGTCCGATGCTGGGATAAATGGGTTCGATTCCCGGGGAGAAAGAAATTTAGGCGTTGTAAGAAATTCAGCCAATCACGGTGGAGGACTGAGGCTTGTATATGCCTGCATATAGATTCATCTTCAAGCATTAGTATACACACAGTCAATTTACAACATTTCTTTCTTCCACCCTATTCATTTACGCACACAACTCTCCACTCTCCCTTCTCTGATTCTCTATAAAATGCTTCTCCTATAAGTAAAGCGACACTTTTTTCATGTTTATTATTATTTGATGGATAAAAATCAAACCACTCTTAAAAGTTATTAATATTTAAATAAGTATTTATTTATGAATTTAATAAGTAATATAATTTCCACGAGTTTGTACCGTTAATTCCCACACTTATAATAACTTTAATTACAATGATTATAGAAATCATTTGACTTTGATTTAAAAATATCTTCAAAGTCGTTTTGACATATTCAGTTGTTGACGGCTTCATCTGTTCAGGTGATTCATTCAACTCCTAAACTGATAGTAATCTGAGGGAGCTGGTTCGGGTGAGGAAAAAGGATGCATTAATCAAAGAGTATTCTTCTTCGAGTGATTAATGCTTGCCTATTTCTTCAAGTATTACATGTAAATGTTCCATTTAAAGACAGCAAACTTCATTTGGTAATATTTTGATTTGTGTTTTGAATTTCAAAATGGATTATCCTATTCCTTTCAGACAAAACGGTGACGAGAATCTTCAAAGAAGTGTTCCTTATTTAGGTTGGAGTATTGATTTTCTCCCCAGTATTTATCTATTGTGTAGGAGGTTTAATGTTATTGTACATAACTCAGTTTTCGTCTTTTGTAACAATCAGACTCCAAAGAGGTTTACTTTTTCGTGCAAAAGGAAAGTTGAAGGTTACTCCTTTGTTGAGATTGTACCTTTGTCAGATCGTGAGGAATCCATTTCCCCAATTCGTGAAACCTCGACTAAATGCGATTCAACCTTGACGTTTCCAGATGGATAATTCTCAATCATCTTTGGAAATTGCACACATTATGTAAGTGTTTATTCATAATATAATTAACACAAAAATTCGAATGATGATTTCGTATCGTTACCATTTCTAAATTCACAATGCATGGATATTATTATCCAAGAAGGCATACAGTTACCTAGTCTTCGATTTTATTTGGTTAGGCTGGTACAAAGAGAAATCTGCTTTCGATTATTTCAATCAATAAGATAAGGATAAACATGAAATTCTACCATTATTTAGGAGATAATATAATACTTGCCAGCTGGGAGCAAACACAAACTATTACCGTTCTCAATCCACTACTATCTTTCTAAACAACAAGGACCGTCTAATGGTGGCTTCTCTCCTGCCAATGATTATCAGTTATATTCTTATGTTCATTTCATTACCTGTTTCTTTAAATCCGCCCAGATCATCGGGATGGTAGGTGTTCTTAAAAAAAGCTAATATTTAATATATTTGACCCTCACGTGGTTACATTTTCAAAGTGACGTTGCTCCCACTTTCATATATGATTTTTTTATTTTCTTGGACATACTCAGCTCAGAACGTTCTCTCGCTCTTTCTGTCTCCATACGAAGAGCGTAAAATGAAAAAATAATGCGAAAAGGGTAATCTTTTGAGGACGTTTCACTTGTAATATCTTCAACTAAACTACAAATGACAGATCTGGGTAAAAATCACCAAAGTCAAAATCATTAAACACTAACAATCATTCAACACCTAATTCCCGAAAAAATAAAATCCTTAAGTACTTAAATCAAGAAAACTAAAATCCATAAGCACCTGAATCCAGGAGCGTCTAACTCCTTCGAAACTTAAATCCCAAAACAGCTACTAAATACGTAAACACCCATCTTCTCAATTATCAAAATCAGTAAACATGGAAATCTCTTAATCCCCTAATTCCAATCTATTTTTACTTCACAAAAAATAAATTAGGCCTATTCTTCTTTATTGATCACTAATAAACTCCGAGATGTGCAAAAGAATTAAATATATTTTTCCTTTACTCGTATATTCGGTAAATAAACTTTTGTATCTTCTGGGAAATAATCTCGTTGCGACTTTGGATTTGCCAGAAGTATCTTCAAGCCAAATAGACATTGGATAAAATCTAACTTAACTTGACCTAATCATGAAAATAAAATGATTATCGCAATATATTGTCGGAATGAATTACAAGACTTATGGAAAGTATACATTAACATAACGATCGATATCCCAAGGAGATAGTCAACTAATATTGCTGTAAAATTGGGGAGAAATAATTCGCTCTCGTGCAATCAAAGAAAAAAGCTGAATTTTATTTTATTACAAGGATTTCACGCAAAAATGAGGTAAATATTAACCGATAGTTAAATAAAACACCAGGTAAATATTTTCTCGGCGAAGTGAAAACTAATGCAAGAATTCAATTTAAGCTTAGAAGTAGGACATATCTCAATTCAGAAGCGTCCAAATTGTAAAACGGTCTCTAGGGTCAACTTTGGTTCGTGCTACTGGTCACCAACAACCCAATGCAAGCTACGATAGTCAATTAAAGAAACTAAATGACTTTTACAAGGCAAAACACCCTACATATAACAATTTTGCTTTGGTAATTACTTAGTTTTATAATTTTTTAAATAGTTTTGCATTTTTAAGAATTATATAGCATTCTTCTCTCGAGCACTGAAGAGAGAAGGTCGACTGAAGAAAGAAAATTCGAAACTTGATAATAGGTTTAGAATAATAAATAACAAGTAATTAAATAAAAACACAAATATACATAGTCCAACATGAAAAATTTATTCATGACAAGGACTATTTGTAAATGGTAAAAATGGTTTTATTGGAAATATAAGTAAATGTTATATAAAGAATTATAGGCTGATTGGCAAGCGTTGATTTTCATGCACATGGTTCGAACACGTCTGTATTGTTGTTTTCTCCCGGTTCACTCATAAGAAAATCATTTTTAGTAGAGGGGTTTTTAGTATGACCTGATGTATATTTCTCTTCTCTTATGGACAACCCGTGTTCTAAAGTATATTTCTCTTCTCTTATGGACAACCCTTTGTCCTGATGTATATTTCTCTTCTCTTATGGACAACCCTTTGTCCTGATGTATATTTCTCTTCTCTTATGGACAACCCTTTGTCCTGATGTATATTTCTCTTCTCTTATGGACAACCCTTTGTTGCCCTCAGAAAAAACAAAGACAATTTGGTCTTTTTTTAGCTTAATTAGAAACTTCAGAAAAAATTAATTTGTTTTTTTGCTTTTTGCTCGAGCTGTTTATAGGATAAAACCAATATGATCGTAACAGGCAACCTAGAGGACGTCGTCATTTAAACTTTTACACAATTATGTCACATTTGAATGCCAATATTATCTTTCTTATTATACTTATTGAGTAATATGCACAAATTAAGATCGTAATAAAAGAATAAATGAGAAAATAATATTGGGGTATGAAAAGGACTCAGCACAATAATAAAATTCCTTTGTTTAAAAGTGAAATTAATGTCCGCACTGAAAATATTAAGTAGAAAAAAATAGATATCTAACTAATTGAATGATAATTTATAACATTTATTTTACTAAGGGGCACTTATAGAGTCCACCCGCCCCCCCCCCCCCACAAATTACTTAATTATAATGTGCAGGTCTTGAAATCATTATTATGATCCGCAACCTTGATAAGTATTTGCAAAATAGGGAATGATAGAGATTCGTATCAGGTAAAATATTCTATATTTCATTTTGCAGATGTTTCATAGGTTTTACCAGTCAGAAGTGATTGAAAGTAAGTTGTATAATAATATCGGTATATATGCTTTCTGGATGGTTAAGGATTGGAGAATTTCCAGGCCATTCTGTCATTGGTCAGAATACATCGCCTAGTCTCGTGTACTTTAGGCATAACGAAGGTTAGGTCTGATTAGCCTGTTTTAAGTGTCAAATACTATGCTTTCTCGATAGCTTCTCTTGGCCCACATCGCACAAAATCATGATCAGCGAAATACCATTCTATACGAAAATTACTACTGCTCTCATCTCATGTGCTAAAACTTCTTTAGGTCCAAACAATAAGTCAATCCGCGTCCGTTACAGCTATATTCTCCCTACCTTAGCCCCTGCGTGACATACAAACGAATAATTTACTCCAAGTACTCCATTTGCACCCTCTATTTTTTTAGTTAGGTATAAGATCCATTCACATTCACTAAATGAGTTAGCACATAAATATTGTTGTATGAAATGCAAATTACATGAATCTGGAAATGAACACTTGTCTTTATTTCGCACATTTAAGGAAAATCAATAGTTAAGCTTAATATTTTAAACTAGAAGGACCAACGGCGTCAATTGATGCATTTTCATCTTTGAAATGCTCATAATTTAAAAGCATTTATTGTTTTTTATTTCAGGATGTATGACTTTTCATGTTTCCATGATATTTATACACACTATGTATTATACGTAGATTGTAACAACCGAAAAAAAATTTGATCCCCTTTTACCTAAAATGACCGGCCGCGTCAATTGACGCATGGTCAGTTTTCGTCATTTGTCGGCGCTTTCACGTTTTAACACGTCTGGAAACGTTTGTTTTTAGCTCTCAGTCTCGCTCATTGTCTGATGTCTCCCGTAATTTTTTTAGTTGCCATTAGTTAGACAAGTACGTTGTGTTTTTAGACACTGTTGTGCATTTTTTATTTGTGTGTAAAGCTATAAATTATTGTGTTATATAAATGAATAACTACTTACCATTTTTTTTTATTTTTCGGCTTTTATAATCATTTGTAATAAAATTTTATTTTTAAAACCCTCCATAGTAATTTACATGGCTAAAAAACAAACTAATGAACAACTATTAGACAGTTTAGAAATATATCATATGATTAATCAGATGCCGAGCTGTCTGATACTGATGACGTGCTTTCAGAAAATGGATATAATATTACTGATGAATCCTTATCTTCATCGACTAATTTTAGTGATGAAGAATCAAACAACATAGGTACTTTACTTCTAAACAATGAACAACGTAGCAGCAATGATAGCATAGCAAATGTTTCTCAATGTTTGAAAGATAAGGATGGTTCTTCTTGGCAGTTTGATGTTCCATCTCAGCATGCATGTGGCCATTTCCTGCAACATAATGTGCTAAAATTTCAGTCGTTCCCTACCATATACACTATAACACGAGTAATCAGAGAGAGTCCTCTTTTTTCCTTTAGAAATTTGTTCAGTGAGCCAATATTTAGAAATATTCAGGGTGAAAGAGTTTCTGGCAACAAACACCTGTATTAGAAATACTTATTAGTCATATAATTGTTCGTAGAGCTGTTGGGGAAAGAAACTTAACTATCAAAAGTATGTGGAATTGTTCTTGGAGATGCCCTTTGTTCATTAAAACTATGCCCCTCAATAGATTTCTCTAAATAATGAAATATCTCCACTTTGATAAAAAGTGTGAGAGGAAAAGAAATCTGGCTCAAGATAAGTTTTGCTTAGCATCACCGATATGAGATCCATTGATTCACAACTGTTTGAAAGCTTTTATTCCTGCAGCATATATGAAAGTTGATGAACAATAACTATCATGCAAAGCACGTTTCAAATTGATATAGTATATGCTAACTAAACCATACATATTTGACTTGAAATTCTGGATGACTGACGATGTTCAAAACAAGTATTTGTTCAACGGAATTCCATATGTGTGAAGAGATGATGGAAGAAGTAACGATGTTAGTGTGCCTAATAGTGTAGTCCTAAAACTGATAACTCCTCTATTCAAAAAGGGCTAAAATTTGACTTTTGATCATTTTTTTACTTCTTTAGGAATTTTTTTGCAGGTGGCAAAACAAAATTGCGGCTTCGTTGGAACAATTCGCCAGAACAGAAGAGAATTACCAGAAGTGGTAAGAAAAGTGAACAAATTCATGAAACCCTGGTTTTTAAATCTACTTAGAAGCTTACAGTCACACTTACATCATAGCAGTGCAAAAGATCAAAGTTTGAGGTTATTTTGAACACATTACATCAAGTTTTCGAAATTTCTTATAAAAATAACCCCCCCCAAAAAGCCTGAAACCATAATTTTTTATAACAAAAATAAGGTAGAAGTGGATGTGATTGACCAAATGGCAAGGTATTATTCGGTCTGAGCCTGCAGCAGGCGATGGTCCATGCATGTTTTTTTTTATAATATTTTGGATCTGGCTCTTATAAACAGTTGGATTATGTACAAAAGTGTTTGTAACCAGACATTAGCTAGAGGGAATATGTTCCAAATGTTGCTAATTTGTTTTGTGGTAATTCTCCGCATAGTCACTCAAATACTAGGAAATTGTCAGTTGATGACACTAGTACTCCTACAAATAGATTTAGCCCTACATGTGCAAGTGCTGAGTTTCAAAACAGAACCACAGAAATGTGTGGAGTCTGCAAAAAACATTATGTGGCAAGTATGCAATCAGATTTTGTGAGGAATGTTGTTCATAGATTTTAAATCTCATTTATTGGGGTTGTATAAAGAATACTTTTATTTTTTAATACAAACGATCAATGTCTTTATCTAAATATCAAGAAAATATGTTTATTTTGTTCCTTAAATCAATTTTTTCCACAGCGTTCTTTTTTTCTCTCTTAAAATTAAAAATAATCTGTTTGCGTCAATTGACGCACTTCGGTCCTCAAAGGTAGTTAAAAAGTCTGGCACTTCATGAGGAATAAAAACAACACCCTGATTTGGTGTAAATTGAAAGTGATAGAAAATGATCCGAATATGGTAGCGTACTCGAATTTTCGTATTATGTAAATTGCTGGTAGTTTTCTCTTACCCTGCATATTTCATCCGTATTCCACTTATTTGTATCCTTTTGACTATATTATGAACTGGATCAATTCATAGTTGAGAGGCGAAAATCGTCTTTTTTGCAACCGTGTATTAGTTTTTCCGGGAAAAATGTGAGCATGTATTGTTATGCATTATTAGCCAGAAACAATTTTGTTTTAATCCTAGGTATATTTATCAGAATTTTACATACCTCGCCTACTTATTTCAATAGATCGTTTATTAATTAAGCTCAGAAAGGGGCGCATGTTTGTTTCCCCTTTAGCCCTTATGTATTCGCATTTTCTCAATTTTCTTAATGTTGCAAAAATTTGCAGCCTTAGCAAATCTCTTTGTTTTGTCAACCCTTATCAAAGTTAAAAACAAATAACCAAAAACTGCATGTTCAGCACATAATGCTTTTGTTCTTAATAAAGGTGAAAACGCTGCAGAATGTCGCAAGACGCTCTGGAATACCTTCAGAGTTGGATGATGCTGATTTGAAGCTAATCTTTAAAGCTAAGGTAAAAATAAAAACTTGAGACTTGCTTGCTTGAAGTTTCACAAAAGAAGGTTTATGAACACTCAGTGAAACTCTGGATCAATTTATCACGATAATATCTTGGTCCCTCACAAACTTTCGGAGAAAAAGTGAATAAACCAATATTCTATCATCGCCATGCTCTGAAAACGAAATAAACTTAATGTTTTAAGCCATTGGTCCCCGTAAGGGGCGAGGCGATTTGCCATCCTGGCCGCCGTGCTGACGGGATCCAGCGCTCCATCCAGCCCCAGCTTAGCCTCTCTTGCTTCCTTCAGATAGCCTGTATTTATCCTCTACTTCGTCGCTTTTCATACAACCTCTCCCACAACTTTCAATGGTCAGCCTCTAATTTCACAGGGTAGATGCTGACCTTCTTCTCAAGCCAACCGTCACGGATCGGAGCTGAGGGGGGGGGACGTTCCCTAACCCCTGAGCTCCGGTTCGGAATGTTTTTTTTTTAACAACCTGCTTAATCCCCACCCATACCTTCCTCAAATCCCTTTTCCTTTCTTCTTCAAACTCAGTTTTACGCCGCGTCTAAGGTGGAGCCGCCATGCCGATGGACTGCCAGGCCACCAGGCGGGAAGGATGGTCCCAAATGGCGGCGCCTGGCTCTGCCAGGTCTGTAAGCACCTCTTGCAGTGCATGCAACTTCGAGAGATGGTGAGCTATTGCGTTCCGTATAAAAAAGAGGGTCACCATTCTCATGTATGAACAAATAAAAAAAAACAACCCTCAACTTTCCCTGTAACAACACCAGAGCCGCCCTCGGGCAGCTCCACCGAAAAAATGGAGGTCCCTTCCCTAAGCCTACGGGTGAAGGGGACTCCCCCTCCCCCCCCCCTTCTCTGGAGGTGCTTTCAGGCACCTCCCTATTTCCAGGGGCAATCCCTCCTATCCTTTCTATGGAGGCTGCCAAGAAAGCCAGCAGGCAGCCCATCGCCGACCGCCCCTCGTGTAAGTAGCACAGTAGGGCAAACATCCTTAGGGGGGAGAGGGAAGAAAGGCCCCTTCGGTCGCTTCCCTCAAACGACCTGCTGGCAAGAATTTTAAACCTTTCTGAGGTCAAGGCCTGTGCCTCCCCACACAAGACTGGCGACACTGCCAAGGGGACCTGCGATGTCCTGGGAGGGGATAGCCAACTGGCGGTCCCTCCTGTGATAGACATGGTCCTTGAGGAAACCCAGCATCAGAGGGTAGGGCCTTCCATGCGCGAGAATCCAGGCTCGGCGCCAAACACCGAACCCAAATCCGCCCCTATCCAAGGTCCTCCTCAAACGGCAATAGTTTCTGAGGCAGTACAAGTAGGGGGGGATCTCCTCCGGACGGTGCCCCTGCGACCACCAGGACCTTCTCCATTTCGGAGAAGGACCTAGCTGAGGCCGGTCCATCTGGCTTAGGGGCTTCTGCCGGCGGAGGTGAGAAGCGGATTCATTCCCCGCCCTCCTCTCCAAAAAAGAAAAAGACTAAGACAAAAAAGACAAAGAAGACTCGGGGCTCCTCTCTATCCGCAGGGGCTGCGGGGACGGATGAGTCTGCTGCCACTTTGGCAAGCGACCAAGCAAAGATCGGCACATCCGGCCCCTCTGTCCCCCGGTTGCAGAACCCCTAACTAAGACCAAAAGCGCACAGGGCGGAGCCTCGATGGCATCGGGGAACCCGATTCAGAGGTTACCTGGCGTTTGCGAGCCCGCTGGCTTTAAACGCCTCCTCGTCAATTGCTCCACTGATAGCAGCATGTTGGCCAAGGACAACATGATCCATCGCCTCTCAAATATGGATTTATCTAGTTTATAATATAGTCAAAAGGATACAAATAAGTGGAATACGGATGAAATATGCAGGGTAAGAGAAAACTACCAGCAATTTACATAATACGGAAATTCGAGTACGCTACCATATTCGGATCATTTTCTATCACTTCATGGCACCCCGGTGATTGTGACGCCACACTCTACCATGAACTTTGTAAAAAGAGTAGTTTATGAAAGGGAACTCGTTGACTACTACATAGAGGACATCACCTTAGAGCTGGCCGACCATGGGGCGCTCAAGGTCGAACGTGTGATGAGAAAACAGGGAGGGGCCTCGAGACCCACCCCTACACTCTTCGTCACGTTCGACTCTGACAAGCTCCCTGAGTCGATGCATGCCGGTTGGTACTGCTACCAAGTGAAGGCATTCGTGCCACTGGCACGGCGGTGCTATTACTGTCACCGCTTCGACCATACAAATCTTTCTTGTAGACGTTAAAATTCGGAGTCACCCGAAGTCTGTGTAAATTGCTCACAGGCCGCACACGATAAGTCTAATTCATGTGTGGCCAAGTGTGTCAATTGCGCATACCCGCACCCCGCTTCTTCGAACCAATGTGGTGCTTATCTCCTTGAAAAAGAAATCTGGCCGTTCAGGCCCAGGATCGACTCTCATTCCGCGAGGCTAAGGACTTGGTCGTGGCGCACCCGGCTCTGCCTGGGACGTCATATGCCTCAAGAGTTAGTAAGGCACCCTCTGCTCCTGCCTATCCAGGCCAAAAAGCAAGTTTGTTTCCGCGCCTATTCGAAGCCCTTCTGCGGACTCTACTCAACCCGAGTGCTCGCCTGGTAAAGCTGGCGGTAAAAAGGCTTCATAGCCATCCCCGGCTAAAACCAGGGCTCCCCCCTTCTTTTCCCAGCGTGACCGTTTCCCGTAAGGCGAAACGGCCACGCGCCTCCACCGAGTCGTTAGACTTACAGGAGGTTAAAACCCCTGAAGTTGGCCACTAGGCAATCTTCCGGGGTTCCTTAAAGCTGTCCCCCGAAAGGAGGACAGCAACAAAGGAGCTGTCCTCCTAGAAGAGAGCGAGTGGGTCGGAGACGGTGTTTCTTCGAAAAAAGAGCCCCCCGCCTCTGAAGCCGCAACGCCCACCTGAGTTTTTGACGCGGGGGGAATAAAAGACTCGCATGGTGAGCCCAACCTCCACCAATAAGTCCTCGAAGGCAACAGCGCTTGTTGTTCTGCCTCCAGGAAGCGTACGGACATTCTCGTGAGGGTCTTATGTTCAAGGAGGGCCCGCGCGTCTCCTCCGAGCTAGGCCTGGATGGCATATTCCTTCAATGTAATTGCCGTGGACTAAGGGCCAACTGGGAGGAGCTGCGGAGGCTCGTCTCGTCCCGTTTCCCATTAGCTATCCTTTTTCAGGAGACCATGCTAGGCGCGTGCCCCCTGCCCTACCTCCCGGAGTATGAGGGTCCTGCGCCTCCACAAATACGGGATGGCCGGGCTGGTGGATGCGCATTTACAACCGGCATGACGTCTCCGTTCTTCCTTTCTCTTTAGATACCTCCTTTCAGGCAGTGGCTGTGCAGCTGCACCTGGATAAGAGGTATACTATTATTTCTGCGTACATAACATCGTCAGCTGACTTTGACGAGGGGGATTTCCGCCACATCCTGGCACGGTTACCGAGGCCCTTCCTCTTGCTTAAAGATCTGAACGGCAGGAATCCTCTCTGGCAAGATTACTCAATAAATCCCAGGGGAAAGGTCTTTCTTGATCGAATCGAAGAGCTTGAGATAGGTGTCCTAAACGTGGAGGAGTTTACGAATTACTATCCGAGAACCGCTTCTTTTTCTTGCCTTGATCTATCTTTGTGATCTTCGGATGCACAGCCTGATTTTGATTGGGCGGTGGTCAATGACCTCCATGGTAGTGATCATTTTCCCATTTAAATATCATTTTCAGGGCAACTGCCGCCTGAGAGCCCACCTCGGTGGTGCTTGGCGCGGGCGCGGTGGCCTGCATTTCATGAAATGACTGAATTCTCTATCTCAGTCGAGTAGTTTAGGTCGTTAGATGAGGCCGTTGAGTTCTTCTCCGGCAACCTTATCGCCAGAGGGCCTGACTACTATTCCAAGGACGTCTGGCAGTTTTGATCGCCGACGACTCCCATGGTGTTCGGCTGAGTGTGAGACAGCCATCAAACACAAACGTTATGCCTACATGTGCTATAAGATTTCACTGTCGCTGAATTTCGTCGGGCTAGGGCTAAGTTGCGGTATATTTCAAAGCACGCCCGCCGGTCTTCTTGGTGGGCATACGTGTTTTCACTTAACGGGAAAACCCCTTTAGCAGAGGTGTGGAAGCGAGTCAAAAGGATTCAGGGCAAGTTCTAGCAGGACCCCTCTCCCGTTCTCCAGGAGAATGGGACAGCAATCTCGAACCCCACGTACGTGGCACAATCCTTAGCGACCGCTTTTTCCTCATTCTCTGGCCGGGATGCTGCTCCGCCAGCATTCAATGCACGTCGTGATGTCACGGAAGTCCGCCGGCTGGACCTTACCTCCAAAGGCGGAGAACCCTTCAACGACAAGTTGACTGTGAGTGAGTTGCGCTCTGCTCTCGCTTCGTATTCGGACACCGTCCATGGTCCAAACGATGTCCCGTACGCCATGCTTCACCGCCTAGGTGAGCGAGGCATGGTCTTTCTGTTATATTTGTTTAACAGGATCTGGGTGGAGGCTCTTCTTCCAGACTCCTGGCGAATTGCTACTGTGCTCGCCTTTTGCAAACCGGGGAGAGATCACTCTACTCCGACTGATTTCCGCCCAATCTCTCTAACCTCTTGCGTGTGCAAGTTGTTTGAGAAATTGGTAAACGTTAGATTAGCCTTTTCCTGGACAGCAAAGGCTATATGTCTTCTGCACAGTGCGGCTTCCTACAAGTTCCACTCCACGTCGGATGCTCTGCTCCAACTGGAAAATTCCGTCTGCGAGGCTTTCCTTCATAGACAGCACTACCCCGCGGTCTTTTCGATCTTGAGAAGGCCTATGATACCGCATGGCGATACGGTATCAAGGAGACTCTCAACAACATGGGGGCGAGGGGACGCCTCCCGATCTTTATATCTGAATTTTTGCAAGCTCGTCGATTTCTTGTACGGGTGGGAGGAACCCTCCCCGGCCTAAAGGAGCAGAAAGAGGGTGTCCCACAGGTTAGTGTCCTCAGTGTCACACTATTTGTCCTAAGCATCAAAGGCATCACCTCGGTGCTGCCGAAAGATGTTCTCGCTACGCTCTACGTGGACGACCTTTCGATCTTCTTTGGCGCGGCCCAGACGCCAATTCTGGAGCGTCGACTCCAATAGGCATTGAATCGCGTCTCTCTCTATGCCATAGCGCACAGGTTTCGGTTTTCTTTGGCCCAGACTAAGTTGATGCATTTCTGCCCCCATCCATGGCTTCACTTTGACCCAGACTTGTTTCTTAATGGGGTGAGCCTGGATGTGGTGGAATCGCACCGTTTCCTTGGTCTTGTATTTCACCGACGCCTCACCTGGGAGGCTCATATTCGCAGCCTTAGGGTCTCCCGTACCCGCACCATGAATATTCTCCGTTCCGTGACGTTCAGCGCTTGGGGCGCTGATAGGGCTACTGCACTACTTTTTTATCGATCCTTTATTCGTTCGAAGCTCGACTACGGATGCTAGTTTTATGCATTCGCAGCCGAGCGTTTATTGCGAAAGGTGGATTTGATCCACCACACCGGCCTTGGCCTTGCGACCGGTGCCTTCCGCACTTTCCCCATTGAGCGACTGTTGGTCGATGCTGGGGAGATGCCACTTGCTCTGCGCCGCGTGCAGGGCATCACTAGCCTGTACGCGCGAGCCCGGCGCCTCCCTTAGTCACCAACAGCTCTCACTGCATCCGCAGCTGATCTCGATGGTGCCTATGCCGCCGAGAGACGCCAGTCATACCCTAAGCCCTTTGGGTTTAGGGCCAGGAAACTCCTTCGAGAGATAGAGATAGCTCTCGGGCCGGTGGCGCCTCTGGTTCTGCCCAGAATGCCACCCTGGAGGGTACCTCATTTGGCTATTCGTCGCCACCTTCTGCTCCCAAAGCTTGTACGGCGCCGAGAGTATTGCGTTCGACCTTTCTGGAGCACACCTTGTGTCACGCTGGAACCGTGCCACTGTATACGGATGGCTCCAAGTCTGAAGAGGGGGTTAGCTTTCACGCTGTATCTCCTCTGTTTGAAGTCAGCGAGGCTCTGCCAGGCACTACGTCTGTCTTCACGGCCGAGCTGGTGGTAATATACCACTCGGTACGGAAGAGTACGCGACGTGCCCGGTTCAGAGACCGGATTGTGATCTATAGCAACTCACAAAGCGCCCTGAGTGCTCTCGGGGCATAGGAATCTCCGCATCCCCTGGTTCGCGATATTTCCGTGACGCCACATATATGGCAAGCAGGGCAGATGTCGAGATTATCTTCTGCTGGGTTCCTGGACATGTAGAAATTGCGGGGAATGAGCGCGCCGATGAATGCGCCAAATAGTCCGCGAGGACTCTTCGACCGGACCAGCGTTTGGCTTTTCCTCACACCGACTACATGACAGGAATACGGGCAGCTCTTCGGACTGATTGGCAAAGAAGATGGGAGACGGTCGAAGGAAACTTAAAGTTGCGTGCCATTGCCCCGCGACTGTTCGCATGGACCTATTCCCCAATGCCGCGACGGCTTCAGGTCGCTTTCTGTCGTCTTCGAATCGGACACACTCGTGTGACGCATCGCTATTTGATGGAGAGCTCGCCTGCACCCTATTGCGACGACTGCGTCGTCCCCCAGACTGTTCGCCACATTCTTGTCGAATGTCCCAGTCTGGGTGATCTTCGCGCACGTTAGCTGTCCCGGTACCGGGATGGGTGAGGTCGCTACCGCCTGTCCCTTGTACTTGGGTCGAGTGCGTGCTCCATGACTGGTGGATTGATAGACTTTGGGGGGAAGGCCAGCTTTCTCCCTTGTATTTAACTTGTTTTTTTGTTATTGTTGTTTGTTTTTTGTTTTTTTTGTAGGTCGCAGGTTCATGCGCCGGGGGGAGGAAGCCCTTCCCTCGACGCTACAGCTTGCCATCTGATTGTTATCCCCTTTTTATTGTTGTTTCTGTTAAAAATTTTATTTTAAATTAGCCTAGAACTGGGCTGTTTGTTTGCGGCCACTTATGCCCAAGTGGGCAGTCGCCAGATATCCCCTTGAAAAAATTAAGCCATTGGTGATACGAGATGAAAAATATATTGTTTATGACAACATAGGCCAAAAATGATTCCGGAGTTTGCTTGAAAATTCACCAAAACATGTAGCAAACGAATATTCCTTTCAAAAAAATTATGCTTTGTGTCTCTCGTGATTCCAAATGTATTACTTATTATGAGCTGCCCCCATATAATCAGGTAATCAACTTTGATTAGTAGTGTTCCAACAGGACAACACCAGACCTAAAGTTACTTTAAATACAAGTACAAAGTTGCCTAAGTTTGTGTGGGATTTTTTTATCACATACACAGTACTCTCCAAACATACCACCATCTGATTTCAATTGTTTAGGTCTGGAAAATCTTTTATTGATTTAGATTCTGTTAGAAAAACTACCTGAATAACTTTCTTTCCTTCAATACAGACCAGTTCTAAGCCTCTGAAATCATGAAGCTGCCGAATATATCGACTGAACTGATTAACAAAAATGGAGTGTACTTTGATGAATAAAAATGATTACTACAATTTTATTTGTTTTTTTCATTTCCTTCCTTCAGAAACTATCAAAACTTTTCGGACAACCTGTCAAATGCTTCAAGTATATGAAAACGTCGTGCTGGATAAATGCTTAGAGTGTAATAATTTATTATACATTTATCATCCGTAATTCTCGTTACTATACATCCTCAATTACCATGGGAACTACACGGATCAATAATGGAACTTATTTATAATACCATTTTACAAAAGCAAGAAATATCTTTGTTAACGTATCTGTGGTTATTTTTCAAAATTTAATTATTTTTCCTTATAGTTTGAATAAGATTAATACTTTTTCCATTTTTATAATAGCCATCACGATTGAAGTCAAATATTTAACATTTATATTCATTTATTCAATAAATGATTTCACAATATAGCTAGTTATGGTGGATTTTGTATTTAGAAATAATTGAACGCTTGAAATAGTTTATAAGGAAGAATAAAACGAAGATGAATATATGGCATAGGATCCTAAAATGTTTTGTTTTTCCTCATTTGCGTTGGATAAGGATCTGGAAAAGGTTTATGGCATCTGTTTTAAAAACAGGGCCCAAGATTCTTTATGCAACAGACAACGAACTATAACAGTTTTTTTCATAAAAACTCTGATGCTGTAGATTTTGCTAACGTGCTGTGAAAGGCAGTTTTAGCTGTAGGAAAATTCTTCAAATAAAGTTCCCAAGTCAATTTGCCTTCGATATATGAAAGATTAAAAACTCTGACACTGGTCAAAGGGTAAAAGGTTGCGTACCTTGGTCAAAATATAAAATCAGCTGATACTGATTATTGAAGATCTAATTTGGGTTTTATAATATTTTATACACAAGAAAACCCAATTCCTTGAATTCTTTTCTCGCCGAGGCAAAGCACGATTTTCGTATTCAATATTAGTAGGTAACATTTGTTCAAAGCTGGTTGTTCACAAATATCTACACCATAGATATCAATACGAAGGAATTCTAAAAGGCTTCCAAAGAATCTTACCCTCACACAACCACTGCCATGAGCATCGAAGTTCAACTCTTTCTCAGTATGATAAACTTCAACGAGTATGAAAAGGTGATTTGATGGATTAAAAGAGAAGAAAAGGCTAGTTAAAATGAACCTCCAATTGAGTATTTTATCTCCAGTAAATGGAAGCAATTACAAATATAGGACGCCTTACTGAGTTGTGTCAGAAAATTAATGGAATCATCGATGCTTTAGTGAAGTTTATGGAGAGTAATAGACCTAGGCAGCATTGATTACACGCTTCTTCCGCAACAAATCCATTCGAAGTCACTCCGAACTTCCCTATTAAGATGACTAGATGCTCAAATTGGAGCTCTACTTAAACTCTTGATTCTTTCTTCATATTTAGCAAATCACTTCCTCTTTATAAACATTGAAACATAGACAAATATGTTTGTAGTGCCGAGAAAAGAATTGAAATTTGCTGCTTTTTTTATTTCAGGGAATCTTTTTAACTTATCTCACATATGGTGTGTACTAATGTTACTATCCTGGTATAGGGAAGTAAGATTAAATTAGGATTAGAATATCAAGGATATTAGATCAATTAATACATGAATTCAATCTATAGGCTCCTTTATTTCATAAATTTGGCAATGATTTTAATCTATCGGCCCTTGTATTAAATATGCTAGTATTTGATTTACATCTATTTCAATTAGAGTTCCATCTATTGGCACATGAATTTCATATATTGGGACTTGTATTCCATCTAATAGCACTTGAATTCAATAACTTGGCACCTGAATTTTATCTATTGATACTTGTAATACATATGCTGGTACTTGAATTCATTCCATCAATGTGTACCTGAATTCTATCATTGTTACTTGCATTCAATCTCTTGGCACCTGAATTCAATTTATTGGTACTTGTATTACATATCCTGGTACTTGAATGGCATCTATTGCACTTTCATGACTGTAAAATAAGAAAAATTCCTCTTTTTAATGACCTAACCATCTCTACCCACCTACAATATTGTCTACACATAAAATACACAGCATACCATCCAATCTCTAGGTCCAAATACCCCCCCCCCCCCGAGGCCCCTTCTGCAAGAAATCGAGATGGAAGAAACCGCCTTCTACGTCACGCACGGGTCGCTATGTCAAGTCTACGATGCGGACCAATACTTAATGAAAAGGTACAGATATCTCACTGGCCGACCGAATGTTTAATGAATATTCAAGACATGCCAGACACAAGTACAACTGATACTTGAAAATAGACAGATTGTTGGATGTCTGGAAAAACCCTTTTCTCTAGGCACAGACAATCCTGCCTTTCGGCCTAAGAAGGGGAGACGTTGCCAACATTGGCAAGTAACCATAATTCATCTGACAGGTTGCGACTATGTGTAATGAAGAAATTAAAAAAAAATACAAATCGGAGAATGTATCTGACAAAGTGACCGTATCTGTTTTTTATTATTTTTTTATTTTATACCCGTCATAAAACTGATCTGAACTGCTCATTGCTATATTAGAATATTATTATAATATACAGTAATTAAAGTTACCCTTCATTAGTCGCTCTATGGCAACAATGTCTTAACTCAAGCGTGCTACATATTTAGTCGCCCTTGGATTTAAGGGGTCTACACCCTGTTCCCGGACAGTCGCGTAACGTACTTCACACCGATCAAAGAGGATTGGGTTTCTTTATTACTCTATCTCCTTTAGCCGGGGAAAGGAGATGAAGGAAGTGTGGCAACATATAGAAGAAAAGTGGTCCCACTTAGTAAAATTTCCTAATAATTCCCGCTCCTAATAGGCAATTGTAAGAGCTACGAGTATGCAAGTAATGTAAATTAAGAAGACATTGTCGGCAAGGCCTAGAACCACAAACGAAGGCCATGACATTATATGGCACATATAGGTTTCCTGTATATTTTACTCTGACTGCTTTGTCTAGGCAGAACCGCTGTGTCTTCATCAGGAATTTTTCCTCGACTAGCGTTGTGCAAATAGCCTTAGAAAAGGTCGCAGTTGATTAGATTGGCAGATGATTCTTTCTTGGAAGCCTCGTCGCTGCCCAACTTATGGGTTCTTCATCTCGCAAGTTATTATACTCGATTTAGGTTTCATATTTCATTTTCTTCTACTCCTCTTTAGATCGTATTTCTGATATTTTTAGGGAAGAGGATTGGGGGGATTATTCTATTCGAGATCCGGGGGTGGGGTTACCCAAATAAACAGTTTTATTTGGATTATAAATGAAATTTTGTTATTGATTTACTATTTTTTATTTGGGGAGGATTTTCTTATAGTGGTAAATTAATTGAACAGATAGATGTATGGTGAAAGTAACGTTCTGGTAAATAACATAGTAAACAGACTCTCATGAACATTCGATTGCAATCATGCATTTAAACATGGAGGTTTCCTGCTAATAGAGTACAAGGATGATCTGTATGCTGTTAAATATTTACCGCATTGATGTTATATTAAAAAAAATCAGTTATATATAATAATAATCGCATTATTTATATAAAAGGGAAAGAATAACAATGCCTTTATGCGTGGTATTCCGTGTCTAGTGAAAAGAACGAAATTACAAGGCAAATTTAAAAAGCCAATACAAGTGCCTTAACTCTGTGAACAAGAATTCCAGAGAATCTAAAAAATAAAAAGATATCGGGAGAAACTAGAAGCAAGATATGTCTGTTCAACATTGCCAAAAAAAGAAATGGAAATTATCTTCTGGGGCTAAAGGGAAACAATGTGAACATCCTAGAGGAAGGGCGGGTAGAGGGGCAAGAAAACTATAGGCCTTATTTTGGTTTCCCGCAAAAAATCGTGGAAAAAGATCGATTAAAGTGATATTGGGCTTTGTTTACAGAGGAAGTTTCTCTGAGCTAGACTGAAATCATAAGTCAGCAGGTCACAAATTTGACGCGAACATTATGCAGAACTTCACATTTGCCTTCGCAAAACAAAAGCAATAACATAATTACTGACTGAAAATACCATAGAACCTTTAGGACCATAATGCAGGAATTCGTGAGATTTGAACCCAATAGAGAATTTGCGGTCGATGATCAATTATGAAGCAGTTGCGGGTGATTATGGAACAAAAATAAGGCAATATCAGTCCAGATATTATTACAAATTTGGTATCCAGCAAGTCTAAACGAATTGAAGCATTACTGAAGAACAAAGACTATTCTTTAAATATTGACTGCGCGCATTAATTGACTTTATTTATTAATAAAATGGGTTTGGGCACTAGTTTTTTTTTATATTTCACCTTCTATTAAGATTATTATATGAAAAAAAATACATAATAGTCTCAAAACTCTTCTCAATGAATGTGCACTTTGTATTTAAATAATATATATATATATATATATATATATATATATATATATATATATATATTTTTTATTATTATATATATATATATATATATATATATATATATATATATATATATTGATTCCACTGTTAAGTTAAGAAAAACTTTTTTCTCATCTTTTGGAATTTTATTGAGCTTTTGTTTCCAGTTTTTGGCCTGTTTTTCCATGTCTTGTTTTCGGTCGTCTTTTAAAAGTTTACACTACCGGGTAATTTTCTTGAAATCTTGACAGATGGCCTGCTCATCTCCACTTCAGAAGATTAGTTTGTTCACATATCCAAGTGTCCGATTTCCTGTCACACCAATATTTCCTCACCATAATGGGTTGTGACCTTTTTTTGTTGGTCTAAGTTTTAATCTAAGTGCTTCGGTCAAATTCAAAGTTTTTGCTTAATAGTTTTTTTAGTTGGTAGTATACATTGGGTCTGTACTTTTTATTTCAGGCACATCGGCATTTTGCTTTTAACACTAGAAAGTCGGGAAAGTTGCACCACCTAGAACGACCGAGCAGTCATTTTGACCGCACCTTATCTCTTTTTTCTAAAAGCTTAAATTTCTATCTCTGTTGACATATCAGAGTTATATATGCAATATGGGTTAAGAAAAAAATATATTTTAAATCAAATTTTAATGATACATTCCATAAATCATTGATATAATTATAAAGTAAGGAAAAATGTATGTTAATAAATAAACTAAATGCCATTAATTAAATTTCAAGAAATGCTATTCCTTTTCATTAACAGTAGGTAAATAACTTCATGATTCAACCATTCTTACACAAATAATAATTTTTCCATAGATAGTTAATTGTTACAATTAGTGCAAAGTACTTTATTGATCACTTTGCTTGCACAATTGCTACATACAGGTCTCTTACATTTGTAACAATTTTTAGATGTTTTATTATGATTGCAACTGCCTAATTGGCATTGTTTTCTCTTCCTAGAAGTCTCTAACGATTCATCGTCATCGCTACTATTATCTACAGCATCGCTATTCTTGAGGTTTTGCTGCAGTTCTTCATCTAATTCTAAGGGAATCTGCGGGGGGTAATTTTCTGTCCAGTAACTTCTCTGTACAGAACTATTGCATTGATGCCAGCTAGATCCAAAATGTTGTAAAACACTTACATTGGCTATCTCCGCGAATCACATTTTGTGCTGTAGTTTCGAGCCATTTGATCTACTATAACGAGTATTTTGTAGAGTTATAAAACTTCACAGTTTCAGGAATTTTCTTTCTCTCATCCTCAATTGCAACAATTTTATGAATGGGGCTCAGTAAGAGTACATTCTTGATAGGTTTACCTTGATGCACTGTAAGTGTGCATTGATTGTTCTTCAGTATGTGTGAATTGTACCAGTTTTCACGAGTTTTTCTAATGCGCTCTGGAATTTCTCTTCTAATACGATTTACTGTACCTACGATACCCTTACTTTTTGCCTGCAGTTTTTCAGCTAGTTTTACTGACGTGAAAAGGTTATCAGTCCTTACATTTCTACCTTTTTTCCATGTATGGTTCTAATAAACGGAGAACCACATATTCAGAGAGTGGTTGATTTGGAGGACGAGCTTGATCTTTTCCAATGTACGGGAATCCATTCACCAAGTAGTTAGACTTTACATCGGCTGCTAACAAAAATTTGATACCACACTTATCAGGCTTGCTGACAATATATTGTGTGAATGGGCACCTAGTCTTACATGGGAACAACTGCTCATCCACTGCTATATTGCCGTTTGGTATATAGTGTAGGGGTGCGAAAATGTATGAAAGAAAATTCCTTCCAACTCGATAATATAAAATGGCCAATAAACTTAACAACAATAAGACGGACTAAGGCCATTCGTGTGGCTAGAGTATCGGCATTTAAATCAAGAGGTACCGCGTTCGAAACTCAACAGTCCAAAAACTTTTAGGAAGATCTCTCAGGAAAGAAAACTGAAGAAAACGCTTGAAGGACTAACTCAACAAGAATCAAGAAGCACAAAGAAATCAGCAACTCAAGACAAATGGAAGAAAATGAAGGTGCATCAAGAAAGAAAACGAAGATTAAGGACCAACCCAGCCAAGAAGAATACGGAAAAGAAGGAAAATCAAGAAGAAAAACGTTTGAAGGCCAACTTGAAAAAGGGAATTCAGTCAAGAAGAAGAAAAATTCGAGGAAGACAACCTGCATCAAGAAAAGAGAAAATCAAGTGAGAGCTAGATGAAAAAGAATAATTAATAAATAAATGAAATTATAATAAGGAAGGCCACCCCCCATAATAGTATGCAATGCAGTTCCCAATGAATCTTTCCCAACTTTGGATACCATAGCAAATTTCAATCGAGCAGATCATGTTGATCGTATATCGAATCTGATGAATTTCATGATTTGTTTGAAACGCATTCGTGTCATTGATTTGCAGAAGTATGGGAAACTCCATTGTTTTAACCAGAGATGTTCCTCTGATTGTCTTTTCGTTAGAACTCCTTGTGCAATCCTGATGCCTATAGTAGCATAAAACTCTTCGCATGATATAGTCCAAGAGTCATATTGCAATTGTCTGCGAGCTTCAGTTTCAGTACAGTTTTGTATGTGTTTGATAATGAAATCATCAACCTAAAATAACTTAGAACATTACCTTTAATAATTTGTCGTTTTGCAAGTGGGGGAGGCCCAGGTAATTCCAGAAGAATATTTTGAGATCCGAATCTTCCTGTGTTAACTTTATTTGGTTCAAAAATTTCCCACTGTGTACCATCCTTGCCGGTGAGAACTGTCCTAATTTCTCCTAATCCTACTGTTGCAACAAGTTGAATGCTTTAATTCGTTCCACGTCCTCTTTTGTTCTCTAAAAGTAACATGGGAATGATTCTATCAGTCTAAACCTATAATTCAGAATATTTCTATATTATAGTTAAAGAGAAGCTGCAATAATTACAGTAAAATATATGAAAAATCAAGTTTTCAGAACTGTATACAAATAAAATATCAAAACAAACAAATAAATCAGATTTTCATAAAACAAGGTTTATTACTATCAATTATAATAACTAGTGGATGCTGCCTTACTGGCCTGATCTGCTAGCTTGGGGTAATGCCCCGTTATATAATATATACGTACCGTATAATATATTATATACACTATATATATATATATACCTATATACTGTATATGCATGACCACATCTGCTGGTATATATAGGTACGTATATATTACTAAATACACATATATCTACACATAAGTTTGTATATATGGCAAAAAGGGGACATACAGACAAACGGACAAACAAATTCTGCTCCATTATGTATAGGTGTGAGCTGCTATTGAATAGAATATATTTTACTCACCCAAAACATCAGTAACCAGTGTCGAAGTTCCTACGTGCACAGGAGTATTTGAAAATCTTCAACGTCTTTCCAAAATTTCACTATTTGGCATTGCATCATATTCAGTCTCAGATGATGAACATTTGATAAAATTTGGAGTATACTCCTCGCCACTGTTGTTAGATAAATTATCAGCTTTAGAGTCAGATTGAGGAATTGTTCTTAAAACATTCTGAATATTGCCATCAGAAAAAGTTACTTTTGTAGATATGCTTGCAGCACGACAGTAGAGCAAGCTATAACTAAGAAGCTGACACATAACCCTTTGTATCAGCATTGACGCATTTCAACAGGAATTAGCATGTTCTCATAAGTCTCTATACCGAAAAAAACATGCGGTCAAATTGACCGCTCGGTTGTTTCAGGTATAGCATGTCAAATAACAAAAGCCATTAGAATAATTTTTTAAATATTTCTGCTCAATACACTTTATCATATATCAGGAAAAGTCAGTTAACATCAATTTTGTTGAAAAAAAAATATATGAGATCCGTGCAATTAAAAATCAAAATGCGGTCAAATTCACCGCTTGGACGTTCTTGTGTTAAAATGATGGTTGCCTTTCCAAATGTCCTCAGCCCAGATAGTTACTGCGTTTGATTTCTTGATAATGTTCCAGTGACATTGTAATCTGTTCTGGCAGTTATAATTATTTTTCTACTATTTCAATCTGCTCGTTTTCAATTGTATTTTATATTATTTTGACCTATAGCTAGCTTGTCATAACTTTTATTTTTCCAATATCTATTATTAGTACGATACTTTTACTCAAGTTTTATTTCGTGTAACATTGTTTGAAGCTATTCTTGGTTATCTATCAACTAAGCGTAATATCATGAACAAATCTCAGTTGAATGCCAAATTAGTATTCTGAAGATTTCCTATAGATAGGACATGAATAATTTTGGAGTTATAATATCTCCTTTTCTTACACCATTCTGTAATTGAAAGATTTTGAATCTTTTTGTAATCTAATGCAGGATTGGAATTTTGGTATACTGTATGTAAATATATATCTATTTTATATTTCAAGGTTGTTAAAAATATGGCATTTTTATTGAATCCAATGCCTTCTGGTACTCTCAAATACCAAGTAAAGTAGGATATTTTACCCAAAACTTTTCTCCATAGGCTATTTGAGTAAATCTTTAGGTGGTAAATCTTTGAAAAGTCCTTCCTAAGAATCCTTGTTCTTTCGGTTGTTGCTTATCTAGCTGGGTTTTTTGTCTTTTGGTAATGACTTTTTTAAAGAATTTACAAACTAAGAGAGAAATCTGATTGGTTTATAGTATCTAAGATCCTCTTGGTCGCATATTTTGTGTAAAAGTATAATTCGATAACACAGGTGAATCTTGCTTTTTAAGACAATCACGAAAAGGCAAGCTTAATTGTCCACAATGAAATCGCCATTCCTTTAGCATATCCGAAATGATACTCTCTGTACCTACTATTTTTGGATCTTCATTTCTTTGATTGCAATGTCAATTAAAAATTTGAAAAACTGGGAAATTGTTAGGGTTTTGCTTTGTTTTAGTTCTTGATGTCGTTGGTTAAACCAGTAGACCTTACACCAGATTAATATAGATGTCGTAGGTTAACCCTACGCACCTTACGCCAGTTTAATATACAGAGATGTCGTAGAATAGGGTCAAGTTCACTTTTTCTGCTTTCCCAGTGGGTGGGAAGTTTAGAATATAAGAAGCGTTCAAATTAACTGAAAGTAGGTTAGCCAATTACCGACTGTCTTGGAGTTCCGGGATAACAGAAAAACGGAAACAAAAATAACTTTACTAATATGCAAATCAATATTATTTTACAAGGTTAAAAGGAGTTTTAGAATAAGCAATACACATACTAGATTTACACGGGTCGCCGCAGCTAAGGGTGAGGGGAGACGTGGTCAGGACGGTCACCGTACAAACAAACTTACAATAATGACCGACCGATGCTCGAACGACCTTGAGCGTAAACTAAGCCGATGATGAGGCTTACACTGGGGTGGAAGAGGCAGAGAGATCACTAGTACAGGAGAGTTGCGCGGTGCTATTATCTCAAAGATTTGGTTCTAGGGGCAAAGTTTAAACAATAATATCTCTGGATAATGACTATTACGAGAGTGAACTTAAATCTTGCTTTCGAGTAGAACGAATCGAGATTGAGCGCGCTGCGTTCGAGCAACGGGAGACCCGGTCGAGGTAGACTCAGGTGAATTAACGAGAATTCCGAGAGCTTGAAAGATTCTACGAGAATTGTGTTGAGTCCAACGTGACGCGAATGGCTGGTACCAACGGGGGCGGATAGAAGATACTGACGGGGCAGGGAGGATAGCGGATACTACCTTCCAACTGTGGTGCAAGAAGATTTATAGGGGTCAAATGATGTTTTGCCCCCTCCGTCCGAAGGGGAGAGTTCTAGAATCAGAGGCATCGATAGACGAGAATAGATTCGGCCTTTTAGCGCGAGCGCGAGAAGTTTCTTAAGCCGCTGAGCCAAACTTTGTCCGACTTCAGATGAAACCTTCTGGGCTCTCATACTCTGCGCAGCTTGCTGTGATGGTCGCATTTCAGGTCTTTGCGGCGTCTCATGGCGTCTCAGAATTTTGCGCCTCCATTAGTGCAGACAAAAAGGGTCACCCAGGTGTCTGTTGCCCCTCTCTCTCACTCTATTGAAGGGCGAGGCGGCGTGTATCTTCCTCTCTCCCTATATGTGATGTCTCACACTAATCCATCCGCAGAAGGAACTTCAGGGGAAGAAGCAAAATCAGAAAAGGAATATAACTTAAAGTCGCATGACAATAGCGGATACATTTGAGAGTAGTACCTAGGAGACATTTTCAAAATACAAAATAGTGGAGCTAGTGGTGGTGGGGGGGGGGGGGTATACCATACACATACACAAGGTTATACAATGCCACGTCGTGGTTGCCAAAGGATATTTTTCTTGATAATAACGGCTAGAAATTAGTTTGGTGAGGGATCTAACGGGTTCCTACTTAAACTATCAGCCACACAGTTATCGATACCTTTTAAGTACTAAATGCGGAATTAGAATTCCTGGAAGAACATACTCCAACGCATCAATCAACCCTTATTGTTCTTGACGTTACGTAGCTATGAAAGGGGTTTGTGGTCCGTTTAAACTACAAATTCTTTGCTTAATAAATACATTCGTAATTTAAAATTCCCCAAATGATAGCGAGGTCATCTTTCTCAATTACCGCGTAATTTTCTCACGTGTGAGTAAGTTTCTGATTGCGTAAGCGATGGGGAAGCTTACGCTGTTGTCCTCATATTGCAACAGGACACATGCTATACCCTCATTACTCGCGTCAGTGCTAATTCTAAGCAGTTTTTCCGGGTTAGTGAGGCGGAGGATAGAAGCAGATGCCAAGTTCTCTTTTAGTTTGGTGAAGCTGTGATTTGAAAGTGGCGTCCACTCGAGGCTTTCAGGGAGCCTGCTTCTTTAAAAGCTCGCAGAGAGGTAGAAAAACGGTCACAAAGTAGGATATGAAGCAGCGATAGAACGATGCAAGGCTTCTGAAGGATGGCAGCTGCTTTTTATGAGTGCGCAACGGCATGTCCACGATGGCCCGGATCTTTCTTGCTGGGGGTTAATCGATCATTCCCGATATGGAAGCCGAGGTAATCGATAGTGCCAAAAGCGATTTGGCACTTGCCGGGGCCAATTGTCAAGTTGTGTACCCGGGGTCAATATAGAAGAGTTGAAGTGTGGTTAAGTGTTAATCCCAATCTTTGGTGGCCACATAAACATTATTGAAATAGAAGGTGACGTTGGGTAAGCCTTCTAATATCCTCCTCATCATCCGGTTATAATTGCTGCAGGCCGTTAGGAGGCCGAAGGGAAGCATCTGGAACTGCATGAGGCCCTTATCGGTGGGGTAAGCAGTAAGTCTTTTCACTTCGTCCCTCAAGGAGATCTGATAATAGGACTTGCATAAATCCAACTCGGAGATGAACTTGGCCTTCTCAAAAAGGTGGAGATTATGATCTATGGTGGGGATTGGTTTGGCATCGAATACGATAACCAATAGTAGCTTTCTAAAATCGATACACATTCGATAAAACCATCTGACTTCTTTACCATGACAACCGAGGTACAGTAGCTTGACTCCGAAGGTTTGATGATTTCATCCTTAAAAGTTTATCCACTTCCTCATTAAATGCTTCCTGGAGGTGTATAGGCAGGGAGTTGGTTTGGAACGGATGGGTTTCAGGATGGTTAGTTGTATATTGTTCTCAAAGTGGGTAGCACAACCCGGGGATCTCGCTGATGACGTCATAAAAACGACTCAGGAGCGCTTGCAGTTGGTCCTTTTGACGAGGTGATAACTGGTCGCAATTATTAAAGTTGGACAAGACATGCAAAAGGGGCCAGGGGGATAGCCAGATTCCAATGGGATTCTTCGTTGATTACAACTATCTGGTTGATGCTTGCGCGCCGGTGGTACCGCTTGAGCATTTTAATATGTAAGAGCCTTCTTCCAAAAGGGGTTTCAATAAGGTAATCCTTGTCTTGCTCCACGCAAGCGACTTAGATTACAAAAAAGGGTTCCAGGAAGTAACCAGATTCCATGGGGGATTATTCGTCGATTGCAACAACTTGGTTGATGCGCGCGCCGGTGGTACCACTCAAGCGTATTAATATGGAAGAGCCCTCTTCCCGAGGCGGTCTCAATAAGGTAATCGACGGGGCCACGCTTCTTGACTATGGGGTAGGGCCCTTCCACTGGCTCAACAATTTTTTGATGTCCGTGGTGAGGAGAAGCAAAACTTCTTCTCAGGGTTTAAATTTTCTTTCTTTAGACTTGCAATGGATGTATGGCTTATACTTGTCAAAATTGATGTCGGCGTTCCGTAACGCAATTTCGGCGCACTTTTCAAGCCTCTTTTTTAAATCCAGTAGGTACGAATAAAAAGTGTGGATATTTTTATCCAATTTCTGATTGGAATAAATTTCCTTTAGGCTACTCAGAGTCCTCTGACATTTCCACCATATAAAAGTTGAGAGGGGGCCAAACCTAAAGTACGATGAGGAAGTTCATGGTAGGCAAAGAGGGCTACCGGAAGGAAGTGGTGCTATTCAGTATGCTGATCTGCACACAACTTTCTAGGCTGTGATTATAAGAGTACGGCTGCACGAAATGAACTCCAGAACTTGTCGCGATGTTCCAGACCATCATTGACAACGATCCCAAGAAATCAATCAGGTACGTAGCCAAGGACAAGGGAGTATCAGAGTTTCTCATTAGGCAGTTAGTGTAAGAAGTCAACCGTCTCTGAGGCAGAATACTAAGGACAAACCGAAGAAATGTTTTGCGAAGATTGTGACCAAAGTGAAGCATCCCATCAAACATGGCGTGTTTTCTTTTCTCCCACAAGAGATCAATTATGCCAGACCACGTGGTGAACTAGCAAACACCAGTTGGCTTGCTCTCTCCATCAAGGAGGCACAAAGAATCATGAAGACCAAATTCTAGCTGCAATGCCCACGTTATGTCTCCGTCTATCTACCAAGATTGCCCCATAATTGATATGGAGTGCTACATCAAGAGCGCCCTAGAGTTATTTTTACCCTGGTTACATGAGGTGGTAGCCGATAGAAGTTTTCTACGTGTGCTAGAGAGGCAATAAATCTAGTCTTGTTTGCCAGATAAATTCTTGACCAAACCTCCCAGCCAGCAACTCCCCCTATTATTATGCGTGGGGTGAGGTTGAGAGAGAGAGACACCCTCATGTTTCTATGACCACGAAGGGGTGAGGTTGAGAGAGAGACACCATCATGTTTCTATGATCACAAAGGGCAAGCTTAGCACTATGATCATCAAACCTTTAACCTGTTAAGCATGGGGAATGTCAGCAAGGTATGCAGTATTTTCCGACGCCGCCTCAAAGCCATTCTAGAGACCGGCGATGATATCATTGAATTGAATAAATACTATAATCTTTCAAATATTTAACATGTAATTTTAATGAATATATCTGTATAGATAATCTTTCATGTTGAATTTATTCTACCGTATCTTATATATATATATATATATATATATATATATATATATATATATATATATCAATGGTGGGAAATTGAATCGATAAACCTTTAAAATCTGTATATTTTCAAACTCGAATGGAAAAAATTTCGAACTTAAATATTTTTGAAAACTCAAATCGAAATTTAAACTCGAACCGAATAGAATTAAAAAACACGATTTCGAACTTGAATCGATTATAAATATAAGTTTGAAGCGAAAACGTCGAGTATCATTAATAAAATAATTTAGAAATTCCAAGAAATAGCACTGGTTTAACTTGTGAATAGTAGGTAAATGTTTATTTTAATCTTGTTTTGCTAATCACAAAATGACCCAAAGCTAACCGACTTTTTAAATCCTTAAGAGATTTTTAATGATACAACCTGACTTTACCTTCGCATATAAATGATAGGCTCAAGGTCATGTTTCGCTAATCACAGAATGACCCAAAGCTAAACCTTTCTTCTCACCTATCATAGATAAGAGCTCCCTTTTTTTCCCCAACGCGGGGTAGAATCTTCCTTTCTTTTAGAATTTAGTAGAATATTAAAGTGCATAAATTGTTAAAAGCATTTAGAGAAAATCAGCTTCAAACTAGATAGCATCCTATAAATGTCACATTTTTTAAACGCTTCTCTCTAATTTAATTTTTTGTGACACAATGCTCCATCTCATTTTTAAACCCCTCAAAAACAGGACGTCAAAAAACGGATAAGTTTTACTCGTATTTCCATCTTAGTGGATGCGGAAAAGAAACAAAAGCAATGTGCAAAGGTAACAATTTCACAATGACCTTAAAGTGTCCATCTGCTACAAATTTATTGAAACATTTAGAAGGTATCACCAGAATGAGTTTAATTTGAATAAGTGTGATACTCAAATTGCTCAGCAATCTCTTGCACAAGATGAAGCATAAAGTTGTGAACATTGCAGGCTAAGCGAGACTATTGACGAAATATTTCGCCGAACAGTAACCATAAGGATGGACGCCAACATATTCAATAGCGATATGATCGAGTTGGTCAGTGTATGTGGGGGAATTCCACCTGGAATTTCTTTCCCAGCACGGAAGTTCCATGCGCTGGAGAAGGTTCTGTTAGGCTTAAATTGGTAAGCCGACCCACCCCTCCCTCTACAAGCGGTAGCCTAGAAACACGTCCCCCACAGACCACCTTTTAACGAGTTAGAATTGCCTCGGACATATATACTGCTCGTCTTCCATGAGGCAGACACAAAGTTGAGAAGTCTCGCTTGGACCCAAGAAGATTCTCCTAGTTCCAAGTCAGGTGCTAACAACAAAGCAAAGTGACGGCTGAACTTTTGTGTGTTGGAATTAGCCCCAGCCAGTGAGGTAATTCCATTTGACGATCACCACCAAGCGATTTTTCCGACTTTACTCATTAACTCATGTCGAAGTTCCCCTTGTTCGCCCCTCGTTTTCGGGTGGCCGAAATACTCTCCACTGGACCAAACGTTCCCCCTTTCCCTCATTTTTGGACAACCTTCATCACTTTAACTTCCCGCTCAGAAGCTCCAAGCGCCCACGCATCACGTGCAGAAGACCTCCGTGAAGCCTTACCCCGACGTGTCACCCGGCATCCTCCGTAAGCCAACCCCTCTCCCCCTCCAGTAACCCATTTGAGTTAATTCCCCCCATTTGAATAGTCTCCTCCTGTAATACATTAAATTTTAACTTTATAGTCTGATGCATAACTACAATTCCCCTCCCTCGTTTACCGATGTAATTTTGCCCATTAATTCTCTGATGTAATTTTGCCCATTAATTCTCTTATTTTTATGTAAATAAAATTATATTTTTGTACATTCTTCTTTAAATAACCTTGAGCTTTGCCATTGCCCTAATTAGACCTGACCTCGTTGCACTCTTACTTGTTGTTCCGCCCGACGAAACTCGTGGCGTTCCATCCCCCTTGTCGGTTCGCCTTTAAGTTATTGGTCCATCCCCCATAGATATAATATAGTATTGATATAATGTAATGTCATACTATGACATATATATTTATTAATATAAATATTATATAATTTTGTTGTCAAGTGTGTTTGGGGTTTTTACGAACCCGTGTAATTTTAATTTCGACATTAGAAGTGCCCTTGTTTTTCACGTATATCTCTTTTATTCTAATTTTTGTATTGTACTGACAGAAGGCAAGTTCAAGTTAATTAAAGAGCAGTGGAACTTAATCTATTTAGATTTTGTGTTGTACCCTAGGTAATTAATTTTTTTTATTGTGTTTGAATTTTGGAGACTCTTCTTGTTATTAATCCAAAAGAGTTAAGGTCTTTGGTGTTCTAATTCTGGTAGAACCCTTTTAAGTTTTTTTCCGCTTAGGAACAGCATTGGTAGGTAGCTGTATCTTATTTTTTTGTGTGAACAAGGCCTTCACGAATATTCAAGTATTCGTTTCATGTGGGTTGTGTCCTAGATTGTTTGCGCGTCAGTGTTCCCTCAGTTAACTGCGTAACAATGTCATCCTTCCAAAAATTCAAGAGTCAGGGTGAAATGTTAAGTCTTTCAGGCAAAGACCTACTAAATTACGTACAGGAAGAAGAGAGGAACGAACGGGCAGAGCAAAGGGAAATGGAGAGGAAGAACAACAAAATGGAGGAGAACAAACGGAAGAAAGAGTAGAACAAACTGAAGATGGAGATGGAAGAACGTGAACAAATTAGGCAGCAAAGGTTGGAAATGAGCCGAAATTAAATGGATTAACAGTCCATCGGTTCCTGGACTGAAATTTTCCAAACTCCTTCCGTCAACCTTCCCGTTTTTTTAATGATGGAGAGGAATTTGGGTGTTTTTTGACCCATTTTGAGAGAATCTTTCAGATCAATAGATGGGATCTCGAAAATGATGGCGTCGCTCGCTTACCTCCCCTCCTAAATGCCATGTTAAGGAATATCTTCACATCCCTTCCCCCAGAAGCAGCTTTGGACTATTCCACGTTAAAATCCGAATTGTTAGCCGCTGTTCATATCAATTGCAAATTCTAACGCTCCCGATTCCGCCAGGAAAGGATCCGCCCTGGCCAAATATTTCGATAACACGGGTAGATCCTCCAAAGACACCTTTAGTGTTTGCTGGATGCGTGCAAGATTCATCAGGTCTACGAGTCCCTTCTGAACTTCTTCCTTAGGGATCAGTTTTTAGCTGCCATGGCTCCCGAAATTCGCGCCTTCATTAAGGATAAACGTTGTGCCACTTTCAATGACTGCTTGGAAAAAGCCGATGTCTACGCGGGTAGTCACGATTTATACCCTAAAGATGTTAAAAAGGCTCCCCAATCGCCCCCCAAAGCTAAATTTTATGGTCCTAAGCCTCCCCCTAAATTGGTTTCAAGATTTACCAAAGTTCCTAGTCCCTCGAAGCCAAGAAACTTCCATCCATCTGAACACCGAGACGTTAAGCCCCTCGTTTCTACTCCCCCGGTTGTGCTGTACCAAAAGAACCCGATCGTCTGCTACACTTGGAGAGTTCCCAGCCATTACCGCACGAACTGTCCTCAAAACTCCCGATTTGCAAACTCTCAGTCCCACTAAGTGCAACAAATCTGGGCTGCCCCTGATCCTCCTCCATCGCCTCAGGAGACTCCCGATCCTTCCTCACCCGCCAAAGATCCGGTCCATCAGGTAAACTTTCTCTTTAATGAGAACAACCCTGGTGGATTAAAGTTCGAGAATGGAACTGTGAACGTTTGCCGAGTATATGAGGAAAAGTGTTTTATTATTTTTTTAATATAACTACCCTTGACTTCAATGCACTTGTGCCATTTGTCCCTGGGGCTTCGAATTCCCGACAACCAGAAATCCCTCGACTGCTGTTCAATCTATTGCTGGACAGTGAGCGGGACATCTGAAATCGTCCCCAAACTGGCTTCCATTTAGTGGAGCCTTAAGCCGGCGGAATAAAAATTAGTCGCTAGGGGCCAGATCTGGACTGTAGGGGAGATGGTTGAGCTCCTCGAATCCGCACTCGCGCAGGGCAGCTTGTGCAACTCTCGCCTTGTAAACTTTGACAACGTTTAAATCGATCATGGGGCGTGAGGTTTCTAGGGACCCAACGGGCAGAGACCTTGGTCATGGCCAAATTGTCGTGGATGATGTTGATAACACTTCAATGTGATATTCCAAGTTCTCGCTCGATTTCTTTGACCTTCACCTGTTGATTTTCAATGATCATCCTCTCCACACGGGCCACATTGTCCTTGTTGGTCACGTCTGATGGGCGTCCTGGACTTCCATTTGACGGCATTTTTTCTCATCTTTACATACGGTTCCCGTGAACTGAAAATTTGCGAATATTTTACCCATTAATTGCTAATAGAAAATTAAACAGTGAATTTGGGCATCTTGTACATATGGATAGCTATAGTAAACAAGAAATAACAGTAAATAACGAATTTACCTCAACTCAAGGAAAATGTGTAATGAAAAGGGAAAAGGTTTTATACTAACGTGTCTTTGTTTTATTTATTTTCAGGGCTAGGATAAGTAAAAGAACTAGAACATCAGTAAGTCACATTGTCTTTGGCTTTCCACTTCCAGACCTTTCTCATTTTGAGCAGCCAAACAAAAGAACAGGTTAGAAGATATATTAAGTATGTAAAAGACAATGAATACAAGAGGAACAAGGTTGTTATTCCGCAAGTATCCGAGGCCCTTACTAAGATTTGGAAAAAAGGCAGGATTCCATTTCAGCCGATCAAGAATGTTTATACCCAATTGCTCCGGTTGGTGGAGGGAAGTGACAGTGGTATCAAAACAAGGAATGAACGCGACTAAGAGTAAGAAGTTTATCTCATCATTGGGTCAACCCTTTGATATAGCAAGCTGGTAGTGTGCCGATCTCTTAGATTGCAAGTGTGAAAAGAACATGATAGTGCCACGTCGTGAGCAGGAATTTCTTATTGACCAAAGAACTAGACGTCACATGAAAATTTGAGGAGTGTATGTAAAAATTCACGAAAGAAGAGAAGAGTCATACAAAGAGAAGAGGAAAGAGAAAACAACAATTTTAGACGAAGCCTCTTTGGCGGCAGGCGGATGTTTTGTACCAAATTTTCACCAATGATGCAGTTTTGAGTGCTGAATGCGAATATAACATTTCTTTTTTGTAGAAATGAAAGGAAGTATCTAAAAATAAGAAATTTCAAAATGTAAATTTTGGTTTGTACGATACATTTTGAAAAAAAAACGAAATGGAATTGTACCGCACTTAAACTGCCATATGATTTCCCAATATTATTGTTTACTCCCTTTATTATTTCTTCAAACATTCATTTGTATTTAGATATAAGTATCCCATAATATTTTTTTAAACAAATTTTCATCTCTATTGCGTTTTCATCCCATAAATTCACATAAGTAGGAATCGAGCATCTCACGGTGGGTAACGCCGTGTTCCAATATGTTTCACCTTTTGGGAGTAAATTCAAGGGGACTACCCGTGGGGGGTGTAGCACTGCGGTGGGACCCCCCCTACGATGATCTTGAGTTTCAATTATGATTCAATTATGATTATATACTGGGGGCACAGCCCCCAGTATATAATCATAATTGTTTATAGAATAATGTTCTAAACTAGTGCGCATTAAATTTTATTTTTTTGATACTTCCTTTCATTTCTCCAAAAAATAAACGTTATATTCGTATTCAACACTCAAAACTGCATCATTGATGAAAATTTTGTACGAAACATCTGCCTGCCGCCAAAGAGAAAAGATCCGAAAACAATATCATACCAATTTCAACAATTGCCATAAAAACAGATATGTATTCTGTGTAAAAGAGAGGTGCTGTTGCAATTAATAGTGCAGCCCTATCCGACTATCTTATTATAAATTCAGAAGACTGGTTTCATGTAATTGACCATCACAAAGTCTGGATGGCACGACAGAAGTTAGGGAGAAATTTTACCGAATTTGAATGTTTTGGAAATAAGAAAATTACTACTTTGGTTTTGATGGGAGGAGAGACACAAAAAAACTAAATAGAAAAAAAGGGAAGAAATGCTATGGAGAATAAGAAATTCAAGATCACTATGTACTTGTAGGAGAACCTGCTACTGGCTATTTAGATCATTTAACTATTGAACAAAGAACAGGTGCAAGTATTGCAGACGGACTAATAAAATGGCTTTATGAAAATTATATTAAAGATGAGATGAAGGCAGTGGGAGGTGACATCACGGCAACTAATACTGGCTACAAGAATGGAGCCATGCGAGGGCTAGAATGTCAAATGCATCGTTGTCTACAGTGGATCATCTGCAACTTGCATCTAAATGAACTTCCTTTGAGGGATTTTGGCAGGAACTAAATCAAAGCCAATATCTCATGCAAGATGGCTCACCACTGCCAGCAGAATTTGTCGACTTTATGTGGCAACAGAAAACCTAATAATGACTTTTATATGCGCACAGAGTTTGTGTGTGTGTCTTTATAGACCCATCTGGATTCACATCAAATTCTCTTCAAAATGCATGGAGGGATCTAAACATCTCCTAACACAGATCACTCTTCTGAGAACGCTCCAACCTGGCAGTGATGCCATAGCATGGCAAACAATCCAAAGTAATTCCTACTGGGCGGGCCCATCCTGAGAACGTCCTTTTGGTAGTGCTGGCAGATCGTGATTAGAATAATAGGAAATTATCTATTGACAGAATCAACTGGATACGATAAGTTACTGTATATGAGGAAGAGATACGTGATCTCAGACCACAAAAAAATAGATAAGAGTTTTAAGAACCTAACAGATATACTTCCCACTGAAAAGGAGTGTAGGTTTGAGCCGCCACACACAATGCATTTATCTAATGTTGACCCGCAAAATATTTTCGACGAGCCAATCTCTATTTACATTCTATGCCGTTCTCAAGGTGTGGAGCAGTGTGTGCGAATGGGGAAGGAAGCTTCTGGCAAAGTTTATTGAAAAGAGGCCGGAGATAGCTACATTCGGGCGGTACTAAAATCAGGTAACTTTATGCCATCGTTTGAGACGAATCATGACTTTAATGTATCAGTTAGATAATAAAAGTTGAAATCCTCACTTATTTGTTATTATACTTCAGTTTAAACTCAACTTTAATGTATATAGAAGCACTTATAACAACGAATCAACAACTCTGATGGTGTATAGCTTTCTCGATCATAAATTAAAAACAATGAAATTTAGAGCTCAAAAAACGGGGTTGTTCCAAATATTTCTCAAAAAACTTCTCCACCTTTTAAATATGCGTACACAAGTGTATAAAACTTGAAATGTGCATATTACTTTGCTGAAATTTGTTTATCGAAGCTACGGCCTAATATACATACATATATATATATATATATATATATATATATATATATATATATATATATATATATATATATATATATATATGTGGATAACTTACAATGTATCGCGTGAGTAGCAAAAATGCAACAAAACCCACAAGGAAAATAATGCGAAGATTCTGAGTACTTTCATTTTTTATTTCGAGTTCTTTATCAAAAAATAACAAAAGTACAAAGAAATGCAACATATATATAGAACCAGACACGGAGGAGAGAGAACGCCTCACTAGACAATAAATCCAATCATACAAAATAAGATCATTAGGTGAGGTAATCTCAAAAGACTGAAAGGGTTCAGAGAGGATTAAGATATCACGTTGCATTGTTGCATATATATATATATATATATATATATATATATATATATATCACTCCAAAAAAGAGAGGATAAACAAAATAGGTTTTTTTCTCTTTGTAAATACAGTTTGATGTGCGATTGGTAAAAAAATATTTCATGATAGGTCACGCATGCGTCGGTCGTTCTTTTTCATATTGCTTACGCGTCGTCGGCGGCGCGCTGCCGGTCATAAGGGGAAGGGCGACCTATTAAAAAGACCAGTAAAAGAATTGCATAAAAAAATAGGTATTCCTATGTAATTCGATGAACCGAATAACATTGCTTCCATAACCTTTTTTGATTACAAGGATCTACCCCAATGGAAATTACGGCGCTATCTTTGTCTTAAATTACCAAGATTACTTTGCGAATGTTGAAACTCAATATGAACTCACATGGGATACTAATCCAGCCTTATCGACAGAGAAATTTCTATCTCTTTATAAGAATTTGGCTATTTCTTGGTCATTCTTTGGTCTAAATCATTTAGATCTATATACCCTTAAGGGTATTTTCATTACTTAGACATCTTTAGACAATTGCTTCCTTCCAAAAATCGGTTTCGAGTTTTTAGCGGGGGTGTTTAGGGTCATTGCCAGGCTGCAAACAAACATTTTACCATTATGATTCACTCTTGGGATATACCAAGATTCTCGCTAGTATACTGGAAAGGCTCTGGACTTCTAACGTCTAGGTAAGGGTTCAATTCTAGTGAACACGGACAGAACACTTTTATTTGAGTAATGTACTGGTTGCCTATTGGGCAGATAGGCTGATCCTCACCTCCCACATGGGTAACTTGCTGCACACATATCATAATGCACAAGACCATTCAGAACACCAGTATCATTTCCTGTGCTGACTTTACAGCACAACATACCCACTCCCTTCTCTGCTCCGGAACCTTGAGGAGGGAGTACCTGTAGTCTTCCCTATTGAGTTACCCCAATGCGTATCCCCCATAAATGGAACGGGTGCCCTTTGGTGTCAAAAAACACAACGCGACCCACTTTTCCCAACGAGGACTGATCCCTGCTAACTTCAATCTCACCAGGGATTTTCATTCTGATATTTATTTAATTTCTTTATCCGGTTTGGTGATCTCATCTATGATACGAGGAACGAATGCTATTAACTATTTATCGTACCGTCTAAAAAAATCAGAGCGCTTGTATTTCTAAGAAAACATCTTTCATAGCTTTTGCCAGAGATAATCTAAAGTTTGGAAAATGGTGAGGGCAGTGTAATGGGTGACAGAATCTAGACATAAATAGACCTTTCTCTAGGTTGATTTCAGATTTTCCTCCAATTTCTTTCATTATTTCTCGCTCTCTTCGACTTATATATTGATTTATCATTCTACTAAAAATCTCAAATTCACTCATCGGTCCAAAGGACAATTATCCTTGTGATAGCTCAAGTGTTCTTCTCGGAAAACGAGTCAGTGGAGAAGAGAAGATATATTAGTGTGTTATCAGTATAGAATTGGAATAATGTCCCACTGCAAAGCTGAAAATACCAACACAAAGAAGATAGATATATACCATGAGCGGGCCAAGTAATGGGCCCTGTGGAAAACTATAACATACCTCTGCCGGATTATATATTTAGATAATATTTTGGATCAGATGTAAATATTCTGCGCTTGAGATGATAAATAGGAGTGAAGCAAACTACGGTTAGATAATGAAATCGTAAAATTCAAGTTATCAATGAAGATAGGTTGTATGATCGACTGTATCAAATGCTACCGGGAGATAAGAATTAACATGATGGAATGCTGGTCATTATCAGCTGTAAGAAGAAAGCGGTCAATTAACTGCAGGCTAGTTGATTCATGAGTGTAAACAGCCTTGAAGCCAGACTGAAAGATTCATCAATGTTGGGGGGGGAGGGAGGATTTAGTATGAGTATAGGACAATTAAATGTTCATAACCACTACGGACGACTGTTACTTAATAACGATTTTTTAGCTGTTTTACCATTTCAGCAGTTTCTCAATTTTCATATATTCCGGTTGAAAAGTTCAGGTGAATATTTGTATAGTGGCAATTCTCCGAGTGGCACCTTCAGGTTGCAGTTGTGCTGATACCTTTACAATCTAGGCTGCCACAAGCCATTAGATAGGAACGAAAGTTGAGAGAATGGTTGGTACCTTTCCAGATCTTTCAGTTAGATTTTTAAATATATACATAATGCCGCAGGATCTTCTAAGACCATTAGAATCAAGAAAGAGCCCAATCCACAGATGTTAGCTACAGCATGCTGTCCTATGCTTAACATGGCAACTCCTTGCACAAGACATGGAGTGAAAAATAATCCTAAAAATAATTTAATGCTAAATTTAAATATGCTGTATCCTATTATGAACAAGATTAGCATCCTTCTAAATACAGGGTGACTCCAAAATACGGTCAACAAATTTCGATAGGCCTCATTTCTTAATTTTCTGCATGGATTGAATGAAACTTTGGTGATAACTAGCTTATTGTGTTTAAAAACATCATATAAAACATGAGAGTCTTTGGCTATTTCTTTTTTATTCTGGAGCACGTGTTCGATATGACTTCCATTTGGGTCTGTGCATTTCTTGAGGTGCAGCACAAAGTTGTCCAGGACGTCCTTACAAACTGACTGACTAATAGCACTGATCTCCTCCTTGATAGCTTCCTTGAGTCCCGTGATGGTCCTGTGTCTCCCTGCGTACACTCTATCTTTAAGGTATTCTCAAAGAAATAAATCTGGGCGGTTAAGGTCTTGGCTGTGAGGTCCCCATTGAAAATCAGTCTTGAGACTGATCACTGCAACCAAATTTCTCTTTCAGCCAATCCCGGGAGAGGTTGGAGTTGTGAGAGCTTGCTCCATATTTCTGGGACCAGAACCTACCTATAAGCGACGGGAACAGGGACTGCAGCTCTCTCTTGAAGGTTTTGAGGACCTCAACATACCGCTCCTTGGTGGCTGTCACTGTCGCGGCAGATTCCTTGAAGAAAAATGGTCCAATGATGCCTCTGCTTCTTGTCTGAGGTTGTAATGGTCTGCCTTGTCTATATTGTGTATGGATAGGCCTTTATATCCATTACTAGCACTCTCCTGCCAGTCTCATGGGATATACCAAGGGACTGACTTCGCTTGCGCACAGAGCGCTTTGGACTCTGCTGAAATGACTCTCTCACGCTCTCGACCAGCTCAGCTGTACGCTTCCTGGGGCGTACTGAATAGCTTGGACGATTGTCACTAAGTGCATTGAGGTTCTCCACTGTCCCATTGTTCTCGAAGTGGTCCACTCAGTTCTGAATTCTGCTCTTGGTGGGGCTCTTTCACATTCGAACTGATGCACTAAAGTGTCCTGCATTTTCTTGAATGAGCCTGAACAATTTCAAGTGGAGAACGGTATATTAATTCAATATTTTGTATTAAATTAGCGATGCTTAAAACCTGATGGATCATACATTGCATTTTAAGTCTTCCCAACATAAGGTACTGAAGGGGGTCTGGAAACAACATAGAGCGACTAAAAAGGAACGAAATATTACTGAAAAATAGATTAAAAATAATTAAAATTCTTAAATTGAGAACCGTATGACACAATCTGACAAAAAAGTATAATAATAAAGAAAATAAATTTTTTACTTGTCCTTTCTATACATATAAACATCGAGGAGAGAGAGAGCACACGAAGGGTGAACATAAATTTTGCACAGAAAGGTAGATCATGAACGAACCGACAGATGAATCTAATTCTAAGCGATTAAGCTTTTAGAACTTAATAATATAAGTTAGATTGTGCACAAATTTGAATAATAAAGGAAATAAAAGTACCACACTTAGGTTTTTTGAAAGGAGATTTTGATTAAAAAGATGAACGAAAGAAGCAGATATATGTATTTTAAAATATAAAGTTAAATGTCGAAATAAGATAAATGACTTGGGGTAGGTCGTAGTGAATATAAATATAAAGCAGTAAATTACATATTATTGGGATACTAGTCATGGAACAATATTCATCCCTGAAAGAAAATAGCAACGGAAAGTTTCAACTTAAAAGCCTAAAAATATTCTATTAATGTCTCGTGAACCAGAAAACGTAGCAGTTTTACCTTGATTTTTGAAAAACTTTAGACTCTGCTCTTTCTAGATAGTGATGGACCCAAAATATCTATCCTTTTTTATACCCCCACCCTGTCCTCCTGAAAAAATGACAATAAACTTTAGAGTTAGGTTTAATTATTGAACATATGCAGATAGCCCTGATGGCATTATAAACTCCTTCGAAATCTCCTAATCGTATTCAAATGTAACGTTCATCTAATTTTAGGGTAATTATAATATTCGCCGTTTCGATATAACAAGAAGAGAATTAAATACAAATGCTTACTTACTGAGTTCGTAACCAATCAATAACTAATAGATTGCAGATGGTGTTAATCGACATAACGATTTCTGAAAATTAAGCTAATTAGTCCAAGGAAATTTGGAGAGTCAAATGTGTGTGAAAGTAAATGATATTGATCCGGAACCAAGCGTTATTCCCAGGCGAATGAGAGACAAGGCAATTAGAGCATTGAAGTATTGCTCTCAAATGCGAGCTCGGTTTTAAGCGTTATTATTCAGAAAGAGGGGGGGGGGGTTATCAATCTACAATATCTTATGTAGAATAGCTACTTCCCAAAGACCAACTTTTATAAAGGGCACTTTAAATAATCTTTTTGCACAATACTTTAGAATTGCCCTTGAAAATGAAGTTTATCCACAAAAGTGAATAAAATATAGTTTTTTTCCTTATATATTAAAATAACTTTTGCCGGTAGAAAAGGAAGGGAGTGTATAGGTATTTGATCTTAACTTTCTTTCAAATTAAAATTGGAGACAGCTAAATTTAGGTAAGAAATACATTAATATCTCCTAAGACTTCCTCCAATTCCATATACTTGACGGTAATCTTGATACTCAGAAGAGAGCTTGAAAACTATGCGGAGGCTCCTGGCTAAGAATACGTTAGGACGAAATATTCTTTAATTTTATTTACTCAATAATGGTAAATCTCAAAGAACTAAATAATTTTGTCATCTTTTATTATTATTTGTTTATAAAATTAGTTTATATATTTGTTCTGGATTTAATTTTTGTACTTTTTACCCATGACAAAAATGAAAAATTAGTTTTGTTCTCAATAAAATAGGCAAGTCTCAATATGTTTTTTTACAAATCACAAACGAGAATTGTAAGGATTTCCAGAGACAAATCAGAAAATTAATACTTACGAGTCAGGAACAAAAAGTGCGTGGGAAACCTTTACCTATTCACTGGTAGGCTTCACATCGGGATCTATCTAGAGCTTTTTAAAACAGAGAGGGGAAGCGTCATTTGATTAATTCCCAGCAATAGCCTGGTCTTCGGTTTTATTTGTTGAGATGACGTCATACTTAATCAAGAGAAGCAGCAGATGAAGAAGAGGGGATTAGTAAGAAAGATCCAATTGCATAAATAAGAAATAAATAAAATTTCATAATGACCACGCAAAAATAAGACGGGAAGTTCAAATGATTGACTTTATTTAGGAGAAAAATTCATCGCAAAAACAACTAAAAAAGTGAGAGAATAAAAAAAATGTAGAAAAATTGTGACAACGAATATTAAAGGAAATCTATTCTTGAGCTGAGATGGAGAATTTCAAAAGCTTGGGAAAAGAATTTGTGACAAAGTTCTGAAACCTTCGCAAGGTCAAATTCCTCCCGGTTTCCTCTTGCAAAAACAATGTTTTGAAATTTAAATCTTTCAAGGAATCTTTTGCTCGGTGTCTCGAATTTCACATCTACACATTCACTCTGATTACGGACAAACAAGGAAAATTAAACAATTCTAATACTAAAAACGACGCTATACAAATATATTGACCTAACACTGACGTGTGACAACGCAAAAACATGAAAAAAGAGCAAGCAATGTTGAAACTAACAATGTACCTTATGTTAGTTGACTAATTTGTAATTAATGCGGAAAAGTTGATTTTTAGTCACGTTTACGTGACTCCAGATGTAACTTTGCCGGTCCGTAGGTCATCGGTCGTATGGTAACCGTTTTACTTTTCAATTAGTTTAGGGGCAAAAACATCATAACTATTCGTGCGATTCTAACTAAATTTGAAACTCTTATATTGTTTATATTTTGATTCGAATGATATAATTGTCAAAGTCCCCCCAAGGTTAGTAGGGAATTATCGAACATTTTAATAGTCGTGTAGTCATATGGTCATAGAGTCATTAGACAGAATAATTGAGAGCACGCGACTTAAGTCTGTTGACCTTGGTAACATATAACGATATTTCTCATTTTGTTATTTCCCTTTTTTTCCATCCATTTTTTATTTTAGGCTCACCAAATGTGCTCAATAATTCACTTCCTAAAAACTGTTGAGGTGAGTCCTTAAAAACAAAAAGGATTCGTAAATTTGTTCGAGTAAAGGAACAATGCTACTGCCATCACTCTCCCGCACATCTTCTAAAGAAACAATGCTAATGCCACCACTCCCCACGCATCTACTAAAAGAACAATCCTACTGCCACCACTCTCCCCCACATCTGCTAAAGGAACAATCCTACTGCCATCACTCTCCCGCACATCTTCTAAAGAAACAATACTACTGCCACCACTCCCCCAAGCATCTACTAAAAGAACAATCGTACTTCCACCACTTTCCCCCACATCTGCTAAAGGAACAATCCTACTGCCATTACTCTCCCACACATCTTCGAAAGAAACAATGCTAGTGCCACCACTCCCCCACGTATCTACTAAAAGAACAATCGTACTGCCACCACTCTCCCCCACATCTGCTAAAGAAACAATCCTATTGCCACCCCTCTCCCCTACATCTGCTAAAGAAACAATCCTACTACCACCACTCTCCCACACATCTGCTCAATGAACAATACTACTGCCATCACTCTCCCCCACATCTTTATGCCTACAAAGAAATGCCTTAAAAATGTTTATAGAGGAGCCTTTCAATGAATGACAAAAGATTGAATATTACATTTGGATCGATTTACAAATTAACAAATAATTTTATGGTAGGATATAAGATAGAAATGCTTTGAAAATAGACAATAGGAGGATGCAATATATTTAAAATATATATAAAATTCATATAGAATTACTGACATGTTCAAATATCTTATTGTTATCGTTTTATCACATGAAAAATATAATATGTATCGAAAAAGATGGTACCTTAGCTTCCGCATCCAAGGAATGTTAGCGTATGATACATTTATGAAAGATACGCTGTGCATTTTTTTATATTTCCGCTAAAACCAGGCCCGTAGCCAGGCCATGATATTTGTAGGGGCTATTTCTCTTTTAGAGGTTATAATTTTTTGCAAATATTTTTTACAATTATTATCTTCATATTTAAGTTTTAGGTTCACTGTAATATATATATATATATATATATATATATATATATATATATATATATATATATATATATATATATATATATATATATATATATATATATATGTCTAACGTTGGGAATGGAGTGATAAGAAAAAGCCACTTACCACCAGCTAGTTCGTTATTAGCTACCGCGACTACTAAGCCAGCAAAAGTTCAGAGTCCATAAGTAGCATTATTGTTGCAGTTTTTTTTAGTTAAGATTATAGGATTTTGTTATGATAATACATACAAACACTTGTATTTTTATCATAAAATTGATTTATAAAATTAGATTTAATATAATCATTTTGGGAAATAGAATTTCAAATGGGTTACAGTGATTTGAGGATTGCCCTATTGTGAAGGTGGTGTTTGCTACAAAATTATTGGAATGGACTTCAAAGAATTGGCGATGAATTCTTAGAAAGTTTGAATGTAGTTTAACTTATGGAATGGCTAGGGGTAAAATACAATTACAGAACTTTAATATGCAGTCAGTTCTTCCAACTAGTAAGTCAACCAAGAAGTTTACAGAACCAAAGTAGCAATATGAAGCTGGAGCCACAGACAAAATAACCTCTTTCAAGAGATATCTCTGTGTAAATGTACATGCTTGCTGTGTAATGTTTTACACAAAGGAGAACTTCTCCCTTGTGTGTAACTGAAATCTTATTATTACTTTAGGCTCAAATATTTGGTGGAGGTTGATCAGAATTTATGGGAGGCTAAGCTCCCCAATAGCCCCCCGTGAGTACGGGCCTGTAAAATCTATATTGCTATGGAGTTGGGCAAAAATAATAAATCATTATATAAACATTCTTCAAGGACAAGGGGCGGAATGGAAGTAACATTGTTAGAGGATTTTCGATGATTTTAATAATGAAGTAATTATTGTTTATGAACATATCCTACAGTAACACACTCTAAGGCTAGCAGGAGCAAAAGTGACACGATATTTTAGAAACAAGTTTCAAGAAGAAGAGGTGGGATGAAAAAACGAATTGTTTGTTGATTTTCCTTGTTTATACTAATACATCAATTTCTCGTATTGTTTAAGAAGTTATCCTACGGTAACATTGTCTAACTTCGCCTAACGAAAAAAAGCACGTTATTTATAGATATATGAATTTTATGCTATTTTAGTGTTGTTTTACATGTAATTTATGTATCTTGGAAGAAAATGATTTGAAAATGTAACTTTTTTGAACAATTTTTCAGATTTTTGGCATCACACAACACCAAGTAATGGAGTTTTATTTCAGCAACTGCACCAGGAATTGATTTAGACAAGTGGAGATCACCCTTATAGGGTGGCCTCCACAAGCCAGTTTCATTACAACAGAACAATTGTAAGGTGTACCTGAAAAGGTAATATGTACCACAAGTACATATAAAGAAGAACTATGTATGTATAAAAATGTCCAAAGTCCAACTGAGTACTAAAATACTAAAAAAAATATATATGTATTTATATACATATAAGGAATTCATTTAACACAAATTTCTAATTACATTATATGAATTATTCCATAGGTTGATTAATTATTTTGGCCAAGGGTGTATATCAAATTATAAAACCCCAAAGCAAATAAAAAAACAGAAATTTGTTGATGGTGAAAATGATTGACTACGTCTCCCACCCAGGTCTGATTGTATTCAACCACATCAATTAGTGGAGTGACACATTTCAATACCATTGGTGGCTTAGTATACAAGGGTAAAGTACGTAATCCAACCCCGATGAGAGGGAGAGTGGTTTGTAAAGGATGTTGATGCAATTTGTATTATCGCAAAAACTAACTTAGCCTAGACAATTATAATAATTTTAGTTTATAAAATTAACTATTTGAAAATATTCTTTTGATACATTATTTATGGAACTATTTATTATGTCACTCATTCATACATCACTCATCTGAAGGTTATTTATTTCACTCATTTGTTATGTCATGCCTTTAATGTATCACTTCATTGAACTGAATCTCTTCGGCTCTTTATTTTCTTTGTTCTCCACGAATGTAAATCATGAAAAAATACAAAACCTCTTCCAGTCCCAAATCAAAATAAATGTGATTATCTTCGTGAGGCATTTTTTCCTTAAAGGGATTAAATAAAATAGTTTATTTATTAAGTAGTTAATGGAATTAGTCGAGCAAAATGAAAATATGTTTTCCAGATGACCTAAAATATCAATTTGTTGTCCAAAAAAGGCGATTTTGGCAGAAGAAGGAATATTTGGTATTTTGGAGGAAATATTCCCTCGTCCCATTGGTGACGAAGTTTGATTGAGAGGAACAAAACTCAAAAATGCAAAGAACACATAAACCACTGCAATACGAAAACACACAAATAAATACAATAAAACACTAAGCGACATGAAAAGGAAAAACTCTAAATTACTCAATCGAAATACACAACAAAATAATAAAATTGAAAATTAGGAATACAGAAAAATCAATGGAAAATAAAAGCACAAATATTAGATAAGTAATAATTTGAAAAAAAATTGAAAAAAATAAAATTTAAGAAGACGGAAGAAAATAAACACAAATAGAATAAAACAATAATATAAAAGAAGTCAGTGAGAGAGCTTGAGTGATCTGCTTGAGTTAATCTAGCTGAACTGAGGGACTTTTAGTCCGGTAGGGTCACCCATGCCAGTAAGATAGCTGTATTAGGATCCAGACTAAGGGTTTTTAAACTTCCCTACAACTTCTATGATGCGTCTCCTTGCATCCCCCTACCAACCTCTTCGATTCTGTTAGTACTCAGTTTCACACACTCTCTTCAATTGTAAAAAAAAAACCTCAATAACAAAAAAAAAAAAAACCTTGATCTCTATTACACATAAGTTGTTTATTAATAAGGGCCTCACCAGCTCCCTTATGCCGCGTGAGAAGAGAGGCTTTGGAACCTTTATAAATAACGCCTGGGAGCACTCATAGGTTACAAGAGACTGAGATTGAAGGGATCTCAGTCGTTTGGGTACGATTAATGGAGAAATACTAGGCGGATGTGAAGAGTGCGAGAGAAAATCACACACAAAAAAAATCCTTTTTCAATGCGTAAGGTCCGAGAGTTTTTTTGAGATGGCGAAGAAAAATGGTCCTCCGTTTCGCAAGTTAACTTGCAAAATATGCAAAGCTTACAGATGGAAGGAAGACTTCGGGAGAAGGAGTGGCAAGGAGCTTACAGAGGGTGTTAGAGTCTGTGACTTCTGCAAACTCGAAAGGCGCTTGAGCGAGAGCATCGCTCAACTGAGAGAGGAGAACTCCCTCCGCAAATGGGAGGTTCAACTCTTAAAAACAGAGAGGTGCAGATGCTCAGGTGCGAAGTTTTCCGACGTCGAACAGAAGGTTTTTCTGCTGCAGGACTGCCTCAACGAGCCAAAAGGAAGCAAAGAGAGAAAAAAGAAGAGAAAGTAGAAATTGAAGAAGAGAAAGTAAAAAGGAAAGAAAATAACTACAGAACAGAACTACAGAATCTAGGACCAACAAAGACCCTAAGGTCCGCTCGAGGCTAGTCCGCTACACTACATCCGAAACTACGATACACACTTATCTACGAGTGTATCTCTAACATGCTATATTTTTATTTTTTTTTTTTTTAATATATAATCTACTGTACACACTTATCTACATGTGTACAATGTCAGGCATATTAACTACTTCAACCTAGGGGGGGTGATAGAAAGTTTTTCTTCTCAACTTCCGCAGCCCTCGACTGCTAGTGGTGAAAATCTAGTTATAGGATAGGCGGAAAAGAAAATGGATATCTAAACTACACATGCAAGAGAAATCGCTGGCATCATTTTTAGTCATCATTTTTAGTCATCATTTTTACTCTCGTTGTTCCTCCGCTCCAAACTCCTTTTGCAAAAACGTTATTATTTACTGTGCTCAGACTACGTTATATTTATACTATTTAAGTGCGCGTCGAGACGGTTTTTAAACATATTTACTGACCTACTATCCACTACGTGGGTGGGTAGCCTATTCCAAATTTGAGTAATTTTAAACGTAAAATAGTTTTGGGCTATACTAGTGTTAAATCGCTTGTTCACTAATTTTAATCCGTGTTGCCTAGTATTTCCCCTATGATCCAATTCGAACAAATTCCTATAATCAACGTTTGAAAATCCTTTCAATATTTTAAATACTTCAATTAGCTGGCCACGTAATCTTCTGCCTTCGAGAGATGGCAAATCTAATGCCCTGAGTCTTTCCTCATAGGGCCTGTTTCTCAGCTCGGGAATTAATTTTGTAGCCCTACGCTGCACTCTTTCTAATTGCGCGATATCTTTGTTTAAGTATGGAGCCCAAAATTGAACCGCATATTCGAGCAGTGGACGCACAAGTGATTTATACAATGGTAAAATTATCTCTTTGGATTTGAACGTGAAATTACGCGCGATATAACCCAGCACACGATTTGCTTTTTTACATGCATCCGCGCATTGTTTCGTGACTTTGAAGTCATCCGAGACTAAAACTCCCAGGTCTTTTTCCAATTTAACTACGTCGAGGACCTGGCCTTTCATGGTATACTCTACCCTCAAATTATGGCAACCCAAATGCATCACCTTACATTTACTTAAATTAAACTGCATTTGCCACTTATCCGCCCATCTGACAATCAAGTTTAGGTCCTTTTGTAATTTTTCTACATCCGATCTTACATAGGCACGGTTGCCCAGCTTCGTGTCGTGAGCAAATTTAGAAATCGTACTAAATACGCAATTATCCAAATCGTTTATATATATTAGAAACAATAAGGGGCCAAGAACGGAGCCTTGTGGCACTCCACTACTGACGTTGACCCAATCTGAACATTCACCATTTATAACTACTCGCTGCGAACGATCCTTCAGCCAATTTCTAATCCAATTTAATATCTTACCCTTCACACCGACTGCTTTAACTTTCATTAATAATCTCTCGTGCGGAACGGTGTCAAACGCCTTTTTAAAGTCTAGATAGATTACATCTACAGCTTTGCTTTCGTCGTAAACGCAAATCATTTTATGGAAGAATTCGAGCAAATTTGTCAAGCACGATCTCGCCCGCCTAAACCCATGTTGGGAATCTTTAATCAGATTATTTACCTCGAGGTGGCACACTATTCTATCTCTAATTACCGATTCTAAAAGCTTTCCAACTACCGAAGTTAGACTAATAGAAAGTGGAAACAGAGGACGAGAAAGTAGAAGCAGAAGAAGAGAAACGATAAACAGAAGAAGAGAAAACAAAGGAAGACAAGAAAAAGAAGAAGAAGAAGAAAAAGAAGAATAAAAATGTAGAGATAAAACTGCAAAGCAGCAAGTCGCTTCCGAAAGGGAAATCTGAGTCGTCTGCAGACAAATGTGCAAGGATCACCTTTATTGGTGATTCTCAAGCACGGGGTCTGCAGCCCCTGCTTGCGGCCCGCCTTCGTACTAATCTGAAGGTAAGCTTCCTATCAGGATGGGGCAACCACCACATCAGAGTAGAGGTTGAGAAATCACAGATTTCTGAGAGCTCATTCGTTGCTCTGATGGTCAGTGAAAACGACCTCTACCCGAGAGGAGGTAGGGTAGGCCCTACGAATAAAATCCTCCACACGGTCATGGGCACCGTGGACGACTGTGGGCTTAAAACCCGCAAGCGTGTTGTAGTGGGGATGCTTCCGATGAGAAGTCCAACACGGACCGCTCACGTCTCTATAAACCTGCTCCTGGCAGATTTGCGTGCGGCAGAGGGGGGTCTTTTTTGTAGACCCGTACCGCACCTTTTTTGGTAGAAATGATCTCTAACAAAGGGATGGGATACATTTTTTCCTTAAAGGAAAGACCATTCTGGCGAACATGAACCAGGATATCGTAGATAGAACCCAAAGGAGTATCCGGCCCATAGTGAGGGCGGACGTACGCCAGTACGCCCGTGTCACTCCTAGAACTACCTTCTCAGAGGTCGCAAAGAGGAGTGCCTCCTCGCAAAAAAACAAGCCAGGAAACAGAAGAGCGTAGCGAGTCCTACAGTCGGATACTCCCTGAAAGTTCTTCAGTTTAATGCGAGGTCAATCAGGAACATGTGCCTTGAACTTCGTGGCCTCGTAGCGACGAAAGAATTTGAAATGGTAGCAATAACAGAGTCGTCTTTAAAAACCTGAAGCGGGGATTTTGAAGGTGAATTCACGATTTTCGGGTACCAACTCTTCCTGAAAGATAGACCAGACAGAGAGGGTGGCGGTGTGATGTTGTATGTCAAGGATACTCTCAACTCGACGGAATGCAACATCGTATCCGACCATGAACTAATAGGTCTTTACCTAGAGATAGGTCCTGTCAGATACAGGATCCTGGTGCATTACAGACCTCCTGCCTAACTCTTAGAACAGAAGAGTCTGTACTAGTTGCTAGGCGAACTTGTAAAAGACAGAGTGTGTATCACCATGCGTGACGTCAATACCCATGTTGACTGGGAAACGAGAGAACCCTGTGGGGAGAACACACTACTCCTGGAGTTCGCGAACAACGAGTTCCTGACTCAATGGGTGAGAGAGCCAACGAGAAGAGACAATATCCTCGACTTGGTTTTCACCTCTGAGGAGGACATCGTTGGTGTAGAATTCGGTGGCAGTGACCACCGACTAATAAGATTTGTATTCAAAGTCCCCAAGGCAAAGCCTGCCACTAGTAGATCGAGGAAACCAGATTTGAGAAGAGCAGACTTTGCAGGTTTTCGTGCTGGACTGACTGACGCGAGGCTAGAAGTGTGTAATGCTGTTAAAGACTCGTAGAACAGTTTCAAAACCACATTCATGAGTCGTCAATCGCGTTTCATCCCTCTGAAATTCACCCGTCGGTCTTCTGTTCAACCAAAGTGGTTTAGTCAAGAAATCGGCCAACTGCTTAGGGAGAAGAGAAATGTGTACCGGCAATCGAAGATTTTAGGTGACTTTGATGAATGCTGGAGGCTAGCAAGGAGAGTGAAGTCCAGAATAAGGGCGGCTATACGTACTAAGGAACTCCGAGTGGAGAGACTTTGTAAAGAGAATCCCAAGGAGTTTTTGGATATGTAAACAGCCGTAAACCAATCCGTCGAACGATTGGCCCTTTGAGGAATGAGGAAGTCACCTTAAAGCACTCAGATACAGGAAATGCTAACCTCCTCAACGACTACTTCTCTTCAGTGTTTACTGAAGAGTGTGGTCCCATACCCCAGCCAATGAGTCCCTACTCGGGGGAAAAGCTGGAGGATATGGACTTCACCAAAGAAGAAATAAAAAAGAAGATCACTAACCTAATGACGAATAAGTCACCTGGCCCGAATGAGTTTCTACCTAAAGTTTTAAAAGAAGTGCGCGAACAAGTGTCACGACAGCTGAGCGCAATCTTCAACATGTCAATCCGGACCGAATGCGTTCCTAGACACTCGCGTGAAGCGGAGGTGACTCCTCTCTTCAAGAAAGGAGACCGTAGCCAACCGTCAAACTACCGACCTATCAATCTGACTTCGATAGTCGGTAAACTTATGGAAAGCATGATGGTGAACAAAATGACGTCGCATTTAGACTCAAACCTGCTACTGAGGAGCTCTCAGCACGGCTTTCTAAGGCAACGGTGCTGGCTAACGAACCTTGTGGAATTCTTCCACTTCGTCTTTAGTGCGCACGAGCGGGACAAGGCAGTGGATGTGGTGTACTTTGACTTTCAGAAAGCCTTTGATAAGGTACCACACCGCCGCCTTCTCCGGAATGTGCGAGTGCTGTGCATAAACGCAAAAGTAGCTGGCTGTATAGAGAACTGGCTAAGTGGCAGACGGCAACGGGTGGTGGTGAGTGGACAAGCTTCTGAGTGGAGGCCTGTTACTAGCGTGGTGCCTAAAGGGTTCGGTTCTTGGACCACTACTATTCACCATCTACATCAACGACAATGGATGGTGACATGGTTACCAAGATTTACAAATTTGCCGCCGATACCAAGGTTGGTATGAACGTTGCAAAGGATGGAAATTGGGGAGTGGACGGACACGTGGCAAATGCCTTTTAACGTAAACAAATACAAATTGATGCATATCTGCCACCGAAACCCCCAATCTCAGTATATCCTTAAGGGCACTGCTCTTGAATCGAGTGACACTGAGAAGAAATTGTGTGTAACAATCACTTGTGACCTCAAATTCTCGAAACAGTGCATTGAGGCGGATAAAAAGACCCCAAAGATGCTAGGCTACCTAAAGCGCCAGTTTGGATATCGGAACAAGGAGATTGTACTGTGTTTGTACAACTCACTTCCCGACCGCACCTGGAGTATGCCGTACAATTTTGGAGTCCTTCAATTCGAAAGGACTTTGCGAGATTCGAACGCGTTCAAGCCAGGGCAACCAAACTGAATCCTTCTATGAGACATAAATTTATGGAGATAGATTAAGGGAATTAGATCTGTTCTCCTTGTAAACCTCTAGACTGCGTGGACAGCTCATCGAAGTTTTCAAAATACTTCGAGGGTTTAACAATGTTGACTACAGGGATATTTTTACACTTTTTGAGAGCAGAACAAGAAATCACGGCTTTAAACTTGAACTGAAGTGTTACAACCGCGATCTGTGTGGAAAACTTTTAACGTACAGTATCTGGGGTAGTTGGAACGCACTTATAGGGAAAGTTCTTAACAGTGAATCTGTTGACCAGTTCAAGTCAAGACTAGACAGGGTTTTGCCTAATGGCCATGAAAGGACGTAAAGCATTTGAGGCAGAGATGTGCCCGCTCGACTGCTAGTCCAAAAATACCCTCAGTGAATGGACTGTAAAGTATTCTAGGGTACCTTCTTTCCTTGTTACTCAGATCATCGAGGTTTAGCTTGTAATATCCAGTTAGATTTCCCTATTCCAGACTTTACCATGTCCAGGGAGGTTGTTATCAAATCAAAATAGAATTAACTAGGATTTGATTAAACGTGCTTTTAAAACTATAGTTTGGAGAGATATATATGATGCTCTTTGCCTCAATAACTCATTGAATTCAAAGTTATTAGAATTGAAAAGTAGGTTTGTACCAATGAAAAATCTTAAAGTTTTTGACTTGTTTAATGGTTTAATGACCAGTGTCGCCTGGCCTATTGTGATAAGCATGCTGCCTATAATCTTTGATCTGATAACCGCCCTCGCTTGTGTTAGGAGAACTATGTTGAGATGAGGAACACGGCAAATAATGTTTATAAATAGGCTCAATATAATGACCATTTGAAGAATGCCCTCACAGGTGCGGGTCAGGTGCATATTTTGTAGTCAGAACTTAAATCTGCTTTATTTGGTGTTGAGCCTTCTATTCCTCCTTTAATGAAGCGTGATGGTAGCGTTACATATTATCCTCTTGATATAGGCAGAAGAGATTCAGCTGCCCTTAGGCTGTCACCCGCTACCTAGTTTTAATACATTTGCCTTCAGATCCTCTAAAAATAAAAATTCTTTTGTCTAACTTGGACGAGTATTGGGGATCTGGTGTGTGGCAGGGTAACCGGGAAGAGGGCACGCCAGAGAATCGGGATAAGGATCGCAGTGTGAGGGCTAAATAAAGAAAGTCGAGTGTGGTTGGCATAAATAATCATTTCTTAGAGGTTCTGGGATTAGAAAAATTAATGGTATAAAAATATATAACTTTACTATATACAAATAAAATATTAATAGGACAAGTAAATAAATAACAATAAATAAAATGAGACCATGGGTACCAAACGCGGGGGGGATACAAATGATTACGGGTTTGAGAGTCCGAGAGAGGATGTACGGGGATTGCTTCCCGAGAAAATGGGAGAGTGCAATTATCGGGGAGACTCAAGGAAAGTCTGATTGACTGGAGGTTTGAATACGGTGATTAACTGGGGGAGAAGGGGAGGCTGCAAAGTTCCTCCTGCAAGATTCCTTCTACTTTAACCTCGCTGAGTAATGAGCGAGGGAGTAGTCTAGTCGTTGAAACAAGTCGAAACACGGGTCAGAGATGCCTGTCAGTGTCAATCTTCTGTTCGCGGGAGCAAACTCTGGCCTTAGATACGAGCAAGACCAGGTAGAAGAGACGCTTGAGTTCGTAGCTGGAAGCCGTTGGGGAGGTGAAGCAGGGTGTACGAGACTGTACATGGCTTCTACCCAAGACAGGGCTGTATGGTACTGCTTTCTCAAAGTTTTTCTCGAAGTATTTATACTGCCTCAGCGGAAGCGGTTCGCCGGGGGCGACCCGCTGGGGCCCCCAAAGGGGGACGGGGATCTCATTAGACTTAGCACGCCATGGGGAGGAAGAGTCTCAGCGGCCTCACAACTTTGCGCAAAGGTCCTTGGCACTGTGGGTCTGGCTCCGATCAGATGGTGCAACGTCGAGGAATGGAACCCAAACGGATTACGTGGCCCCACGCAATCTTGCGGCTCCCTTAGGGCTGTCTGGTCGTGCAGGCGTATCTTCTCAGGCGCCACAGGTAGACGTGGGGTTCTAGAGGAGGGGGTAACTTTCTCTCTCTAACATCTCAGACCCTCCTAAGATGGAGCTTCCGAAGGAAGTGAGATCAGAATAATATACGTTAATTACAAGGCTAAACTTCCCATAGGGACACAATTACAAAAAAAAAAGTACCGGGTACTCTGCACAAAAATAAGTCAAAAAAGGGGACTCGGTAAATGTTTGGTATTCCCATTAACGAACACTTTAAGAAAAAAAAAATAAAAAACATTAATATTAGAATAAGTCAGAGACAGAATAGTTATCAATAACCGGGGTCAACATAGTTTCGTTAACCAGGTGCTTACATACAAGAATATATAACAAAGAAAAGTTCCACAATACAAAAAATACGGTTTAAAAAATATTCTCACATATTCTTATAAGGCATTACACAAAACCACAAAAATTATTCAGGAATATATACAATAGTCATCTATTTAACTTAACATTAATGGGAAATTACCCTGGAGACAAATCCAAAGGATTGCTGCTTAAGCTGTCTACCACGCAATTTTTGGAACCCTTTATATATACAATTTTAAATTGTAGTCTTGGAGAGGAAGACTCCACCTCAGGAGGCGACCATTATTGTTCCTAACGTTTCGTAGGTAAGAGAGGGGTTTATTGTCAGTCTCGATGATGAATTCTTTACCTAAGAGAAACCCTTTGAACTTGTGGATGCTCCAAACGATAGCAAGGGCCTCTCGCTCGATTACAGCATAGGTTTTCTTGTGGGGAAGGAGTTTACGGCTCTCAAACGCAATGGGAAAACTTTCGCCATGGTCACCATACTGGACGAGAACACAACATATGCTATCGTTACTCACGTCAGTCTGTATGCCACAAGGTTTAAGGTGGTCGGGTAAACTGAGGATCGGTGCTCAAGCTAATTTTCCTTTAGGCTGATTAAAGCTAGCGATCGAACGGGTTCTCCAGATGAGGCACTCAAGGACCATTTTTTTGATTAGATCACACAGCAGGACGGAAATTGAAGCGAGGTTAATAATAATCTTCGGTAGAAGTAGCTGGACCCCAAGAAGGATCTAAACTGCTTCCTTGCTGCAGGGAGGGAATTTCGGAAATTGCCCTGATTTTCTCAGCTTGGGGAACCAAGGAGACGTTTTCTATGTGGAAACCTGCATAGTTAATAGTACTAAAGATGATGTGGTACTGATTGGGGCCAATCGTGAGGTGGTATTCCCAGAGTCGGCACAAGAGGGCACAAAGGGTAGCCAGGTAGTGTTCCCATTCCTAGCTCGCCACGAAAATGTTGTTGAAATAGAAGGTGACGTAAGGCAACCCATCTAATATTCGCCTGATCATTCGGTTATAATCGCTACATGCTGTCACCAACCCGAAAGAGAGTTTCCGGCACTGCATCAAGCCCGTGTCGTCGAAGAAGGCCATGTACTGATTGGGGCCAATCGTGAAGTGGTATTCCCAGAGTCGGCACAAGAGGGCACAAAGGATAGCCAGGTAGTGGTCCCATTCCTAGCTCGCCACGTAAATGTTGTTGAAATAGAAGGTGACGTAAGGCAACCCATCCAATATTCGCCTGATCATTCGGTTATAATCGCTACATGCTGTCACCAACCCGAAAGAGAGTTTCCGGCACTGCATCAAGCCCGTTTCGTCGAAGAAGGCCATGTACCTCTTTATCTCTTCCCTCAATGCAATCTAGTAATAATGCATATACAGATCGAATTCGGTAATGAATTTGGCCTTATCGAACATGCGCAATTTCTGTTCGATGAAGAAAATCAGTTCAGCGTCGAACACGGTATCGGTGTTTAACCTCCGGAAGTCGATGGACATCTCGTAAGAATTTTCGGCCTTTTTTTACCATGACGACCTGGGAACAATACTCTGACTTCAAGGGCTTTATAATACCCATCTTCAATAGCTTCTCTACCTCCTCATTGAAGGCTTTTCTTAAGTGGATGGGGAGGTTGTACGGCTTCGAACGGACAGCTTCCTGAGTGGTCATTCGAATATTGTGCTCAAACAAGATAGTACAACCAGGGATATCCAAGATTACCTCGGTAAATTGTTTGAGTAGCGCTTTTTACTGGAGCTTCTGTGGAATCAGAAGCTAAGGGTTTATGCCTAAATCGGTCGATTTGGATTCAGGGATATCTGGCAAGAAGTGAAGAGCTGCCAAGTGTAGGCCATGAATGGTCTTTTGCCGTCTCCTTCTTTTCTTATGTTCTTATATTCCGCTTCTTTTTCCACGCAGGGGACTTGTACCACGACCAAGGGGAAAAGTAGGTTGTGGACTCCAAGGCAGATTCTTCGCTCAGGGCCACAAGTTGATTGGCACAAGCGCGTTGATGGTACATTTTAAGCATGTTCATGTGGAACAGCTTAGTGCCAGACGGCGTTTGGATGAAGAAATCGAGGGGGACTCGTCTTTTAACCACTAGGAAGGAGCCCTTCAATTTGTTTAAAAGTATATTGTTCTCCGTGGAGAGTAAGCAGTAAAAGGATTTAGTCACTGGGTATAAATTTTCGTTATTGGGACTTACAGTCGAGGTAGGTTTTATTTGCCTAAGTTTGTCTCGGCGTTCTGATGCGTGATCTCTGCGCACTTTCCTAACCCCCGCCTCAGTTCTAGGAGGTAAGCATAGGAGAAATTGATCTCCTGGTCTAATTTAGAATTAGAGAAGAGCTCCTTTAGAAAGGTGAGGGGCCTCTAACATTACGTCCATACATAAAATCAAATGGGGCAAAAAATAAGGTGCGATGGGGAATTTACCAGTATGCCAAATGGGCTACCAGCACACAGTTTCTTGAGGATGGATTTGATGGAGCCATTGAGCCTCTCGCAAGTCCCGTTACCAGCTGGTTGAAAAAGGGGTGGTAAAAGGGAATTTATCTTTAAGAGCTTGCCGACGTACTCCATCAGTTGCGACTACAATTGGCGGCTACGATCAGGCAAAATTTCTTTAGAAAATCCAATGCAGGAGAGGATGGAGAATAGTGCTTCCGCGCAAGATATACTGTCTATATTCTTCAATGGGACAGCCTCTAGTAACCGAGTGGCAATATCCACTAAAGTTAGCACGTGAGTATGACCTTCAATCGACGGGGGGTGTATCGGACCGATGAGATCAATTGTAATACGAGAAACCGGCTCTGAGATTAGAGGTCCTCTCTGCAACAGTGCAGGCGTAAATCGGCCTTTGACGCCAGTCTTTTGGCACATGTCGCAAGACCTGTAGTGGCGAGGAAATTTTTCATGCGCGCCTGGCCAATTAAAATATTTTACGATCTTTTGGGTGGTCTTCGTGTGGCTAAAATAACCTGAAAATAGGCTGTCATGGGCAGTGGTTAAAATTTGACCAACATGGGAACGTAGAACATCCAATACTCCCGTCTGAGGTTTACCGTTTTCTGACCATGCACCGTACAGTAAGCCATCTGTAACTTGTTAGGAGATCAACTTGTTTCCTCGGGTGGCTTCTTGCTCTTTTCACTGGGCCTTGGCCCATAGGGGTCGGAGAAAATCACAGTTCTTTTGCTTCCTTACGAAGTCTTCAGTCATGACTTTGAATTCTGAAGAACATGAGGTTTCTAGGAGCGAGGGCAACTTTGAATCTTTTACCACTTGCGAACTGGAAACCATGGTTTGGGTGGCCACGGAGTTGGGAGAAACCCGTGGGCACTGGTCAAACAGGTCGGAGCTAGTACTTCTGCTAGGCCAGTGAAGTAGGCACATTAAATATAGCACTTAAGGATGGGGAACAGATTGGCGCGCCCCAAGTAGTCATGCACTATGGCGAATTTATTATGGTCCAGGGGATACTGGGGGAAGCAGCTTGTTCGACACCACTATTCAAGTGCACCTGCTATCTCTCAGAAGAGTGGAGACACGGCAGCCATTAATCGTTCCAGATTCGAACTTAAGGCCTCCTGGAGTATTCTTATCAAACAAGAAGTTTACCTTGTTGCCGCCAGGACTTGAGGTCGTCGGGGGAGGATAAGATTCCCATAGTGTTGACGTAGGCGCAGACGTGGCAGAGATCTATCTGATCTACCTCGTGAGAAGAGTTATTCCTGAACTGAGAGTTCTGGTGGCAGTTCGTTCTCACATGGCCTTTCACACCACAATAAAAACAAATGATGGGGCTCCTGAGTAAACATGACGTAGGGAGGCTTGAAAAGTATGGTTTTACATCCAGCTGTTGGGACAAAAGGAGTGGTTTCGGCTTCGACGGCCCAGTTACTTTGGGAAACTTGTTTGCTTTTTGCGGGATGAATTTATTTGTGTTTGGCTTAGGTTTGGGGGGTAAGGTGGACCGTTATCTTGACTTTTTTCGGATAAAGGTTGTAGCTTGCTAAATCATTGTTTGCCTCTGTCTGCACTCGTTGAATGTGAGGCACCGCCGTTCTTTCTCTCTCTAACATGGTTCTATTGGTATATTTTAATTGTTTAAAAAAGATTTATCAGTCACCTAGCTCCGAAACTGGCTGTTATATTTCGTATTTTAGTTCATTGGGGGTTATTTCCTGCAGGCTGGTGCTTAGGTAACATTATCCCATTTCCCAAAAGATCATCATCATCTCTATCTCCGAGTGAATATAGGTCCATTTTCATCACATCGATTTTATCTAAGACTTTTGAACGTCTGCTGTCCAAACGTCTTTCTCTATCTTTGAGACAGTTTCTTCCAGTAACTCAGTTTGGCTTTAGAAAGGGCCTAGGAACCACTGATGCACTATTATTGCTGTTACATAAAATGCAGTCTGCTTTAGGCAATAATTGTGAGTCTAGGCTTGTTTTTCTTGACTTTAGTGCCGCCTTTTACACTGTTAACCATAATGGGTTGATTTTTAAGTTAAACGCTGTTGGCATTGGTTGTAGATTCTGAAGTATTTTAACAGAGTTTTCAACTAATAGATAACAACGTATTGTTGTCGATGTGTGTTTTAGTTATTATCCTAGAGCATATTCTGGAGTTTCTCAGGCTAGCGTATTTATATTATATAGTAGTGACATGTGGGTTAATATAACTAATAAAATTCTAGCATATGCTGATGACACCTTTCTCTATGCTCATGTTCCATCTCCTGCAATGAGACTGAGTGTTGCAGACAGCATCACTGAGGATTTGAATAATGTTCACTCCTGGGGTCTTCAGTGGTGTATGAAATTACACCCTAGTAAGTCTAAGAAAATTATTGTGAGTGATTCTAGATCTCTCTTATCTAAACATCCCAATTTGTTAATAAATGGAGCTTTGATTAACAAGGCTGAGCAGCTCAAGCTCTTTGGAGTAACTCTAGATTCGAAACTTACTTTTGAAACGCATATACGATATATTTCTTGAGATATCTCGCAGAAATTGGGCATCATTCGTAAATCTAAGCAAATTTATGAAGATGATGTTGTTCTTCACAAGTGTTTCTTTTCTTCTATTCTACCTCATTTTCAATATTGCTCTGCTTTATGGATTTCTTCTGCAGACTCTCATCTGAGATTGCTTGATCGTGTATTAACTGTATAACAGATTTGTATTTAGACATTGGGGCTCGTAGATATACTAAAGCTATTTGTATTTGTCGGTAATAGAGGTTAATACCGTCATGTTGCCGAGAAGCCATGAGGCCTGTCACGAGGTCGGTCGAAGCAGAGCAAAGTCATGGGAACCATGAGATTCGATCCGCTTCAGCTGATAAGCTATGAACAAGAATTCCAAGCGCGCGTGCGCAAGAAGACGCTGCTCACCTCCCCGGGGATATAAAGAATCTTCGATGGAGTTTATCCCTATTCCCATGTGTAGTGCTTGAATAAAGAGATGTACCTCCTTATCATAAGGCATTTTCTCTTCCGGCCGGCTCATATCTAATGCTATACACACCCGAAAAAAGGCAGTATATGCCCTCCTTTCTGCACGAGACACGTAGTTTTCTAGTTTTAGCTCCGTTTCCCCTTCTTGAGCTCGAAGGCAATAATTTTCACCGAGGAAATTTAGCCTCAGTCAAATGGCTATCCTTGGATTCGGTTTTAACCTCGTCTGGTGCAAGTACTCCCTCGAATTCCCTCGATTACGATTTACTCGTACAATCACCCATCGCCCGCGTCGTCTCATAAAGCCTCAACCCTCAACCTAGGCTCCAGAAACTAAATTGTGGTTTCTTGACCAGTCGACCCGTAAATGGAAGGTTTGTATATTGGCTCAAAAGCAGTCTCTTGTGAGCTCAGGTTTGAGCTTATCTAATCGCTCCCGAAAATTCTTTAAAATGATCCCCGTAGACATTAAGTATCCGTTTGCAATCTATTCCATTCGGATATATCCTATATCTATTGTAATTATTAAATATTAAATTTTAAATATTTTTTATACCCGTTGTTTCAAATCCCAGAGTCCCGCATCCCCTGCCTAAATTTGCCTAGTTTTTATCAACCAGCCAGACTTACTAGGTATTCTGAGACTATAAATTGCATGGCATTCAAAATTGGTCGTCCTTTATACATCTCAGTTTTCTAAGGGCTTTTTACCCGAGCATATGTAGATTGTGGAAAACTTTGCCCACAAATATTGCGACGGCTCTTACGCTTGATAAGTTTATAAGATTGTGTAATTTCTTTTTGTGTCGTAACCGTCGGCCTGATTAATTCTTTTTCCTTTATTTGTTACGTTCCTTTTCTTTCTTTTCTGAGGCAAAACTTGACAGATGTTCAGAGTTGGCTCGATGTGAGGCAAAACTTGACAGATGTTCAGAGTTGGCTCGATGTTTACATACGAGTAAATTCGTATAAAACGCAAGGTTTGTATTTTCAAACAAAATTTATATGTTTTATATTAATTCAGTAAACAATGGATCGTATTATTATGAATAACGCTTGAAAATAACTCACACACCATTGCACTCATTTTGAAACCTTGAAATTTGTTGTTTTATATAAGAAACTGTCATCATTGATAGTCAACAGAGGCACTTCTCTAGCTGGTTACTGCCATGGCCATCCATTAGTAATAATTCTCCTCTTACTCCCAATTCTCCTAACGGTATGTTTTTTCGTTTCTATTGCTTTATCCATTTAGGTCTTAGATTTTCTCATCTTTTAATGTGTTTGACATGTTATTACTAAACCCTCATGCCACAAACTCAACTTAATCTCGCAGGATTATCTATCGATAATCATAATAATGATATAGAAAATCAAAATATAATTATTTTTAGCAAATTAGTGTCAAAATATGACGAATTACTGTCTCTTTCTCTAACAATATATATATATATATATATATATATATATATATATATATATATATATATATATATAAGCAGAAATATTTGAATCGTTACGTAATTATTATGGAAGGTTCTGAAATCTTCAAAATATATAATAAAAATATTAGTTTGGAGCGTGATTTCGGTTACACAGAAATAATTTGTGAAATTCCAAAGCAGATTTCAAGAAATAACATTTTTATATTCTCCAGAATAACAAAAAGAAATGAAATAAAAATACATTTTTGAAATGGTAATATCGGAATAGAATCCCTTTTCATGAATTTGAAATTATTGTTCTTTTATATTTTTGTTTTTTTTTTATATTTACATAAAGAATATTTCCTGTTCTTTTGGATATTTTATAATCGGTATCTTTGTAACATTCAAGAAGATATTGCAAATATTTAGTTTAGGAAAAAAGTGAGCTAGATGTAGAAATTTTTGTTGCCAATTAATTTACAAGTCCATAAATATAAATAGAATCGAGGTTTACAAATGTTAATTTTTTATTGGGCTAAACAAAGAAAAAACGGATAATACTCGTCTTTCCTGCGTGGTGAGTTACGTGTCATAATCGTTTATGTCTAACCAGCAGGGGAAAGATGCTCAATAAAGCATATCCGACCCTAATGTGACTTATGAATAAGATATGCTTATTTCAGTTAGTTATTCATTGGTATTTTAATACTTGCGCATCAATGCAAGATTACTTGGTGATTGAATAATCTCAAATTCAATCGTGTATATTTTGAGAATGTAATAAATATCTTAGTCTGGTCTAGTTTGCTTAGCAAGCAAGTATTTGGTTAAATTACATTGGTCTCTGTTTGAAACTAAGATCTTTTGATCTTTGAGTTTTTTCAGCTGATTTTATTTAAAGTAACCTCACTAAACACTAAAATGATGTTAGTTTTCATATAGCAGATCAATTTATCATTCTTTTGAAAATATCGGTAATATCCATTAGTATTTTCTTCTCAGTAGTCATTTTTGGCTACATCATATGTTGAGCGCTAGATACAAATAACTACAACTGGACCAGAAGATTCCAAACTGAACTGAAATTTATTAAAACACAAGAAAATTTCACTAGAACAATTATAATAAAAACACCTAAATTAGACCTTTACTTAGAAAGAAAAGATGGCTTAAGTGGCTTTCTCTTTTGTGTGATTCCAGGTTGATCCCTTTTCAAACACCAACAGTAACCGCCTATAATGTTGATATCCATCCAACTTGATTTTTTTTATCGTCCTGATATCCCTATAGAATCTTTCTCCTTATTCATAACTGAGATACTCAAAGAGTTTTAGAAAATAATCTAAGTAAGAACTCAAAAAATATAATTTTGTGGACATACAGGCTGACAGTTTGAAGAAGCTTTCAAAAAGCTATACTCAGGACTTAGTTGCTTTTGAGGGAGATAATAACAATAATTTGAAATCAATCCAAGCTTTCTTTTATATTTCGTTGATAATCTTTACAAACAATATATCATTCAGTTAGCTTCCAATTAGCTGACTAGTAAAAAGACCTGCATTCAATTTTGGTTCAATTTTATGTAAAAACTTATGAATGTAAAAGACTTTCGAACTTAGCATTTATGTTGTTCTAAGTATTTCGCTTATGCTCAGTCAACTGAGTCAAACCTCCTTCAATTTCTAATATCAGTGAGATAACCTTGAGATCACAACAAGTTATGGACTGACGATTGTTGTATTTGATGGCAAAAGGGAAAATTTTCCTGCTGTCCTAATTTCCAAACAATTGGATAAAATGAACAACTGGAACAGAGGCAAGATTTTCATCATTATTTAAGAGCAGAACTTTGAGACTTCTATTTGATGAGGCTATAATCAGTCTCTATAAATATTGATGATACGCAACACTTAATTTCAGAGCAGTAGCGCAAAGATTAATCCTTATGAAGAAAAAGAACATATTGAATTCTTTATCCCTGGTGCGAATATATTGCTCTCCTAAGACGAGAGCTAAGTAACTTGGCCACCTCTTTTGATAGTCGTAGATCTCCTTTGATATCATTGAGCTGTGCTTGTGTTAATAATAGTGGTCGATTAAAACTGAGACTGGTAGAGTGAATGGTTTAGAGTTGTCCTCAATGCTTATTTTATCATCAATGATCTTATCCATATACAAGCTTTCAGGTTATTCTTGAACTGGAAGACATCCTCCATGACAGATTGGCTTTATGACAGAGGGCAGATTTGCGTATTTAACAAGGTGGGGTTTTTATTTTGCTTACTCCTGAGAAAAAGATAGAGATTTAAGGTAACTTTTACTATGTTTAAATAAAAATAGGAGGAGAATACTATTTGGTGTTCTTTAACTAATCAAACATTAGAAGCTCCTACATTTAATTTGGTAACTAAGGGACAACCATAATTTTCACTTTTCTTTACTAAATTAGCACGAAATTACCTACCTTGTAGGTTTATCATACAGAAGTCGCGACTTGGCAAATTCTTTAGGTTTAATGCAAAAGATGAATCCAACTCGTTGTCAAACTCTTCTCTTGATTTCAATTTAAGTCCATCCAACGTTTCTGTAATCTCCAGAACAAATATCAGAGAGAACAAGGTCAGGAGAATATGACGGATAAAGCAATATTTCCCAACTAAGTTTCTTCATGAGATCTTTCATCATTCGATCTGTGTAGGAGGGACATTATCGTGATTGGGGATTACATTCCCTTCTGTTGACTAAGGAGGGTCACCTTTGGCTCAATGCTACTTTCAAACTAAGATGTTGATTTAATTTTGCTGTAAAGATTAGCAATAATTGTGGACCTGCAGTTCATAATGTACCATTCCTTGAATATCCCATCCCAGACTCAACTTGAACTTCCCTCTCAGTTGTTGAGAAATTCTGCTTCCTCGACTAATCCAAGCATTATGGCGTTTAATGATATGATAGATTATTCACTTTTGGTGCCTGAAGGTGTCGTGAAAGCATTGATTCAGATCAAGTAACACGCTGTTGCAGAGTTGCCTTGAACAGTTCATGCGGGGCCCATTTTCCAATCAATGAAACCTTTCAACTCCTTTTCAGTTGTTGTTGGAGAGTCATATAGGTTACGTTAAATTGATCTGCGAGTTTTCTAGAAGGTGTCTCAGAATTTGATGTGACAACAACTTCTAACACTTCAAAATCAAATTCTTTTGGACGAGACCTTTGTGACCAGACATTTAGACTGAAATCGCGACATTGGAAACAAGAAAACCACCCGCTGCAACTTCTTTCATTTTCCCCATCGTTCCCATATGTGCTTGAATTGATTTTGCCAATGTACTTACAATGACACCTTTATGAACCTCATAGAGTATAACATGTTTCATGTTATCTAGAGAAAGGAGGACATACAAGAGGCACTTTTCTCTAAAATATATTTACAAACTTTTCTCCAAAATCAGACATTACTCGTTCAAACCTTAGAGTATTATGTAAACCATCTCAGACAACAAAGGTGCCGCAGACTAATGTATTTGCTGATACTATTGCTTTGCGCGGATAAGGAGCGTTACCTAGTCAAGCAAGATACGGGTTCAAGTTTATTTATAAAACATACCACGACTGCGTACATTCCTGTTTGACTAGGGATAATAATTTATTCATTTAAAGATTATTAGCTTCATGCTAAAAACGATTTAGTTCATCCTAATTTTATGTAAGAGACTAGAGCCGGATCTTATAATTCCGCCTTAACAGTATTCGGAAACCAATTCGAAGTGACCCAATTTACAAAGGCAGGTTGGTGATAGAGAAAGAAAAATCAACGGAAGGAGGGTCAGATGGTGATAGAGTAAGACAGATGGGAAAATTGAAGATGAGTTAGTGATAAAGTGTGAAAGATGGGCATTACCCGGAATATTTCGCTATAGTTATTAAAAAAATGTCATAACTAATAGTAGTGGGTTATTGCGATATAAAAATTGGCACAACGAAGAATAGTTGGTTATATATATTGACATATGAGATAACGTGGATTAGTGTGATGTAGAGTAGAAACATGTGTAAAATAAGACTTGGCTATCAGGAGCAGAAACAAGGTTGATATTGAAATCATTTACTCTCATACCTCTCTGATTTCCCACATTTCATTTAGTCAGATTGACTTTGGAATACTATTTGCTCTATAACACATTTTTTCACCTTAATCACGGTTTGTAGATACTATAAACTGGCGAAGGCAATACTGCGTGGCAGCAATCAAACCGAACTTAAATTACATCTTGCAATATGTTTTAAATATTTTATAATCACATTACTTCATAACTAAAGTACAAATCATCTGAGTTGCTACTGTATATTATCGCAGACATCTAAATGATATAGTCATCATTCAATTTATGATTAAATGATTTAAATCTAATTTTATGACTCTAAATTTATCTTATTATAATTTTTATTATTCGTTAATTATTTTATAGTTTAGACTAAACCCATTGAATACGCCTAAAAGCAAAGTTTTAAAGAAAATTCTATTTTCTCATGTTACTTAACCATTTACCAAGTAGGACTGTCAAAGTTACAAATGGTTATCATTTTCTTAGTACCATTTCCATTTGCATTGTCGAGGTATTGTTGGGTTCCTTCCTACTTTTCTGTCAGAGAGCCATATATTCAATGACTTCAGTGCTCCAGTCTTGCACTAATACTAGGGAGGGTAACAATACCTCTGCTGGCTGAGTGAACCTTTTAATTACTGTATTATTGAGAGTGCTACAGCGTTTAATTCGTTTTAAGGAAAGAGCCAGTCAACACGTCAAGGATCCAGTGAAACACACAGAATTAACCCAAAATATATCTTTTAATTTACCAATTAACTTAAACTATTTACAATAACATACAAGTTTAACAAGGTTTGTCAGAATTGATTAAGGACCTATTACCGATGATAGTAAGGAACAACGTAAGTAGGCTCCACGTAAATAACCCAGTTGCCAGTTAGTTAATTTATAGAGATCTTTTAGTATAGCGTTTAGCCACAATTTACGTGCCTCTAATCTTAACAAGCAATATGACAGGAGTCACTAAATATTATTTCTCCTTTAGTTAGCTTGGGTGCAGTATTAAAAACCCTACTTAATCAAAACGAATATGAATAGTTATTCGGACTTACATGACCTTGAAAGGATCAGAGGGTGGCGGATGTCGCTAGATTGGATTTTTCACACTTCTTTGAGTTGCAGCGGCCTACGGCAAGTTTTTTTACAAGATGGGGGGGGGGGTGGGGGAGGGGACACGATCTCAATTTGTTCTTATAACTTGATCTCTGGATATACGTTTAAACGAGGAAGAGAGGAGTGGTGCTCTCTGGCTCAAGGATTAGTCTTCTGGGGAGCTCTTGAAATCTTTTAGTATCCTATTCTTCTTCGAGGGGTTGTCCACTGGGTTTTGGGATACGAGGTGATTTCGAAAGTACTTAAAAATGGAACTTCCTCGGGTATTACTCCTTCTTCTACTCTCCCGATTATTGAGATTGCAATTTGAGAGTCACTCGAAGGTGAACGGTTCTTTTTTTCTCTTGTTCCCGAAATTCCTGTATGGCACTAGGAATGGTGATCCAGCCAGACTTCTTACTAAGCCTGTCAAGGATAACTCGGTATGGCACCGATACGAAAACGTGACGATCTTCTCAGCTTTTAGAAGAACGATTTCGGAACTGGGTGAAGGACCGATCTCCTCGATCTAGTCGTCTATCGTCTCTCACAGAATAATCCACTTTCTTTCCTTACGGGCTTATTTATAGTCCAGCGACCGCCCCACCTTAGGGGGATGGGGCGAGGCCGCTGAGGAGAGTGCGAGGGATGATGATACGGGGCGAGGCTGCTGAGGAGAGTGCGAGGGGTGAGGGGAGGGTGGCACCGTGGAACCCAGGTCGGCTTCTTAATCAGAGACACCGTCGACCGTCACAATATTTCTCATCGGTGTTCTTTTTGATCTGGCACTGCTTTGGGGGGTGCATTTGCTGCGGGCCTCGGCCCTCGTAGGTAATTGGATCTTTCGAGAGCTGCTTAATGGCCTTTTTTTCTTACCTTGGTCTTGAAGCTCGACTCGACTACCAACTCGGCGAGTAAAAACAAAGCCTTTGGGCAGTTTGACAGTTAGTCAGACAACTAACGTTTTCACGCCACTCCTCTTTGGTATGTTATTCTCGCTCTCTCCGACGAAGGACTTTAGCATAGATGTACTCTTGGCCCACTTGTGCGGCGTTATGTTATAATTCCTCTACATGCATATAAAACCAGTAACATCAAAGCAAAAATCCAATAAATGAATTGAAACGTAGCTGGGGATCCGCGTTTAATGGTAGAAGCCTTTTTCTGCTATTCCAAAATCTGGCTAAAAACTCCTCATTTAAAATAGTTCCAGTGGTAGAAAAGCTCCAGATTAACTCAAAAGGATAAGTGAGCTGTCTTGATGTTTAACCTTTATGAAATGTCTAGTTTAACTAAATCTAATATTATGTTAATGAATGAGTTGAGAATCGAAATTATCTTATTTCTAAAGACAAATTTGAATGCTGAGCTTGTGCCTATAGCTGCAGGGTAATGACCCCAGAATAGTCGAGATTTCATAGTACTTAGCACTTTATCGCAATAAAGACCCACTCATGCGCAAAAAGAATACTTAATAGGTCATAATTTAGCGAGAGGAGGTACATGCGTTCCATGGCGTTTATACGTGCCGATCAATGCATTTTGATCGGTGGTTAAGTTTGAGAAAAATAATTAATTGAGATTTCTTCACTCTACATAGCCCACGCGCCTGCGTCTTAAAATCCCCCACCTTAATTTTATACAAGTAAAAAAGTCGCGTCTTTTTTGTTTTTTGAACTTTTAAGAAGTGTAATAAATCTTAAATATATTGTAGGTTAAAATAACAATATTTGTTATTTTTAGAATACAATTACGTAATACTTAGACTAAAACGAACCAAGTGGCCCACATGGTTCAAGCTGATACTTTCTCCCGACATTTTTACAGTTTAGATTTTATAACTTTGACACATTGATGAAATTTGGTACAAGTTTTTTGCTCAATCATGTGGTTCAAATTTAGCTAACTGGGAGGCTAAAGTTCTTTTGACGGAAATTCCTAAATTTGGCGTAGTCACCAGTCTTGGCAATTTTTGGCTATTTAGGAGGTAAGTTCGAATTAAAATAGCGTTACACTGGCATTACTATGGTGGCATCCAGCTAGAGGATGACTTTCTCCTTCAGTTTCTTCAAATAAACAGGATTGACTTTACCTCCTTCAAGGAAGATGAGATTTTCAATAAGGCACCGTTGAAGGAGCAGCCTTGTTGTTTCTACTCTCTTCTCAATACTCGGACTGGAGAAGATGACTATTTTACCTATCTTGTTTGAATGGACGAAGTTTCAGAACATCATTCAGCAATGTTTGCATGATCAAATGGCTCACTTTGGCATACAAAGCAAGTTGTCTAGCACTCCTGCTTGGATTTCATCTTATCTTGTTCATCCTATCTTGATGAGGGTGGGGGCCTTTCTGATTGATGCGAGAGGTGGAAGCCCTTCTTGTTCGACGAAACCTACTTCTTTTTATTTTTAGACATTTTGGCAACTTAAAAAGCAGATCTACTCACAATGAGTTTCAAGATTTTGAAAATATTGCCAGCTTCTTCCTATTTCTCTAAAGATACTCGGGTGTTTTCTTTGTGAGTTTACATTTTTTCTTTACAAAGCTACAAAATTTCGGAAAGAACATACAGGAAAATAATTAATTAATAAAATCTAGCATATATAAAATCATTCGTAAAAATAAGTCTAAACTTCTTGTTTCTAACTTTTAGTAACATAAATTGAAAAGTCTCACAATGCAACTTTAAACTTTAAGAAAAATATACTTTCTTAAATTTTTCAACAACTTGTGAAATGACGTTATAGCTTATAATATTAAGGAAAACTCTAGTGTACGCAGTGAACGTATGCGTTTAATAAAAGTAGGTACTCGTTGCTCTTCTAACCGCATGCCATCAATGAGTACACTGCAGTTTTCCTTAACACTGTACTGTGTTTTGTCCGGATACGTGCCCTACGTCCCGATTATGCGTTTTTATGTACGCAAACTCGCCATGCATTGAGAGGCAGTTGGTGACTGGGAATGTAATTGGAGAATATCGGTTTGAAAATTAGGCAGCCAATTTAAAATCGGCCTAGAATTGATTTCCCATAGGCATAAAAAAAATATAAATATTTCCAAGTTTATTCTTTGAAATATTCCAAAGTTATTTGCCCTACTCCGTCTATTTGCATCATTCGGTAAAAAACTGACGTCGAATTGTTCAATGGGATCTCTACATGTGTATTCTTCATTGCGATTCTACAATAATATAATATGTTTGGCCCATTAAGAGTCACTATACTCAATATTGGTCTAGAAAATGGAAGAACATTGGGGGTACCTTAATATAGCTGAAGGTCAGGATTTTTGGTCTGTTTCATGTATTCACCTAGATTTCTATTACAAAGCTTAAGTCTTATATTCAGTTAGAAGGACAAAACGAAGAAGGCGGGTCCCATCTTTAATTCCAAAGTTTTGGGTTATTATAAAACCCTTCTTCAGGAACTTATTTAACTTCCTTCGGGAATTCTCGTAGCGACGGTAAATTTGTAGACCTTCTTGTCCACAGCGCGATAAAAAGTATTCACCTAGATTCGTTCTAAAAAGCTTAAGGCTTATATTCATTAAGCTGGAAAAACGAATAAGGCGGGTTCCGTCTTTACTTCCAATGTTTCGGGTTATTACAAAAACCAACTTCAGGAGCTTCTTTAACTTCCTTCGGGAATTCTCGTAGCGACGGTAAATTTGTAGATATTCTTGTCCATAGAGGGATAATATGTATTCACCCAGAATTTTTCTACAAAGCTTGAGTGTCATATTCAGTAATAAGGAAAAAATGAATATGGAGGGCCCCATCTTTAATTCCAACGTTTAGGGTTATCACACATTAGATCTTCAGGATCTTCTTTAACTTCCAACCGGAATTCTCGTAGCGACGGTACATTTGTAGCCCTTCTTGTCCATTGAGGGATAATTTGTTTTAACCTAGATTTCTTCCACAAACCTTGAGTCTTATATTCTTCAAGAAGTACAAAACGAAGAAGGCGGGTCCCATGTTTAATTTTAAAGTTTTCGTCTTAAACTGGGCCATCTAACGGGGATGAAGCCCTAGTTGAAATCACAGGGATTTTTTTTACTGTCATTTAATGAAAAATAGGATTAATCGGTAAATATAGAAAGCAATTTTTTCTATACGAGGTACTTCCATCGTGACGTCAAATCATTCGTACACCCCGTGAAAGAGCTCATTCAATCTCTTGGCACTAGTCAGGCGTCGAGAGAAGGCTGTTTACAAGCTTTTCATAGTTTTTACGATTAAAAAAAAAAAATCTAAAATTTCACTGCTACTCTGCCAACCTTTTGACCAAGATATCGTCATTGTTTTTTCGTAGTTTTAATTTTGAATCCCCCAAAATTTATGATCAGAACAACTTCACCTGCTAAATAGTACGATTATAAAAGAGCTAAATAGTCGTAGGTGATGAAAACTGAATCATGACATGTCGGAGCCTTTTTAAGAGACCCAATAATTTCTTTCATTCGTTCACTTTGTTAGTCGGGTGTGGGGATGAATAAGGAGATAGTAGAGCAAAAAAGAAATAAATAAAAATCTAGTGTTAAAACAACTAGCCATTGAAAACCAAATTGTTCCTAAATACATGTGCCAGGAAGACACGTTTGTAAGTTCTAAATGCAGTTTGCACAGATGACAAGTAGAAAATAGTCTACTTCAATGCAAATTAGTGTGGATTTTTCGAAAAAATTGTTTCAATTAAAATAACAGCTAGAATAATCCTTAGCATTGTTGAGATTATTACGTAATATTCTACTATCGAGTTTGGTGGTTACATAATGGAATCATTAAATCGAAGGATGCACTTGCTTTAAAAATTTAGGTGATCTTTTTCCCATCCTTATCTCAGTGAGAATCGACTGTTTTTCTTGGGATTCGAATTGCTACGAAAAATCAAAGCCTTCAATCCCCTTCAAACTCATTCCCGTTCACCATCCAACACCTTTCCATACTCATTGTAACTCAACTTTCCTCAGTAGGAAAAATAAGAGCTACCATTCAGCATATTGTCGTAGAGTCGAACATTGATGCTAGCCAAGGATTGACTCTGCGGAGACACGGAAAGGGAGCACGCAATAAATCGAGTAGGAGGGATGGGGGGGCATATAGATCACAGTACGCGGGTAAATAAATCAAAGTCGAGCGCGGTTGGTTTAAATAATCAATTCTTAGGAGTTCTGGGTTTAGAAAAACTGATTGTAGAAAAATACTATATACAAAGAAAATATTAATAACAAAAGTAAATAAATGACAATAAATAAGATGAGACACGGGGTGCCAAACTGGAAGGCGGGTACAAATTACTCGACGGGGACGAAAGTGCGAGAGAGGATGTACAATGATTGCTTCCAGGGAAAGAGGAAGTGTGCAAATAACGGGGAGAATCACGTAAAGCCTAATTGACCGGAGGCTTTGGAGAAGAAGAGGAAGCGGGGCGAGGTAAAGTTCGACATGCAAAATTCCTTCTTCTTTAACCACGCTGAGAAATGAACGAAGGAGTACTCCAGACGTTAAGGAAGTCGATACCCGATACCCTTTCCGTGTCTATCGTCTGTCAGGCGGGAACTCTGGCCTTAGCTATGAGCGAGGCCGGCTAGAAAGGTGACGCGCGCGTTCGTAGTTGGAAGCCTTTGGGTGGCGGACCTGAGCGTACGAGACTCTATCTGGCTGCTAACCAAGACGGGGCTCTATGGTACTAATTTCTCATAACATTTCCCTAAGTATTTATACTGCCTCGGCGGAAGTTGGTCGCCAGAGGCCCATAAAAGGGGGACGGCGATGTCATTAGACTTGGGGCGCCATGTTCACCCAGCTGGTAAAGGGATGTTTGAGAGGCTCAACGGCTCCCTCAAATCCATCCTCAAAAGTAATCCATTTAACGTTATAATTAATTAAAGGGAAATTACCCTGGAGACAAATCCAAGGAATTTCTGATTAAGCTGTCTGCCAGGCAAGTCCCGAAACCCTTAATGTATATAATTAAAATTTGGAATTGTTGGAGATAATGGCTCTACCTCATGAGGGGACCATCATTGTTTTTAACGTTCCGTAAGAAAGGGTTTTGTGGTCAGTCTCCAACATGTGCAAATTCTGATCGTTGAGGGGAATATGTTCGGCGTCGAACAAGGTGACAGGCATTAACTTCAGGATAGTTGATGCATATCCGGTAAGAATTGTCCGACTTCTTCAACATTACGTCCTGGGAGCAATACTCTGACTCCGAGGGCTTAATAATACCCATCATCAATAGCCTGTCTACTTTCTCATTGAACGCTTTTCTTAACTGAATGGGGAGGGGGTACGGCTTCGAACGGGCAGGTTCTTGGTTTGTGGGACGAATATTGTGCTTGAACTGGGCAGCACAACCAGGGGTAGCCGACATTACATCGGTGAATTGGGTAAGTATCGTTTGTAACTAGGTCTTCTGGGGGATCGCAAGCTGAGGGCTTATACTCACCTCAGTCGATTGGGAATTGGAGGTATTTTTAAAGATGTGAATTGGATATTCCGCCTCTTGTTCTACCAGGCCACTTGTACCACAACCAAGGGGTCAAGTGAATAACTGGAATCCAAGGTGGATTCTTCGTCCATGGCCACAAGTTGGTTGAGAAGAGCTCCTTTAGAATGGTGATGGGCACTCTAGCATTGCGTCCATAAAGAAACTCAAATGGGGCCTAACCTAAGGTTCGATAGGGAATTTCCCGATATGCGAAAAGGAGTACGGGCAAGAAACGGTGCCATTCTCGGGTTTGTTAGGCGCACAGTTTATTGAGGATGGATTTGAGGAGCCGATGAGCCTATCATACATCCCGTTACCAGTTGGGTGAATATGGGTGTTAGAAAGGGATTTATCATCAGGAGCTTGCCGACGTACTTCATTAGTTGCGACGTGAATTGGCAGCTACGATCAGACAAGATTTCTTTGGGTAATCCAACGCGGGAGAAGATGGAGATAAGTTCTTCCACGCAGAAGATGCTGTCTATATTCTTCAACCGCACGGCCTTGGGGAACCGGGTGGCAAAGTTCACTAAAGTTAGCACTCGACGAGAGATGTATCAGACCGATAAGATTAATTTGCAACACGGGAAAACGGCCCTGAGATTGGGGGTTCTCTCTGCAACGGTGCGGGCTTAACTCGCTCTTTAATGGCATTTTTTGCCAGATCTCGCAAGACCTGCAGTAGAAAAGTATTTCCTCACAGGTGTCTGGCTCATAAAATATTTGGAGATCGTCTGGGTGGTCTTTGTCTTGCTAAAATGGCCTGAAAATTGGCTGTCATGGGCAGTGGTTAAAATCTGACTAACTTTCGAATGCGGAGCACACAATACTCCTATCTGGGGTTTACTGTTTTTTGACCGCACACGGTAAAGTAAGCAGTCAGTAACTTGGTAGGAGATCACCTTGCTTCTTCAGGGGGCTTCTTGCTCTTTTGACTTGGCCTTAGCCAACAGGTGCGAAGGAAATCGCAGTTCTTTTGGTTCCTTGCAAAGTCTTCTGTCATGACTTCCTTGAATTCTGAAGAACGTAAGGTTTATAGGGGCAAAGGCATCTTCGAATCTTTTACCACTTGCAAAAGGCTAATCACAGGTTGAGCCACCGTTCTGGGGGCGACCAGTGGGCACTGACCATTTAAGATGGAGCAGAATTTAATAGAAGCTGATACTACTTCTGTCCAGACAGTGAAGTACGCACAATCTATGTCGCAGTTAACGACGTGGAAACGATTGGCACTCCCCAAGTAGTCGTGCACGATGGTGAATTTATTATGGTCCGGGGATACTGCGGAAAGCAGCTTGTCCGACACCACTATGCAGGGAAGCCCTCTATCTCTCACAAGAGTGGGCACACGTTAACCATTAATCGTTCCGGATTCGAATTTAAGGCTTCCGGGGTTATTCGTATCAAACAAGATTATTAAATGGTGGCAGCTGGGATTTGAGGTGCTCGGGGGAGGAGAATATCCCAATGGTGTTGATCAAGGTGCAGACAGGGCACATATCTGATGTTCCTGGTGAGGAAAGTTATTCCTGAACTGAGAGTTCTGGGAGTAGTTCCTTTTCACGTGGCCTTCCAGACCACAATAAAAACAAGTGATGGGTCTCCTGGTGAAATATGACGTAGGGGTGCCTGAAGAGAACGGTTTTACATCCCAGGGTTCGGACGAAAAGAGTGGTTTCGGCTTCAACGGTCCAGGGACCTTGGCAAACTTGCTTCCATTTTTCACCATGAATTGTCCTTGTTTGGCTTAGTTGGGGGGAGGGGGAGCCGTTTTATTCCCTTCTTTCGGATAAAGGTTGTGGCTTGCTAAATAAATGTCAACCCTTTCTGTGCGCTTCTTTAATGTGAAGCACTGTCGGTCTTTTACGAAATATCTCATTTCAGCCGGAAGTGCAGGTAACATCTGGTCTCTCAGGAAGAAGTAAACGACGTCAACGTACTCATGCGGGATTTTAGAAGCATCGAACCAAATGTTGAGGTGACGCTAGAGGTTGTACCTAAACTGAAGGTATGTTTGCCTAGCTGAACGTGGGCATCTGAATTTGGATCGTATTGGTCTGGAGTCATGCTATATGCCGCCAGTAACTCCAAATTTAAGATACAATAAACAATTGTTGCCTCTGAGGGTAGTGATATGAATATATATCGAAGTTGGGAATTTAGCAAGAGCAACAATTGAACCATTCCATCTACCTCGAAGTCTCAATGGTTGATTTCACAGATTTTATCAAAGTGGATAAGAAGGCTCCGAAACCCTCGCCTTCCTTTTAAACCGAAAGCTTAATAGATGCGTTAGGGCGAGCTTCGAACCTCGAGGTGATGGACTGCGTTTTCTTCCTGGTCGTACTAATTTCAACTTCATGAAAGCGGATTCTATCCCTTTCTTCCCATTCTTCTCTTTCTATTCTTTATTATTATTTAACTCTTTCTCTTTTTTCTTCTCATACTCTTTGTCTTCTTACTTCTCTTCCGGTCCTTTCCTCCTCTTGGATCTACATTATGAGGTACTCGACTCTGAACCCAAGTGCTCTCCTTAAAACTTAAATGCGTTAAATAATAAGGATATTTTATCGCGCTCGACCAACTTTCTAGAAAAGCACCCAAAAAATTGGGGAATTATTTAGACGCACAGCGGGAGTGCTGGTAGGCTTGGGCGAACCTAGGATTTTTCAATTTAAAACAAACAAACAGCGATAATTATTTCGCACGAGCGAACTCTTAATTATACTTAAAATATGCACTCTGTAATTTAGTGGCATCCTATGTTGCCCAATCCGCAACGAATAAAGCATCAAACAAGATACAAAAAATGAAATAAGATTAACTCATTTACAATACAGCAGACGTTTTATGAGCCCTGAAAAGGGTTAAAGTTTCAACAGTCACAAAATTCAATATAAAATACGCACAGAAAAGGGAAAAAGTGAAATGGATATGCTCTTCTCTACCGTTTTTAAAAGTCGAACTTTTAATATATAAGAATATGACCCCTTAGAAAATGTTTCAGGCCTAAAATAAAAGAGATCAGATACTGCGAGTGACCCTTAAAGCTCGACACGAGAATTATATAATGTTTTTCGTAGAGTCGAACGTCGAGCTAACCGAGGATTGCCTCTGAGGGGACACGAGGATGAACACGCCAGGAATCGGCGGGGTGGGATATAGATCCAAGTACACGGCTTAATTAATCACAACCGAGTGCGGTTGGCCTAAATATTCAAATTTTAGACGTTCTGTTTCAAGAGAAACTGATTGTAGAAAAATAACTTTACTATAAACAAAGAAAATATCATTAGAAAAACTAAATATATTACAATAAATAAGTTGAGCCACGGGGTAACAAATGAGGATAGGGATACAAATGACTCGACGGAGACAAGAGTCCGAGAGAAGATATACTCTGATTGCTTCCAAGGAAAGTTTGAGCGTGTAAATAACATGGAGAATCACGTAAAACATAATTTACCGGAGGCTGTGGAGACGACGAGAAAGTGAGGTGCTACAAAGCTGCAAATGCAAAATTTTATCTTCTTTAACCTCGCTAATAAATGAACGAGGGAGTACTCCAGGCTAGAACAAAGTCGATACCTGATACCCTGTCCGTGTCCATCGTCTGTCAGGCGGACACTTTGGCCTTAGGTACGAACGAGGCCGGGTAGATAGGTGACGCGTTTCGTTCGTAGCTGGAAGCCGTTGGTAGGCGGAGCAAAATGTACGAGACTGTAGGTGGCTGCTAACCAAGAGAAGGCTGCATGATACTAATTGCTCAAAGATTTTCCCGAAGTATTTATGCTGCTTCGGCAGAAGCAGGTCGCCACAGGCCCCCCAAATGGAGGGGGGATATTGTCGGCGAGCATAACAGGATCGCGAGAAAGTCCTTGACGCCGTAGGTCTGGCGCCGAGTAGGCGATTCGATGGGAGAGAAGGGAAACACAACACTGATCACACGGCCAGGCGGCATTCTTGAGGCGGCTCCTTGGGTTCGACTGGCCAGACCATTCTTGATAAGAGCGCCGGGATCATCTGACCGTGAAAATTTTCGCTTCTCCCTTGGGGTGTCTGCACGTGCTGGTGCATCTTTGCTCCTGCGCGGGAGGTGTGTGTGGCGGGGGGGGGAGCGTAACCTTCTCTCTCTCTGAGACATACAGCTTTTGAACTTTAGGTACATAAAATCAGCTAAAAGAAGCTGTTCATCTTCTTCTGCATATGCATGCTGCCTCGCCTTCCTGTGGATTGTTAGTTTTCGTAGAGCTCAGAGGGATGGAGAGAGAGAGAGGAAGAAAGAAGTGCAAGTGGGATTCATTTGGCACCACCATAAATTCATTTCCTTTCTTGGAGATGAGAAGTCACTTATTACCTCCAATGGAACCTTAAGACAAGCTGCCCTGGAGCATTTATAATTTGGGTTACTTCCCATATTCACACTAAGGGTCATTTAAGTATATAATATTAGGGATTAAAGAAAATGAATTCGCTTACTCCAAGTAGGAATCTATTAGTAAGAGGAAAGGAAATGAGAGTTGAAAAAAAAGAAAGTTATAAACGACGATAAAATGAAGTAGAGAGTCAGAGATTACAATTAATAGTAAGGGAAATAAATTGCTACAATGATAAACAGAGAAAGAGTGACAGAGAGATAGATGGCTTGCAAATTAGCTGTATATTTAACTGATGGCAATTAATGTAAGGGGAAAGCATAAATGTGATAAATGAATATAAAGCTATTTCTAAAGAAAATAAAAAGATGTGAAAAAGCCTGAATATACAATAAATTTGAGAGTAAAACACTTTTGTTTAATATTCTCTAGCTAGGAGTGTTCATTTAAAAGTTATGGAACAAAGTCATACCAAAATTAAAAGAAATCAGGGGTAAATGTATGGGAGATGTAGAAGTTCAGAACGCTTCTATTCTACTTTTTATATATTATCTCCTCTGCTGTGGCAAACTAGGAGAATTCCCTTTTGTAATCGTATTATCACAAAATATCTAAGATTATAAAAATAGGAACTTTAAACTAAATTGAGCAGACGATACAAATGAAATTCGAAGTAGTGGGACGGTCACGGGTAGTATAATAAATGAATTTTAGGTGAATCGGTACGAAAACGCACTCAAACTGCTGAATACAACCAGTTATAGGCACAATAATTTAAGTAGACCACGCAAATGCTGAAGTTTGGAGTGTTCTTTACTCTCTAAGTAAACGTATACTAAACTATTTGAAGACAAGACTGGACTGTTTACGAGATGGTCGTCAGTTTGAAAGGTTAAAGGAAGAATCTCTTCAAATTTGCTGTGTTATCTTCTCCTCCTCGATTCTTCCGTTGTCCTCTTTGTGCGAAATGCATGAGGGAGAGCCCCTTGGAGCATTGTACGCGTAATGTTTGGTTTGTTCTATTCCCTACTGTCACGCGATGATTGGCCTCGCAACAGATGTCTTTATGCGAGAGAAGATTGAAGTTTTCTCGTCGCTTCCAATGGAGAGAGGAGAAAAAATAATGAATATTGCTAAGTCGGATGTAGGCTCCTCCCTCTGTGATATCACCTCCGAGGAAACGAGGTTGGCTTATTTCCAGAGGTTAAAACTAGAATGATGTAATGATTAAGTTTTCTTCCTTTTAAGCATAGAGAGGTCACCAAATCTGCGGCACACTTGGTACAGGAATGAATCACTTATTGGTCGAAATGGTCCAACTGGAAATTTCTCTCTTTCATTACTTCCGGATTGGTACTCTGCAGAACACGGCCCTCATTCACTAAAGGCAAACGAACCTCCGCTCCCAAAAAGTCAGGAATATCAGATAAATTAATCAAAGTAATAAATTAAATATGAAATAGGTATTGCTTAAAAATAATTCAAACCTACGTAATTATAATATCCCCCTCACTCAGAAAAAGTTGTAGACTTATATGCAGCACTAATAAAAATACGTACACAAGGAAACGACATGTTATGATTATTATGACGGATATCAATGTTAGGATACACGGTAGGAAAATCAAGAGTGAGCGAGGTTTTATAAAACAGAAAAACTACAATTAATTTCTAGAACTTTGAATTTTGCCATATTTTAGGTACAATTTAAAAGATATTGAACTTGACATAATAGTTGCAAACAAAAATTAGTCATGAATTAATATAACACTATTTTATTATTATCAGATGTTCCCTCATCTAAAATGTTTCCTAGAATTGGATCAGTATACGTTTTTTTCAAGATCGAAAAAAATATATACATATATAGACATTTTGGAGGCTGCGATATGTACGAGTATTAGCTCCAATTCCTAAAATAGGGTAAAGGGTAATCTCCTAAATATACAGTCTTTGTGTTAAATACTACGATAACAGATCCAAAAATTGTAAAAAAATACCCTCACTAATCGGAAGTCACGTCCTTTCATTTGCGATGAGGATATAAATGTATATCAATGTATATGTATATAAATGTATATCAGTTTTGCAAATTAAGGTGGGGAGACTTCTTACATTATTCTTATTGGTAAGAGGCGAAACAATTATTATAGCTGCCATCATCATCACCCTATTACACATTTTGAATTTTTATACCAAAAACCTTTGTTTCATACCAACGAGCGTTCATAACAATAGAGTATATTTATTCACGTATTTCCTCTTCCTTTTAAGAACTCTTTCATGAAGGTTATTTTCAATTTTTTTTACTATTAAATCTTGGGAATCATTTTTAGGGAACTTACTTGCATTGTCATTCCCCTAAACCTTTCCAATGAGACTGATCGATCTTTTTATTAATTCTTTCTCATTCACTGCCTTTCTACTCGTAATATTCGGTTCTTCCTTACCCATTCATCTCCTCTATTTTCTAGTGAATTCATTTCTTTGAAGTCTTCTTTCATAGACTTCAGCCCTTTCCGAATCCTTTATTCGTTATTTGAACTGCCTCTACATACTTGTTTGCATTAAACACTACTTTTTAAGTACAGGAGGTCTGTTAAACTAAGGATTAATGAAGGTCCAAAGCTTTCAAATCTCAAAGTTGTTAATTCGAGCAGAAAACTCAAACATACTGTATCTTATTACCCCTCTGTCAACTGAGTTTCCTTCCCTTTTTGAACGAACCAAGATGCATCGGCATCCGTCAATCACTATTTGCTTCCAAAATACCTCCGTAAAGTGGCAAACGAAAATGTAACCTTGGATTAAAAAATCTTCTGATTTCCTGAACCAAGACTTGGCGATATTAGTGACTTGGAGAGGTGAAAAGGACAAAAACGGAAGATTTATGCACTTAAATAGCTGCCTGATTGAAGAGGGTTGCTTTTTCTGGCCTTTAAAATATTAATATAATTTTACTCTAGAGGAAATTATGAGTTTTAAGCTTACATACAGACCCATATACACCTTTTTTACTTGCGGAGTTATATAAATTTAAGAATAATGGCATAAGTTATTTCACATAGAGAGTTTCTTGTGTTTATTACCAATTTAATTGACTTAGTTTAAATATACACTCTTGTATGCATTAATCATATGCCTTATACATACGGGATGTATATCTGCGTTGTGAACAAATCTAGACTTTTCAGGATACAATTCTGTGAAAAAAGACAAAAATTTGTCCTTCATTTCATTGATAATCTACTACCTTCTGCTATATATATTTGTATTATTGAAAATATTTTGGTTAATACTTAGAAAACCGCACTCACTTAAAAGCAAATGTATTACACCTATTAGTTAGATAATTTTGACCTTTTGACCAATTTGCCTTTTTTTTCATAGACAGTTTTGTGTAAGTACTTGTGTTGGATTTGAAGTATATTTCGAAGACCTCGGAAAAGAGGTTCACATTGATCATAGTCATGGCTTGGGAATTTGTTTTAAACACGATGCTATTCGTAACTTTTCTATCTGTCGCGTGTGGGGGACGTAGTATAATTCAGTTCCGTCAGATAGCCATTTTTACTGCACAAATAAAGTAGGGATTAATAATCAGCTCTTTAATTTTGGAGGTGGCACAGCAAAATGAGACAAAATTGGGTGTTTAGTCCTTTCGAGTTACTTACACTACGAGTAGGGGAAAAAAATCGATGGATGGGTTGCTGGTAGACCTCAAGAAGGAGGGAGTATGTAGCCCCCTTCATTGTTAGGTAGGTATAAAATTTTTGTATAGCATCACAAACTGATACTCATTCTAATGGGTTTTTTTAAGTGGGCGTAAGTCAAAATGTATCAAAATCGAGATTTACTTTTATTTAGACGGAATCTGGAATACACTATTTTGCTGCATGTCGCCTTTCGAACGCCGAAAAATAAAAACAGATTTGTACAAAACTAAAAAAAAATCTCAGTAAAAAATAATATAATGTCAAAAAATAATTACATTAAAGTAAATAATAACCAATACTTCTCGTATCTGAACCTAAAAAATAACCTCATCCATCTGTGTTAATGTTATTTTTCTTCAACTGAAGAATATATTAATTGTTCTCTCAAAGAATTACGTTTAACACGATGAGCCTGTCAGAATGGTCGAATTGAGCACGTTAAAATAATATATATATTTATTCCAACATAAAAATTAAATGATAGATAAAACATTGGGAACTTACTGATATTTGCTTTGTAGTCAATATAAAATGATTTACAAAAAGTCATGTGTAATTTCGAGGCTTCCTTATAGAATTTTGAATCGTCTGGCCATTTTTAAAAAGAGAATTTCTCAAGAATTTTAGGTTCTATGTTAATCTGAGATAATAATATTACAAATTCCTAAAACCAAAGGATATTAATAATGTCACTTTGTATTTCAACTATTTTTCATGTCACATTGATAATTCTAGGTGAAAGTAATCTACTGCCGGCTAAACCAAGATGAAAAGGGGGCTTAATTCATTGGCCATGTTCGATCATTTGGCAAATAAATCATGATAGAGACAAAAAAAAAAAAAAGGATGGGGGGGTTGGCGCAAGGGATGATTTTGGAAAAAAATGGAGAAGTCTATACACAACCTTATTTGGCTTAATTGTGCGCAATTTCACTTTGGAGTGGCTTTTTCCTCTGCTCCACATACTAATTATATTATTTATGGGGTCTACAGGTTTGCAACTATACATATATACTTAAATATATATATATATATATATGGAAAAATATCCAAGACAAATTGGTGCGGTTAAGATAATGGCATAATTAGACAACTGCTCTGCTTCAGGTCGGGCAGGTGATCCTATCCTCCTTGAACTGGAAGACAACACTTAGGGATGACCCATCCATCATCCCAAAAAAGGTGATTTCAAAGACACGCCTTTATGTCGTCTCGTTTACCGTCACAGAAAACTGTTATTATTAATATATTAACAGCGTTGACTGAGCCAAAACGCTCGAAAGATGGAAAAATATCCAAGACAAATTGGTGCAGTTAAGGTAATGGCATAATTAGACAACTGCTCTGCTTCAGGTCCAGCAGGTGATCCTATCCTCCTTGAACTGGAAGATAACACTTAGGGATGACCCATCCATCAGCCCAAAAAAGCTGATTTCAAAGACACGCCTTTATGTCGTCTCGTTTACCGTCACAGAAAACTGTTATTATTAATATATTCACAGCGTTGACTGAGCCAAAACGCTCGAAAGATGGAAAAATATCCAAGACAAATTGGTGCGGTTAAGGTAATGGCATAATTAGACAACTGCTCTGCTTCAAGTCCAGCAGGTGATCCTATCCTCCTTGAACTGGAAGACAACACTTAGGGATGACCCATCCATCAGCCCAAAAAAGCTGATTTCAAAGACACGCCTTTATGTCGTCTCGTTTACCGTCACAGAATATATTTATAACAATTTTCTGTGACGGTAAACGAGACGACATAAAGGCGTGTCTTTGAAATCAGCTTTTTTGGGCTGATGGATGGGTCATCCCTAAGTGTTGTCTTCCAGTTCAAGGAGGATAGGATCACCTGCTGGACCTGAAGCAGAGCAGTTGTCTAATTATGCCATTACCTTAACCATATATATATATATATATATATATATATATATAATAAGCAAAAGAACTATGTAAGATGGTTTCAAGTTTCAAGCTAAAGAAGATTAGGTGGGCATCATAGAAAAGGGGCATTTTTCTTATTAATTTATTAGTAATACAATATTTTGAGGAACCAAGTCATCATAAAGTAACTGGAAATCAAACAAAAACAAATATCATTTAATAAAAAAAATTAAAAATTAAATCTAACCTAGAAATATACATAGATCATACGGCTATCTAAAAAGAAGCAACGGCAGATACGAGAGATCGTCATTAAGAGATATAATGATTCAAATATGCGTGGTCAAAGGTTGTGGTGGCAGGGCAAGGGGGTTTTGCGAAAGAGTTAACTATTCTGCAGTGCCTTTAACGGGCTGTTTAACTTTTGAATAAAGGATTCAGCTGGTTGAATCGTTAATGGATGCGTTGTATGGCGCCTTCGTATCAATAAATCAAAGCCGAACACCCCAATAATGGGATATCTTTATAACGTAAAGTAAGCTTGTGAGGTGTGCGTATTTCAGAATTGGTGCGAAGAATTTTGGAGGTTCGTCGTTCATCGTCTTCTTAAACAAATTTTCTTGCTCTAAAAACTTTTTGAAAATATCCTATTTGATAAAGACGGTTTTTGAGTCATACAACAAGAAAATCATAGAAATGTGCTGGGAGGCAAATGCAACAAAAGCTTTAAAAAAAGGCATAAAGACTGATACTGCGAATTATCGCCCCATCTCACTTATTCAGGTCGTTGCTTCAGATAGGATCGTGAAAAATCTATAAGTAAATAGCTTAATAAATCGCAAAAACTTTGCAATCGACGCAGACGCCCTTATTTAACTAATGTGGTAGATATTTTAGAAAAAATATCATAGCGCTTTAACAAGATATAGCGTTTTATCAAGATACAGCTCTAGATTTAGTTTCTCAAGATTTCAAAAAAAAATTTTACACCGTTTTGCATAGAAGAGTTTATAAAGCTAAAATCTCCGGGGATAGGGGGGCAACGTACTAAAATTAAATAAAGATTGTCTAGAAATCTGTAAGTACAGAGTTGCTGCTGGATTGAGGAAAGAACTCTCCTCATTTAAGTATTTCCTCAGGTATAAGCTCCAAATATGCGATATAATAGATTATGCAATTTCCTATAACACCAAATGCACACGAGAAACTTCCGTGGCTGAAGCTCTTTCTTTTGGCTGAGATATTGGTTTCGTTCTATGACTAATCCTTTGTAGAGAATCTTTAATGATATTGTACATAACTCCCTTTCATCATATGTGACAATCTTACTGAAAAATAATTCAGTCTTTATTCGAAAAAGGAGAGAGGAAGAAAGGTTGATTCCTTTATAGTTGTGTACATCTGAGAGGTGGTGTAAAATTAATTGAATGTAGTTTATCAGCTAATCCTTTAATAGGTACTATCGGAATTTTTTCTATCCTTTTCTATAAAAATAAAGGATCAATTTTAAATGGTAGTCCCAAATGTGATTCATCTTTGAGACTAACGTTTGCTGAAAAAAGATTTTAAAACTATATTTAGCATTGTATCACATTAATTGTTCCTTCATCGTATAATTGACACCAACCTTCAGAGGTTAACCAATATGAGGGTGTAAACAAAAAGTGTTTACTGATATTTATTAAATTATTTTCAGAAGACTATTTAATATTATATAATATTAGACTGAGAAAACAAAATATATATATATATATATATATATATATATATATATATATATATATATATATATATATCCTACAAGATGATGTAATAATATTCAATTGGATTTCCTTTTTTATCTTTAAAAAGGATAAAGTTTAGGTAGAACATGAATGCAAGTGGCACACAGGGTTCCAGCTCATATTTTTTCTCAGCATTTTTCCAGTTTTGACTTCAGAACTTCGATCCTTTGAATATATTTGCTACAGGCCTTCTGATCAAGAAGCGACCAAAATCCAAAATTCTCGGTTTCAAATCTGACGAACTAGAAGGCCAAAGTAGTTGGACCGAAAACCATTAAAATTTTCCTGGTACCTATCTTAAATTGTGTTAATATTGATCTTGTTAGAGAGTTACCCTGGCATTTACTTTGATGACATTGACCCGGAAGATGACTTCTTCCTTAAGCATCTCAAAGTAAAAAAATATTTAATTGATCTTTACTCACCATTTCAATAAGGATGTTAGGTGTTCTGTCATAGAATAGGCTCTCGACGATATACCATATATAACTATTCGTTGAGGGAATTATTCTAATATTTCGAGTGCGTGGTAATCTGATTGACCGAGGTTAGTCCAAAAAGGGGGGGGGGTCCTGGAGAGGCTTATTTATCTTCAATATGCTTAAGAAGAGGAACGGTGCACAAGGATAAATAATATGGCTACCATTAATAAAATAGAGTTTTATTAATTAAACTATCAACAAGACACAAAAAAATGTTTACATAAACGGAGAATAAAAAGGGTCGTGGGAATATCTGACTAATCCGATGATTAAGATTTGGAGAGATTTAAAAAGGTAAACAAATAGAAATTAAAAAGGGTAATGGTTCGCTAAACCATTTAAAGCACAGGGTTGCGTTTACAAAAGGTTAAATGATCAAAGGTAAGGCTCAGCTTACGTAATTACAAAGTTGTAGTGCAGAGGAAGACGATGCAAAGGAATCTTCGGTCCACTGGCGATTTCCAGTAGAAGGGTTCTTCGGGGGGTTGTCCTTAACGAAATGGAAGGACTGTCTTCGTAGAGTGAGAGCGAAGTGGGGCTCGGAAGTACGAGCGATCTTTGTGATAGCAAATCGGGGATGTTCTAGATGAACAATGGAGGTTATTGTTAAAACCAAGCGTTCTCTTGAAGAACGTTAGAAGGGAGGAATTAAATTATCCTGACGTGATGTCTTGGGAACGAGAACCGTTTCTTGACGAACGGGTTTGAAGAACAATGGCTGTTCTAACGTTGTTCTCTTTCTGAACAACAGGGGGGGTGAGAACCGTCTCTTGTCAAACGGGCTCAAAGAACAATGGCTGTTCTAACGTTGTTCTCTTTCTCAACAACAGGGGCACCTTGTTGACTTGGCGCTTGGAAGGCACGAACCTTGGCACTCAAGGAATATTGTCCTCTTCTAGACAATAAGGGATTCCTCGAGGTAGAGAGTTCTTGTGTGCACAAAGGAGACCGAATCGGCGTGATGCCTCGCGAATATAATCGGGATCTGATCTGCATCAATCGGGGAAAGCGTTGTTTAAGTACCCGGAGCCGTCCCCATGGCATAGGGGATAATTGAATGGGGGACTTCGGAGAAATGCCCCGGTCGCGCCTAGGAAAATACCTTATCTGTCCATGAGCCTAACTCAATCTGGTGAGATCGACGTATGGAGGCGAAACGGGAGAATGAACCTCCTTGATTAGATATTGGCTAAGGTGAGCGATAACGCGCTCGGCTTCCTCTTGCAGATGCACATGGGTAGCATGTGTTTCTAAACATGTGATAGCGGCTGCATTAAGCGGCCTCAGACTGTTCTATCACACCCCTCCATTCTAGGGGAAGTTGTCACTTCGAAAAAAAAGAGAGAAGAGACAACCATAGAGCTCCGTTGTGGAGACCTCGCTTTCTTGCACCGACCGTACCTTCATGCACCTAGCTAGTATTACCTCAATACATATGATTATGTTGATCATTTGATTATAGAGGAAACTAACCTTAAAAACCAACTTAACCATAAAAGAGACATGGAACAATGAAATAATATAAAATTTGTACATATGGAACAAAAGAATTTGTTCGTAATTTAATGGGTACAAATATATACACATACGAGCGAAAAAAAAATAGACATTGAGCCACAAAATTCAGTCATATACATTAACTAATTATATTACAGGAGAATCTAATTTAAGTCGTACAAGACGGTATATACATACATAGAGATCCTATTCCTACGAATTACAAATTAATCTACACTATTTGGTAACGCATACTTACTGAGTGCGTCAGCGACCTGATTATCGTAACTTTTTATGTAATATATCTTAAATTAGTACTTTGGCAAGAGTAGACTCCAGCGCATAATTCGGCCGTTGGAGTGTCGTACATTCCAAATATAGGCCAATGGGCGGTGGTCAGTTCCTATCTGAAATTCTTTCCCTATCAAATACATTTTTAACTTGTCAATAACCTAAATAATCGCTAGTGCTTCCTTCTCTATAGTGGCATATCTCTTTTCGCGGGGTAATAACTGGCGACTAGCATATGCAACTGGATGACTCGTTCCGTCATCCTCATATTGAAGGATTACACCTCCAATTCCCTCGTTGCTCGCGTCGGTCTTAATCCCAAATGATTTTTCCGGGTTTGGCAACTTCAAGATGGGGGCAGAAATGAGCTTACTCTTGAGCTGATTAAAATAAGAAACAGCGACATCATTCCAACGTAGTCGATCGGGGAATTCTTTTTTAAAGGGGTGCTGAGGGGCGCCGAAATTGCAGTGAAATTCGGGACAAATCGCTGCTAGTAAGAAGCTGATCCTAGGAATGATCTTAATTGCTTCTTAGTATTCGGGAGGGGCATGTCAGCGATTGCCTTAATCTTGTCCTCCTGTGAACCTAACTGGCTTTGTCCTATTTTAAAACCCAAGTATATTTATGGTTTCGTGGGCAAAATGGCATTTGCTGGGGCCAATGGTGAGGCTATTTTCGCGCAGAGAGCTAATAGGGTGGTTAAGTGATGACTCCATTCACAAGTAGCGACGTAGACGTTATCGAAGTAAAAGGAGACATTCGGAAGTCCATCTAACAACCTTCTCATGAGACGGTTATAGTTACTACAAGCGGTCACGAGGCCAAAAGGAAGGCGCTTAAATTGCATTGAGCCTTTCTCAGTTGCAAAGGCGGTATATGCTTTCACATCGGGCCGGAGGGAAATTTGGTAATATGCCTTGCACAAATCAAGTTCTGAGATGACTGGAGTTCTTGATATAGTTGGGGCTTGATTAGCAACTCCTAAAAAATGCTGAGTGGTCCGCGTACATTACGTCCATAAAGGAGCTCGAACGGGGCGAAGCCTAATGTACGGTGAGGAATTTCTCGATAGGCGAATAGGGCAACCGTTAGATATCAGTGCCATTCGCGGGGCTGCTCGGCACAAATCTTCTTAATAATGGATTTTAAATTTCCATTTGATTTTTTGCACATCCCGTTTGTCTGTGGCCGGAAGGGGGTGGTAAAAAGGGGCTTTACCATGAGCAGCTTCCCTACGTACTCCATCAACTCGAAGGTGAATTGTCGTCCTCTGTCTGAGAGTATTTACTTGGGGACGCCTACCCTTGAAAAGATGGAAATGAGGGCCTCGGCGCAAGAAATACTATCGATTCGGCGAAAGGGGACAGCCTCGGGAAAACGGGTAACAAAGTCAACTAAGGTAAAAATGTAGCTGTGCTCTTCGCCCGAAGGGGGGTGGATAGGGCCAACCAGGTCGATGGCCAGTCTAAAGAACAGTTCGGTTATGACTGATCCCCTTTGTAAGGCAGCAGGTTTGACCCGCCCCTTAGCGGACGTCTTCTGACGCACATCGCACGATCGACAATGCTTGAAGATGTCAGCTGCAGCACCCAGCCAATAAAAATATTTAAAAATACGCTGACCCGTTTTATTATGACTACAATGACAAGAAAAGATGCTGTCATGAGCTATTTTGATCACTATAAGTACATGGGATCGTGGAAGGCATAAGACAGTTGTTACAGCGTTATTACTGTCCTCGGCGGATCGGTAAAGTAGACCACCTTGCTCCAGGAACCTTATTACTTTGGGTCCACGGACAGTCTCCGTGTCCTTGTTTTTGTCCTTATCCCATAAGGGTGTTAGTGCTCGACACTCCTTTTGTGCGGACATAAAGTCCTGGTTAAGGATCTCCGAGAATTCGGACGGTATCGGGGTTCTGAGGAGGACGGATTCCTGGGCTTGCTTCTAAGCTTGGCCTCGAGTAAGGGCGGCCTGAGACACAGGGTCGAAGCTTACTTGAGGTCTCTATCCTATAAGTACGGAACAAAATTGTATGTGTACTGAAATTACTTCAGCCCAGCCATCATAATACTGAAACTGCAGGTAACATCTAACGACGGGGAATCGGTTCACCAGCCCAAGGTAGTCATGTACCACCGCAAATTTTTCGTGGTTAAGGTCCACTGAGGGGAGGAACTCGTCGGACACGATGAAACACGTGCACCCTGTGTCCCTAACGAGAGTAGATACACGGCAGCCGTTCATGCTGCCCTCCTCAAATTTCAAAGTTCCCGGGGAACTTTTATCAAAAATAAAATTTTCCTGGTGGCCTGACGGAGGGGGAGAAGTTTCTGCTTGGGTCTGCACCACCGGGGAAGCCGGAGTGGCATTAATCTGGTGAACTTGGTGGGCTGGTCCGCTTTTAGGCCTAGAATTTTGGGGGCAATTCCAGGTCATGTGGTTTTCTACACCGCAGGTGAAGCATATGATTGGTCGCTTTGGGAAGAGTGATGGAGGAGAAATCTTAACTGGAGGTTTAGTGTCCCGTTGTTGGTTTGGGGGGAAGAAGTTCTGGGATTTTACGAGGCCCGGAAACTTCGTCGGATTTCCTGGGAAGGGGCGCGAATCCTTCCTTCTTTCCTGGCAGGGGGATTGGTGAGAATTTCGATTCTCGTTGGGGTATAAATTATGGCTTGCGGCATAGACATTTGCTTCTTCGGTACACTCTTTAAAGGTCTAGCACCGACGATCCTTGACGAACGCGCGGATCTCCGTCGGGAGAGGCGCCAAAAATTAAACCCGCAACACAAAGTCTGTTAAAGACTCGTAGTTAGGATCAACCTTTGAGGATTCTAAGCAGAATTTAAAATTCCTCTAAAGAATTAATCCGAATTGACGGAACGTCTGTCCGGATTTAATACGACCTCCTCGAAATTCTTGGCGGTAGAAATCGGGAGTCATACTATGAGTGGCCAGTAACTCAGCTTTTAAGGTGCTGTAGTCAATTGTACATTCAGATGGTAAAGATACGAAAATGTCGCGCAATTTACAATTTAAAAGGGGAAGTAATCTTACGACACCTTCAGCCTCCAGATCCATGTTATTGATCTCGAAGATCTTTTCGAAGTGTGCTAAAAATCCTCTGAAATCCTCTTCATCCCTGAAATTGGGGAGCTTAATTAAGAGATGAGGCAAGGCTTCTGAACGTGAACTGACTGATTGTATTTTAACCTGTACTCGAGCCATTTCAAGCTGCTGGTGAAGCTCAGGTTGTCTTTTGCGTTCCTCTCTTTCTTCTCATTGGATTTCTCTTCCTCTTTCTTCTCGTTGGATTTCCCTTTGTTCTCCATGGAATTCTCCTTTTCTTTGCCTTTCTTTTTTTAACTTTTCTCTTTCTATTCGTTGCTCCTCTTGAACGTACTCAATCAATTCCCTTCCTGAAAGTCCCAAGGATTCTCCTTGGGCTTTGAAGATTTTATACTCAGTCATATATGCACTTGAGGGCGCAATAGTCAACCAACTAAATTCCTTGCAATAAGAATTATGCCTTCTAGAGAATTAGCCTACCTAAATATGGGCACTGACCTATTCGTAATTGGTTTCTCGACCTAGATAACCAATAACTAAAGTAACACAAAAAACACAAAGAAATTATTATAACAGTTCTTTGAGCTACTCCGGCTTCTTAAGTTTCCAAAAGGGAATATCAATCGTTAAAACAAAGGGGAACTACTATACTCTATTCTTATAACGAATAACACTATGCTTCACTCGACTGAGACCAGTGTTTGCAAAGATAGAGCGTTAAACCTTACACACTTGATAACAAATTTAAATAGTATATAAATATATATATATATATATATATATATATATATGTCGTATAATAGGCTCTTGACGATATACCATATATAACTATTCGTTGAGGGGATTATTCTAATATTTCTAGTGCGTGGTAATCTGATTGACCAAGGTTATTTATCTTCAATATGCTTAAGAACTTGAACGGAGCACAATGATAATAATACGGCTATCATTAATATAATAAAGTTTTATTAATTAAACTATCAACAACACACAAAAAAAATGTTTACATACACGGAGAATAGAAAAGGTCATGGGAATTTCTGACTAATCCGAGGATGAAGATTTGGAGAGATTTAAAAAGGTAAACAAATAAAAATTAAAGGGAGGGAAATGGTTCGCTAAACCATTTAAAGCACAGTGTAACGTTGAAAAAAGGTTAGATGATTAAAGTTAATGTTCAGCTTACGTAATTACAAAGTTGTTGTGCAGAGAAAGACGATGTGAAGGAATCTTCGGTCCACTGGCGATTTCCAGCAGAAGGGTTCTTCGGGGGGTTGTGAGAGCGAAGTGGGGCTCGGAAGTACGAGCGATCTTTGTGATAGCAAATCGGGGATGTTCTAGATAAACAATGGAGGTTATTGTAGAAACCAAGCGTTCTCTTGAAGAACGTTAAAAGGGGGGAATTAAATAATCCTGACGTGATGTCTTGGGAACGAGAACCGTTTCTTGACGAACGGGCTTAAAGAACAATGGATGTTCTAATGTTGTTCTTTTTCTGAACCACAGGGGGGTGAAAACCGTCTCTTGTCAAACCGGCTCAAATAACAATGGCTGTTCTAACGTTTTTTCTATTTCTGAACAACAGGGGGGCCTTGTTGACTTGGTGTTTGGAAGGCACGAACCTTGGTACTCAAGGGATATTTTCTTCTTCTGGACAATAAGGGATTTCTCGAGGTAAAGAGTTCCTGTGTTTTCAAGGGAGACCGGATCGGCGTGATGCCTCGCGAAGATAATCGAGATCTGATCCGCTTCAATCGGGGAAAGCTATGTATAAGTACCCGGAGCCGTCTCCATGGCGTAGGGGATAATTGAGTGGGGAACTTCGGGGAAATGCCCCGGTCGCGCCTGGGAAAATACCTTATCTGCCCATAAGCCTAACTCAATCTGGCGAGATCGACGTAGAAAGGCAAAACCGGGGAATGAACCTCCTTGATTAAATATAGGCTAAGGTGGGCGATAACGCGCTCTGCTTCCTCTTGCAGATGCACGTGGGGAGCATGTATTTCTAAACATGTGATAGCGGCTGAATTAAGCGGCCTCAGACCGTTCTATCACATGTTCATTGGCCTGTTGATATTTCGCCCGCATACACCATTAACAAAACTTAATACAGTCTCTTAAATGATATCGGCTGTGCAACCTGAGTCTTTTTTTTATTTTGTGCCCCACACGGTAATTTCGTCTAAAGTTGGGAGAGAAAATTTGAGAGTACAACCCTCTTGTTTTTGGTGAGGAAGAAAAGCACATGCCCTTTAGCTATCTTGGATGCACGAAGATTCAGTTCATTAAACAAGAGCTCTTAGATTTTCATAAGCCAAACTTTGCACTCAAAAACAAGTTCTACTTGGGTTCTCCTGATGTTGTTTTTCCTGCTCTATACGAAGATTGAGGCCATCCTCCCTCTCAGAAGACAACTGCCTGTCTTTTTCAAGAGCTTGATAGTGTAAAAACCCCAAGTACTGCTCAAATATGCGTTTTAAATTTTCCCGTCATATGTATTTCTAAATGGATGTTGTTTTTTAGGAAGTAACACTTTGATTCACCAAATTCAATAAAACCCGAATAAATATACATGAAAGTAATTAATGAATGGTATGTTTACATATTTTGAATGATTTGTAGAAGGCAATCTGCACATGTGTACCTAGACTTTAGGAAAGTCATGGCCAATGTTTTGACACTATATTTTATCATATAGGAAAATCTTTATAACTAATCAAAGGTTTAATTTTAATTTGTTTCGATCATAATTTGACAGTGAAACAGAAAAAGGTTTACAGCCCCCCACAAATTTTATTAATAAATACATTTAATTGTTTCGTAGTTTATTATTTACAATGATGACCATAGTTCTTAAGGAAAGCTTTAATTCGTTTAATCATTGTGAAGAACAAATTTTTGATGATATCTTGACTTATATTCCTCCATTTTTCTTCAATAAGCACCCGCAATTTCTCACAATTGGATGGTTTCTGTTTAACAACATTCAGTTTGATCTTAGCCCACAAATTCTCTATTCAGTTCAAATTTGGAGAACTCCCGGGCCAAGATCCCTAAATTTCGATGTTTTTTTCTGCCTAGAACTTTGTTAATTTATTTTTTTGTGATAATCTGCGCCATGATTATTGAAAAAGTACAGTTATCATTTCCAAATTGGTTTTGGTCTGTTTGGAATAGTTGCTAATGAAGCAAGTTTTGCCTCAATTTTGAGTTGATGGCAGTATTTAGGGGAAAAAATTTGTTCCACTTTCCCTAGTCATTTAGACTGTCGCGATTCTTCACTTTGGGCATGATACAAAACTCGTGAAACTTCTTCCCTTTCCCCCTCATAATTAACGATTATCCTGAATCTCCGAAAAATAGAAGACTACTTCATCAGAATAAATCACTTTGATCATATATTCAATGTTACCTCTTTATATTTGCTAGAAGTTGGGAGCAGATCCGTAAGGTTCTTCTTGGTAACGAAAGACTTTATCGCGGCCCTTCTCAAATTCAGACCTTTGTAAAAATTCACATCCTCACGGCATGCGCTGACGCTTTCACAGATTCTTCTTTCTAATCGTGAACAAATTTGCTATTGGAGTTCAACCTACCTTTCAGCTTTTAGCAGTTAGGGAGTTCAAAGTCATTAACAATACACTATCTAAGCAAATAAGAGAACGCTTTTAATTTCAAAATATTTTTTTTAAATATGACTAGGGAAATCAAATTTCCAGGGTACAAAAAGACATGCATTTAATTTTTATTTAGTAATAGAAATATTTCACATGTTACAATGGTATATTCGAGAAATTATACTAAATAAACTAATAAAATAAAATATTCACACGTGCAAAATAAGAACGATCATTCACAAAATTGCTTAGCAAGTAAATCCACCAGATCAAACGCATTAATTTGACAACGATGAGTCTTAAAACACTTAATATGAGGTGTTAAAGCCTTTGTTTTCTATTATTTCGGCGTAACGACCAAAAACATGACCTCACTAGTTTCTTGCAAAGTTCTGGTTATATTTTCTTCCATTCCTGTTCAATATTCGTCCATAAATCCTTCACAGTGAAGGCTGCGTGTCTCGAACTTTGTCTCCAATGATATTACAGAGTTTGTCAATTGGGTTTAAGTTAGGGCTCAGAGTAGACCACTTCATTACTTTGATATATTCTTGTTGTAAATAGTATGTTAATCGCTTTGCATTATTGCAATGAACGTTTGTGGAAGAGTAAAACTCAGAATTTCTCTGGTCAAGGCGGAATAGCGCAGCTGTGTTTAATTTAGGTGCTTTATCACCGTCTTACCCCCAGTTTGATCACGCTGTTCCACTCCCCCGTGGCAGCCGTGTCCATATTCCCCATCTTGAGGTAAAAAGGAATCTCTCTTATTTCCCGTTCGCCTCGTCGATGCACAAAATTATCAAGATTCATGTTTGCTTAAGCCGCGTCCGATATCTCCTTTGAACGCCCTCACGCCCACAGCCATTGGTCGACCATGGCTGTGGCTCCTATTTAAGGTAATGTCTGCAAATACTCAGCAGATAGAGAGAACCCCAGCTTCTTGCCATCCAGACCCTTGTATCTGTCTCCCGTGAAGTCGTCCCCTCCCCCATGTGATCTAGTCAGCTGATCGTCATCGTGTAATCTGCCCTGATCAGAGGAAGATTACTGAAACCCGTTCATACCCCGGAAGATTGTCCTGAGTTTCTATAATCTCACTACCTCGGTTGAGACTTCCTGCCATCCGCAGACGAATTTCGCTTTCTTGATTATTTCTCCCTGGAGCCGAGGTAATCTTAACCCCCTTCAGAGTCTCTCCAGACGCCTTCGCATCGAGACCATATCGACGAAGACCTGGCCATTAGTCTTCCACATCCCCAGTTCATCCTCGTAAGTCCTACCTCTCCGTTTCCAATCCTAAGAAGAAATCCTCATTTGGTGCACTCCAACTTATTGAATCACTTATATATTTTCCCGGACCAAGTTTCCTTAATTTTTACCTGTCATAATATTCTTTTGTTGTACGGATTATTATTTAGATTTCCTTATTTATCTGTATCCTTATTCTTATTTCTTGTATTAATGCTTATTCTTGTAGAGGTGTTTATCTTTCGAATAACCCTTGAGACGAACACGGCAAACATATTCCCTTTCAAAAAGCCAACCTATAATATCGCACTCTAAGTAGAAGGTCATTAGCTTTTTCCCGATTCAATTGTACCCGAGCGCAGCGCCGATAGTGGCTGTCTGGCATACAGTAGCGTATACCTTTAGAGACATTTTGGTCACACGCCTTCGTCACTCGACAACGTTGTCCTGCATATATATTGCTAGCTGGTTCGGAGATGATCGAAGTGACAGCGTAACATGTTGTCATCCGAAGTTTAGTTACACATTCGCACTTATAGATCCAATTAATCGCTCTAGCGGGCCAACTACTTTTTCTTAAACATCTCACATTCCATGATGCTGCCTTTTCTATGCTTGGTAGAAGTTGCAACACTTTTAGGGTTATGTCTTTCACATGGAGCGCGTCTATTAAAGCATTTGCCATCACATCGAACAAAATCTAATTTACTTTCGTCGCTGAAATGAATTTTTTCTCAATCTTCATCCATACAAACAACATTAGCTTCAGTATATTCGAGTCTCGCCTTCTGGCTCTTTTTAATGATGATTAGTTTAGTTGGTTGAGAACAAGCTTTTAAAGCAGTTGCATTGAAACGATGGAACACAGAAATCGATTAGAGGGGGTAGGTTAATTTTCTTCAATATTAAAGATAACCTCCTATGCCGCGCATGTTTCCACGGAGATCCCGAAGAGGCTCAGACATTGTGTGTCCCTCGATTACATGTGCGCCTTATCATCCAAACCGCTCATGACTGCCTTTGCGCAAGTCACTTTGGCTACACAAAGACAGCAAAACGGATTTTTAAATATTTTTATTGGCCTGGAGATGCCGTAGAATTCCTGCAATACTGTCGTCCGTGCCCTGTGTGCCAAAAGACAGCAGTTAAGGGATGAGTCAAGCGGGCCCCCTTACATAGGAGCCCCCAGCGTAGTGATATATATTTTCCACCCCAAGAATAATCCAAGAAGTGTTTTTAGAGCTTACGGCTCACGAGCTGTCCTCATGTTGCTTCCAAGTAAGCAATCCCAAGCAATACAGAAGGTATTCAAGGCGGCATCTCAAGAGGTCTTTGGAATCATTCCTCGACGACGCGCAATCCTCGAGTGACAACCCCCGGTGCTATTCCGTCTCTAAGCAGGAATCCATATTCGGAACGATGAAGACTATGTCTGGAATATTGCACTCTACCCCGCTCCCTAAAAGAAATATCTTCCTCGAGTACCCCTACTCGTGGTCTTCTATGTACAGAAAATCGTAAGACTTACATTTTCTTTCATCGTCGAATAGGCGTGACGCTCTCCGACGGAGCGACTCACTTCGTGATATCCCCTTGGTCGCTCTCGAGTAATTATTGTAACAATTATTGAGCTCGTACGGCTAAGACTCACCTCGAGTAATTGTTGTACCTATTGATCCTAGTAAAGCTAAGACGATTCATACTTGTCATTTAAATTTCATTCATTTAGTAAACTTTGTTAACTAAATTGTGCGTATATTATTCTGTAAATATCTATTGTTATTTGTTTAAGATTAAAATATCATTTTTATTTTTCCTGTTTAAATCCTCCAACCACCAAAGTTTAATTAAATAGTAGCAATACCAGCCAACGATTAATTCACTCTCGGCATTTAAAATCCCATCGCACTCGAAGAGGAAATCTTTTCCTAATTTGGGGCTGTCGTCTCCCCTCCCTGCATCTTTGTAGGGGAGCCAAAAAGTTTAGTTTCAGGATACCTGAAAAAACGACAGGGACCTTCATAGAGTAGCACCCGATAGCTCAGTCTTCTCGAACTATGGTTATGAGGTATTGACAGTCTTTAGAAGGAGATGTATATGTTTGCTTTCATTGTATAAAGTCAGCCCGCGCGAAATCACATATTTGGAACCCCTTATCTCTCTCGGAATCGCAATAAGAGTCCACCCCGTTCTTCAACTGAACAATTATTTGACTGCGCTTAGGACTAACTTTCACGTGTGTTGGCATTTCTAGAAAGTGAGTATATCAATACAGGTAGTTGTATAGTTCTTATCTGTAGAAGAAAATGCTACCAGATGATTTCACGTAAATCCTTGTAAGTTCCTGAAAAAATAAAAAAAATTATTTTGTTAAGTAAAATTTCTTAGATATATGATTTTATCATATGAAATCTTTGAAAACTATATTAAATGTATTGCGTTATGTAGCATGGAAATTTCATTTACCTTCTCATCATATTTTTGAAAATATTTTAATAAAGGAAAATCCTTCTCTTATTTTGCCTCATAGTGTATCTCCTTGCACTTCAGGTCATTTTAGGGTAAAGCAACATTATTTGCCCGATTTTCTTTGGAAAGAACCATTTCTAGTTTTTGGGAAGTTTCAAACATTAATTTTTACCCAAAATATTTCGAAATCACTTATAATTCACATCATTTATCTAACCCATTTTTGTAATGAATTACTCTTTTTTTAATATCTAAGCCTTAGAAACCAAAACTCAACTTCTCCATTAACAAGAATAGAGCGAGATTTTCTTATTATTTTTAAAATGCTGACTATATAATATACCTGCAATAATTTACATATTAGAAAAATTATTCCTATCATCTAATTTTCCAAAACAAATGAAAAAATAAAAATATAGAATACTCTAAAAACTTTTAGGCTGATAAATAAATCCACTTTTGAATATTTATATCTATTTATTACTAATGATAAACCTAAAAAAAAATCCCACATTATTTATGAATGACCTAATATATATGCATATAAACGATTTTGACACGAATTTCATAGTGAATGTAAAAACTTTCAAAAAGACATATTAAGTTACTAAAATATTTAGAAAAGTTTGAAATATAATTTAGACTTTTAAAAGTTTAAGGTATTACAACTTGGTCATGATAATCTCAGAATTAATTATAATATGGGTTTTAATATCAAAAGGATTCAGTTATCTTAGTCTCAAATAATCTATTTTTCAAACTAACGCACTGTACTATCAAAAATGCCAACTTGTTAATAAGATACATAGCTTGAGACTTTGAATTTAAATAAATAAAATATTATTCTTTTAAAACATTTTCTCCAAGCATGTTAAAAAACATTGTAGTATTGGACCGCGTCCAGCGAAAAATAATTCCAGAATTTAAAAATAGATCGTACCAAGACAGTCTGTGGCACCTTACTCTAATTTCAGTGAAAGATTTTATTCTCGGCAGTCAACCTGTTAAATTATTTAAAATAGTAAAGTGTAAAGGGGTTTACTACTATAAATTATTTAATATATGAGCTAGCTAATTAAATGGGAAAAAAAGATAATGGTTTTAAACTAGTAAGCTAGGAATTGCTAACCTAGGAACGACATTGATAGCATTACAGTAAATATCTTTGAGATTAAAATCTATAAATATTACTTTAAATTATGAGTTTACAGAATCAAAATTGTGAAACTAGTTTTTTATCTATATCCTTTCTTTCTTTACTTATCGTTCATCTCTGACCTCCTTTCTTTCCCTTATATATATTTGAGCTGGCCACGAGTGGATCTTACTTTATTTGTTATTTAATACTTCTATAATTCTAAAGATATATGGAAGTTGCTTAGTACTAGTAAGATAAGAGGACAATAATTTGAAAGGTAGATAATAGAAGGATGTCCAGTTCTCCATTACCTACAAGGCCCTTTGATGTTTTGGGCAACGCAGACACGCGATCCTACAGGAATTCAGTTGCAGTTAGCTTACCCTATGAAAATTCCGAGGCTGTGGAAAAAATCAATTATTAATGGTATAAATAAGCGCGTTATATTACTTTGGGGAATAGAGAGAGGATAAAACATGAACGAGCATCATGGATACATAGCATCGGCTGTAAGGATAATGCAACCACAAGCAGCCAAGAGAATCGTCTGCACTAAAATCTGAGTATAAAGGGGATCATAACCATAGGAAAAGTGTCACAGACGATTGTTTCAGAGAGTTGGAGAAAACTAAGTAAATCTCCACGACTATGGATAAGATAAAGGTAATGTGGTTTTTACTTTGATGTCATTTCATTTCTGATAGTGTTTCTCGTCCTAATATTTACTTCTAAAATTTCGCGTTTATATTTTTATCATTATCTCTTTGAATGGTAACATTTATATAAAATCTCATAAAGTCGTTAAGAGCCCTATTTCTTTACTTTCGGATAATTTAATTTCAGTCACGAACAGGCAATTGATACTTCACTTTGAGATTTAGTGTTGTAATTGATCTTTACCTCTCATCTATGTGCATAAGAAATAAAGCCACATTAGGTTTGGTTCAAAATTCATAGTTTTATTAAATCTATTAAAATATATTTTTACACAATTTAACTTTTATTACTTCAGAGAATGTCCTTCTTTTGATGGGTTTTGCTAAAAAAAATAGTTGGAATCACAATCGAGGGTTTAAAGGAAGAAGGACACCCTCCACTCACATTAAACTCCATTAACAACATCACATAAATGTATATTCATTAATTATAATTATGTATTAATTAATATAAATAGTATATAAGTTGAATTTTGTTAACCAAGTCACTATGTTCAAAAATATAATAATATTTTGGTAACTTTCTTGGAAGTACACCATTTATTATTATCATAACATTGCTTTACTTTCGATTCTTAAGATAAATGGTTCGGTAGTAAAAATTGGGCACAGTTAAAAATTAAAACTTTTATCCAAATCAATTCAGTGTATTCCTTACAATGCCTAAAATAAATAACATTTTCCAGCATGTTCTTGTGGACTGCATACGGCAGTTAATCGAGGCAAATTCCTGTTTTAAGAGTCAAAAAGGATTTGTTTTTTGTGATAAGTTGGGTTACGAAACAAAGAATTCCATTCTGCTTCTAAAGTACTCCAGTGGAAAGGCGCTAGTCTCTTATCTCTTTCTACTTTTGCGACTGTTTCTAAAATTCCTCGTAATTGTGGATTTGGTGAAAACTACAATGTAACATCGAAAAGATTTAATTTGTAGTACCTTAATTAAATATTTCATTCCATTGATTTTATTTATAATTGAAAAAATGTAATAGTACATTTTGTACGGATTTTTCTTTTTTATTCCAGTGTTTATATTTTATATGATAAACATTTGACTGTTTTATATATTTTTTTAATGTCGCTGATGGTGCGTCTCTAATGAAATTTATCATAAGTTTTTGTTATTTCTTGGTCTAGAGACAAATTCCTGATCTTACGACGATTAATGACAATGGCGTTGAGGGAGATATGCTTCTCCCGATGGCTTTGGAGATATGAAAATACTATTGAGTCTTTCTTGGAGAAAGTGGTACCTTTACAAGCTGCTGGTTGCCTACTACCATGCAAAGGAGGAAAAGAGTAATGGAATAGTAATTAAGTCCAAGTTTATGGCTGGAGTAACTTTTATGCAGCACGTGCAAAATAGGCTAATTTTTTCATCAGTTGACTGAAGCAGTTAATTTCCTGAACTTATGAGACCAATTTCGTGACATTTTGAAAACCTTATTAGATTAATTTCACGAACCTTTGAAAGTTATCCATTTCGTGACCTTTGACCATAATTTTGCAACCTTTTGAACAGGATTTTGTCACCCTTTGGGCCGAAGTTCATGACCATTTGAGAGTAATGTCGTGATCTTTTGAGACCATATTCATCAACTTTTGACACTAAGTTACAAATTTTACACCTAATCAGATGATTAATATATTCGGAAACAGAAACTGACAATTAATGTTCAGGTAAACGAATTAGTTAATTTCTTCACCCGTCCATATTTACTCCTGGATGAGTTTATAAAACAGGTTAAAAAATTCATATAAAGATCCCAATCACATTCATTGGAAAGCCTCTGCGCGCTAGAGGGGGAAGTGAATGGAGAAGGAACAGTAGTACTTTATTTTGAAACAAGCAAACGAAAAAAGAACAATGGTTGCTCAAATGAGGTGCAACCGCTCCTCGACATGGAATTGTTAACATTTCAAAACGACCATATCTAATTAAACTGATTCACCTCATTCAATCCTAGCAAGTGAGTATCCAGGAAAGCATTCTAACAGCCACAGGGGCTAATTTAATCTTCTCCTTTAGCCTATAATATAGGGTTCATATCTTTGCCTGGATGAGGAGTTGCCTCTAAATATTATCAATGCATTGTGATGGTTGGTAACCATTGCTCTATTAACTACATGACGCCTTTGAATAGATTGAAGTTTAACTGATAATCAAAACAAAGAGAAAATCATCAATTTTTAGATTTTTTTTATTTAGGTTAACATATCCAAAGTGTATGTGCCAAGTTCCAAAGAGAAAAAAGGACCTGTCTAATGGTAGCAAATGTTTTATGTGGCTACTTTCAAAGAGCAAAGAGTGATTTGTCAGAGGGAAACAAAAGGCTATGTGTATACTTCAAAAGAAGAACGAGGGATCTGTCTAATGGTAGCGAACAGTTTTGTGTCCGCTTCAAAAGAGTAAAAAAGGCTTGATCTAATGGTAGCAAAATGATTATGAGGTCACTTCGAGAGAGGAAAGAATGATCTGTCTTATGGTATCAAAATGTTATATACTAACTTTGAAATACATAAAAAAGGATATATCTAATAATGGCCAAAGTTTATGTATCAAATTTCAAGGAGGAAGGACAGATAAGTCTAATGAATGATTAAAAATGTCGTGGTATTTCAAGGACCGAGTGATGCTGTAAGTACGTATAGGTTTGTTACGCACATCAAAAAACTCCTTGATTACGTTTTCTCTCTAAGAGTGATATATTATTATTGTTATTATTATTATTTTAATATTTAAAGATTTCTAGTGCCATGCTCAGAGTTTCGAGGATTGAATTAAATACTTTAAGAAAATAGATTTTTAATTACCACATAAAAAACACAAAAGTGATACCTAACAAAACAAACTATACAGCTATGAATTAAGCGAGTTTAAGTAAGATTTACTAAATAACCCAAATGAATATAAAGTAATCGTTGACCCAAAGCTCACTTTAATATTGGACGCTAATTGATCTTTAAAAAAGTAATGGAATTTATTTACCTTTAAACGACTACATGTGAATCTGGTTGAAGACTGATCTTGGCTAAATTTGTATGTAGACGCAAAAAATTGTTTGCGGCCAGGCGCGTGGACGTATTCAGAGACACTAGAAATGTTTGGCTGGATCCAGGATCGGCTTGAAGCCACAGGTGATTTCGGTGCGTGCGATGGATGGCGTTTAGCACGTTTTCTTTATCAGATGACTTCAACAAAGGGGCCGTGGAAGTATGCTTCTTCCAATCTTCTGGTTAATCTTGGAATGATTCTCACTGACGAGCGTTGATCAAACGAATGAATCCTTTGACGAATGGGGAGTGTTTGAAGGAGTTTACTTTGGGGTATTCCTCAATGGCGAGGGCTATCTCTGGTTTTTGTTGTAAACCAGGATAGGGTTTTTGTCTGACGAGAGATGATTGAGCTTTTTTTTTTCAATACAAGCCTAAACTAAATTTCCGTGTGACCACCAGGAACTAGCTCAGCATGAGCTTGTTCTGTGTTCCTTTCGTTAGGTTGCCGGGCACTCTAGCTTGACTTCGTCGTCTCGATCGTTAACTCGATCTTCCCGAGACACGATGATAATTTTCGTTGTGTCCACCAAGAACTGGCTTAGGATAAGCTTCTTCTCTGTCCCTTTCATTGGTTGCCGGGCACTCTTGCCGGACTTCGTCGTCTCGATCGCTAACTCGATCTTCCTGGTTTTTCTACAGTTATTCGCATATATACTTCACTACCCCACTGGGGGTAGGGGAAGGAAGGGGAGATGAGGTCTTCGGAATTAAGCCTCCTACTCTAATGGCGCTTCTATAATATCGTCTATGAAGGGAAATTAAATACAAACTCTTAGGGAAAATATCACCGACTTAACCAATCTTAGGCTCGCCGAACCCAAAACTTGATGATTCGAGCATCTTGTGGTGGTGGGAAGGCCTTTTTGGTGGTTCTCGAGGCAAGAGGAGAAAGGGGGGAGTTAAGTAATCGGGTTACGCCGCCCAAATGCCAGGACGTTGCGGTGACCGAACAGGGCCTCTGTTTTTATAGGGGGATATCGATTTCCCTACAGAGATGAAATGGACAAAAGAAAGAAAACAAACAACGATTTTACTCTGTTTATCCTCGGAAAATGCATATATCATTATCCGAGGGGGATATTAGGATAATGAGATGTGTTTATTTGTTCTGATAATTATCAGAGAATAAAGAACATATTTACATACATAACTTCGCCATTGTTTTTACTCTCCCTACTCTCGCACACAATAATGAGGTCAGAAAGCATCAAAAAGATGCTAATGAAGATTAATGTAGAAAAATGCAACGTGACAAACCTGAAATAAGTCCCGCCAAAGTCTAAAAATTATTTCACCTTTTAATTCATGACAAAATGCAATATGCACAAATCTTTTCTAGAAGCGTTAAATTAGCCCTTTCGCCCTCAGCATTAAGTTTTGCTACGGTAGATTCCTTCATCCCTGATCTTTTTATTACGTATCAATACTTTCAATTTCATGCCTCCATCTGTTGCTGCCCCTTTGGTAAATCCCATTGGACCACCAACCCCTTAAAGTCGACCCTTTCCCCAGGGATGGCAGATGAACTTGATAGTGGTAACAGGTTATGAGACTATTAAGATTGTTCCTAACATTAATAGAATGGTGAGGGAATTACGGGCATTTCTTTATGTTCAAATGCTCTTTTATTATCCTGATGCCCAATGAAGGTGAATTGGAGTAAACGGGTAATAAAAGAATATGAAAGACTAAAGAACACACTGACCATGTATCCTCATTCCTAGTTTATACTGTTATTCGCACATCCAAACAGCCATCGCGTTTCACGTACACATATGTCTAAGCAAGCGTGTCCTACACTATTTCTCCCCTAGCTACGATGACACATTTTTCTTTCATTTCCACTGGTTTTGAGTTCGACCTACCCAATTACAGCAAATTTACACAAATTATCATTAATATTTATCCCTAACCATTTTGGAACTTCCAAACTCTCAGTGCCCATCACAAATTTTCTATCACATTCTTTTTGGACAATTATGTGAGAGAAATAATTGATGTTCAGAACTTTGTCCATGTCTAAAATTCATTGCTCATCCAAATCCTACCTTTCATAAGCCATGCTCATTTTAGTACAATAAGCATATATATGTCTATGGTTGAATAAATCTCCTAGTGTCTAACACTGCAGCAATTCCTCACACCTTTGTGTGTCACTCTTTTATGTCATAATATTCAATTAGAAGCATGACCATGTCGGATATTTAACTCATCCCAAGGTGATTTACAGTTACAGCCTAAGGGCATTTGAAATTAAAGCCCAAAGCTATTTAAAGATACAACCAGCATCTGATGTAGGAATCGTGCGATTATATTTATTTCACCCAAGCTCTATTTTGTAAGTGGAAGAAGAATGAGCATAGAAAGACTAGACATTTTCTTGCAAAACTCCTTTTTAACTCTCAATTTAAACAAGGAGAAATAGGCTAACGAGTCATAAAAAGATTGTTTATAGGAAGAAAAACTATGGTAATGATATGAAAATTTAGAATATTTTTTGTTTTAAAAGTTGTAACACCCCCTTGTTACTTATATCTGAGTGGTTTGTGAACGTTGGTGAATTGATTTTCTCGATTAGAATTAAAAATCTGACAATAATTTTCTACTGAAATATATACATCTTGCTGAGTCATAGACGTTATTCATAGAATAAGCTAATTATGAAATTAACTTTTCATTTAATGTTTTGTGTTAACATAAGTTACACTATTACTGGATAATATTTCTTTTACTTAATGAAAATGCTCTAATTTCCTAGGGATTACATAAACACTAAAATTATATTGCAATTCCAATTTCCGTCATCGCAGGCGAGGACGGAGTCTTTATTCGAGGCGAAACCTCATCGGCAGTTAATGAAAGCAAGGATATATATGGAGTATACCTCCTTTGGCAAGAAATATATTGAAAGGTTACTTTGAATAAAGAATTACTTATAAATTAAAAGTATATGATGATTTATAACGGAGATAGTATTTAACAGTTAAATATATAGATACATACATATTTCAGTAATATTTAAAAAGAGACGAATAAAGTAATGAACGTTAAAAAGCAGCTTCTTCACCTAACGAAAGAAAGAAGGTAATTGAACAAGTGGACGTGTAGTTAAGCCGGAAGTTTTAATGTTTCTCGAACCAAAAAGAAATCTTTCTCATTGTCCAAAAGTATTTGTTAGGAAGAAATCTATGTTAAAGTGCCCCCTACATCCGTCCTAATTTTTAAAGAAATGAGATTGCCAAGCGAGCGACGAAACAGGAGTAATAATGATAATTTCCTGAGCACAACATGAGAAACGTTGACGATGATACATGATGTATAGCAGCAAAAGGTAAAAAAAGCAAAAAAAATAAAATAACATAAAGAACAGCAGAAGTTTTAATTATTAAACAACTTCAATTAATAAATATAGCAACATATTTGCATCTAATGGAAAAATTTGCATTTACGAGCATTTATATTTCTTTATATAAATTAAAAATCACACTTTTGTTTAAAATAAAATAAAGAATATTGAAGTTAGTGTTCATTGGGCTAATGTGAGTTAACATATTAGAGAGAGAGAAAGGTGAAACGGTAAACTAACCAAAAGTAGGGTGCAGACCAGAAGAGTTGAATTGTAGGAAGTACTGTATCAGGAATTTGGAAGCAGATCTATGAACAATAAATCAAGGCAAATAGAGTTTTCGATTTTACAATACCTAAATTCTGCCTTTTTAGTCGACGAGCTGATTTAATGTCCTCTTAATACTATTTTATTATTATCAATCCGATTATTGTGAATTTGCTGACGTGACACGACCATTATGAACTACTCAATAACATTGATCAGTTTGTTTAGACCATTCTAAATTTCTATTTTATACTCATCCCAAAACAGTTAGTTATTTGGCATTTGCAAATTGGATATACCAATATGACAAATCTATTTCTAATATCATCTTGACCCTGCGAAGTATAACAGATAAGCAAAATATAGAAAAGATTTTCTTGTTTATTTATATCGCCAATGTGTGATAAACTTCATGATCATTGGATCGAGCGGCACAAAGCAAAAAATGTAGGTTTGTGGCGACCATTTCAAATGAAGAAAGTGCCTACTTTAGAAATAATATTCATGGACAATTTAAAGTTATTAAATTATGGAATGAAACCGATGTTTCACCTCAAAAAGGATCCGTGCCACTATTTTTTTATTCTAATGATGAGAGTAATTTTTGGCCTCCATTTGTTCCAAATTCATTTCAATATTAATCAACCAATGCAATTCTAGTCAAATTCATCCTACAAAGAATAATTTACGTATACAATTCTTGTGGAAATTTGCAATCAATAATTCGGCTCAATCGTGGGCCATTCCTGTAATTTGGACGTGATTTTAGTTTTATCATGTGTACAATCGAGTAAGATTTTTTTTTACACGTAAATGAGTATTATATTCTTTCATACCAAAGAGCCTTTCTCTCCGTGCCGAAGTCATCATTGTGAACTAACTGTATTATCAAGCACACTGGTAAGACCTGTGGCGATCGCATGCAAAATATATGCTATACTGTATTTTATATTTTGATTACGACTATATCCTTGCCATCGCTTTGCAAAAGTTTGGAAAAGTTAATGGAAAAGGCGGAATTCCTCATTATTATATGTGTGATAGAACGGGTTGAGGCAGCGTTAGTTTCAACTCCTATCACATATTATTTTAAAACCACGATGCTCCCACGTGCATCTTCGCTTCGAAGCTTGGCGAAGGATCACAGCCACCGGATGTCAATGTTTAAACAAGGAGGTTATCGTCCCCCCGTTTGCCCCCATACGCCGACCTCGCCAGATTGAGTTAGGCTTATGGGCAGATAAGGCATTGTTCCCAGCCTCGGCTGTGCATTCCCTCGAAGTTTCCACTCCATTGTCCCCCACGCCAAGGGAGTGTCTCGACTATTTAGATGGAAACTTTACCACTAAGATCAGATTGGAGATCCAGATTTTCGTCGCGAAACATCACCACGACAATCTCTCCCTTTGTGCGCCAAGGGCCCTTGACCTCGAGATTCACCATCACTTGTCCAGAAGGAGGACAATATCCTTTGAGTGCCAAAGGTTCGAGCCTTCCATGACCCCAAGTCCTCAAGGCTTCCCCCTCGTTGTTTAGGATGAGAACAACGTAGAACAGCCATTGTTCTTTTGAGCCCTTCGCCAAGAAACGGTTCTCCCCCTTCCCCCTTGTTGTTCAGAGGAGAACAACATTAGAACAACCTTTGTTCTTGAGCCGTAGACAAGAGACGGTTCTCACTCCCCCCTCCCCCTGTTTTTCAGAAGAGAGCAACGTAGAACAGCCATTGTTCTTTTGAGCCCTTCACCAAGAAATGGTTCTCACCCTTCTTCCTTGTTGTTCAGAGGAGAACAAAATTAGAACAGCCATTATTCTTGAGCCCGTAGACAAGAGACAATTCTCAACACCCCCTCCGGTTGTTCGGAAGAGAACAACGTAGATCAGCCATTGTTCTTCAAGCCGTTCGTCGAGAAACGGTTCACATTCCCAAGACGCCACGTCAGGATCCTTTTATTTCCCCCTTTGTGGCTGGAACTCGCCAGCGGACCGAAAATTCCCTCACGTCGCCTTCCACTGCACCACTAGTATAAAGTTACGTAAGCCAAACGTCACCTTTGAGTACTTAACCCTTTTGTCAATTCTGTCCTGGGATGGTTTAGCGAACCATCCCATTTCTTTAACTCTATATTTGTTTTACCTTTTTAAATCGTTTAATCCTCGGATTAGCCCGAGCCCCCACGACCCTTTCCATTCTCTGTTTATATCAATATTTTCCGTTTTTGTGTTTGTTGATAGTTATTATTAATAAAACTCTATTTTATTAATGATAGCAATATTATTATCCTTGAGCTCAGTTCCACTTCTTAAGCATATCGAAGATACATAATATCGGCCCGCCAGACATTAACGCACTCTAAAGATAATTAAAGAAGTTCCCTCAACGAATAGTTATATATGGTATATCGTCGAGAGTCCATTCTACGACAATATGAGGCCAGTATTAATGTCTGAATAGCTAATTAATTGACTGATAATTTTTTTATTGCTTATATGTATATATCACCCTTCAAGAATCCACCAATATTTTTGCGTATGTCATATTCCAAAGGGAATCGGGGAATCGCCCCCGGGCATTTTCACTCTTCTTCAATTGGGCCGTGAAAATTTATATGTTTACAAAATATTTAGAACGAACATTTTCACAGTTATATATCAGCAATCAATTCAATTAGGATGACTTTTAGTGTCCCATTGCAAGGTGGATTAGAATCAACAATAAAGCAGTTCCGAGAAAGCGTAGGCCAAATTAGACCTAAACATTACAACCAAGCCTCAAATAGCCAACATACGCATAAATCCTCAAAACTGCTTGTTGTCTTACTGTTGTTACTGATCTTCCTGCTATTTCTGCTTTTACCCGCTTACTTCCCCCTGGGAGTCTATTTCAAATGGTATTTAATGTGTCGAAAAGTGTAGTCATGGCCGACGGTTAGCCAATGTTTCGGTTTAAGCAGAGCTTTCTTGAATCGAGGTTTATTCGTGTGTACAAGGGGATGGAGAGAAGGTGAGCTTGGAGTTTAGATTCACGCCTCTGCTAGATAGCTTTATCTTGGAGAGAGAGATAATTTTAGGAACTAGGTTTTCGTGTTTCACGGCTCTGTGAGAGTAAACAAATGGCAGCGTATTCCTTGTTTCTCAGCGCCCGGTAGAGCCCCGCTAACTTCAAACAGAGGGGATACGGCGTGGAAGCCGACCCCCTCTTAGGACTTGGAGCCATCCGTATACACTGGCACGGTACCAGCCTGCCACGATGTGTGCTCTAAAAAGGTCGAACGCAATACTTCCGGCGCAGTACAAGCTTTGGGAGCAGAGGCGTGGCGACAAATAGCCAAATGTAGTACCCTCCAGGGTGGTGTCCTGGGCAAAACCAGGGAGGCCACCGGCCCGAGAGCTATATCTACCTCTCGAAGGAGTTTCCTGGCCCTAAACCCAAAGGGCTTAGGGTATGACTGGCGTCTCTCGGCGGCATAGGCACCATCGAGATTAGCTGCGGATGCAGTGAGAGCTGTTGGCGACTGAGGGAGGCGCCGGGCTCGCGTGTACAGGCCAGTAATGCACTGCACGCGGCGCAGAGTGAGTGGCATCTCCCCAGAATCGACCAACAGGCCCTCAATGGGGAAAGTGCGGAAGGCACCGGTCGCAAGGCGAAGGCCAGTGTGGTAGATCGAATCCACATTCCGCAATAAACGCTCGGCTGCGGATGCATAAAACTCGCATCCGTAGTCGAGCTTCGAGCGAACAAAGGATCGATAAAAAAGTAAGGCAGTAGCCCTATCAGCGCCCCAAGCGCTGAACGTCACGGAACGGAGAATGTCCATGGCGCGGGTACAAGAGACCCTAAGGCTGCGAATATGAGCCTCCCAGGTGAGGCGTCGGTCGAAAACAAGACCAAGGGAACGGTGCGACTCAACCACATCCAGGCGCACCCCATTAAGAAACAAATCTGGGTCGGGGTGAAGCCGTTGATGGCGGCAACAGTGCACCACCTTAGTCTTGGCCAAAGAAAACCGAAACCTGTGCGCTTCGGCATAGCGAGAGACGCGGTTCAATGCCTGTTAGAGTCGACGCTCCAGAGTTGGCATCTGGGCCGCGCCAAAAGAGATCGAAAGGTCGTCCACGTAGAGCGTAGCGAGCACATCTTCCGGCAGCACCGAGGTGATGCCGTTGATGCTCAGGGCAAAGAGTGTGACACTGAGGACACTTCCCTGCGGGACACCCTCTCCCTGCTCCTTTGGGCCGGAGAGGGCTCCCCCCACCCGTACGCGGAATCGACGATCTCGCAAAAATTCAGATATAAAGATTGGGAGGCGTCCCCTCGCCCCCATCGTGTGGAGAGTCTCCATGATACCGTATCGCCATGCGGTATCATAAGCTTTCTCCAGATCAAAAAACACCGTGGCGTAGTGCTGTCTACGAAGGAAAGCCTCGCAGACGGCATTTTCCAGTCGGAGCAGAGCATCCGACGTGGAGTGGAACTTACGGAAGCCGCACTGTGCAGAAGACAGATGGCCTCCGCTGTCCAGGAAATAGGCTATTCTAACATTTACCAATTTCTCCATCAACTCGCACACGCAAGAGGTTAGAGAGATTGGGCGGAAACCGGTCGGAGTAGAGTGATCTCTTCCCGGCTTGCGAAAGGCGAGCACAGTAGCGATTCTCCAGGAGTCTGGGAGAAGACCCTCCACCCAAATCCTGTTGAACAAATCTAACAGAAAGGCCATGCCTCGCTCACCCAGGTGTCGAAGCATGGCGTACGGGACATCGTCCGGACCATGGGCGGTGTCCGCGCACGAAGCGAGAGCGGAACGCAACTCACTCACAGTAAACTTGTCGTTGAAGGGTCCAGCCGGTGGCCTTCCGCGACATCACGACGTGCATTGATGCTGGCGGAGCAGCATCACGGCTAGAGAATGCGGAAAAAGCGGTCGCTAAGGATTCCGCCACGGATGCGGGGTCCGAGATTGCGGTCCCATTCTCGTGGAGAACAGGAGGGGGGTCCTGCGAGAACTTGCCCCGAATCCTTTTGACTCGCTTCCACACCTCAGCTAAAGGGGTCTTCTCGTTAAATGAAGACACGTATGCCCTCTAAGAAGAGCGGCGGGCGTGCTTCGAAACATACCGGAACCTAGCCCTAGCCTGACGAAATTCAGCGACAGGGAAATCGTTCAGGCGGCGCTTATAGCGCATGTAGGCATAACGCTTCTGTTTGAGGGCCGTCTCACACTCGGCCGACCACCATGGGAGTGGTCAGTGTGCAAAACGGCCAGACGTCCTAGGAATAGTAGTCAGGCCCACGGCGATGAGGTTGCCGGAGAAGAACTCAACGGCCTCATCTACCGACCTAAACTCCTCGACTGAGATAGAGAATTCAGTCATTTCCTGAAATGCAGGCCACCGCGCCCGCGCCAAGCACCACCGAGGTGGTCTCTCAGGCGGCAGTTGCCCTGAAAATGATATTTGAATGGGAAAGTGATCACTACCATGGAGGTCATCGACCACCCCCCAATCAAAATCAGGCTGTGCATCCGAAGAGCACAAAGATAGGTCAAGGCAAGAAAATGAAGCGGTTCTCGGAAGTGATGCGTAAACTGATCCACGTTTAGGACACCCATCTCAAGCTCTTCGATCAGATCGGCAAGGACTTGTCCCCTGGGATTTATGGAGTAATCTCCCCAGAGAGGATGCCTGCCGTTCAGATCTCCAAGCAAGAGATAGGGCCTCGGCAACCGTGCCACGACACGGCGGAAGTCCCTCGCGTCGAAGTCAGCTGACGGTGGAATGTACGCAGAAATGATAGTATACCTCCTATCCAGGTGCAGCTGCACAGCCACTGCCTAAAAGGAGGTATCTAAAGAGAAAGGAAGAACGGAGACATCATGCCGGGTGTAAACCGCGCATCCCCCAGCCTGGCCATCCCGCGGTGGTGGGGTCGCAAGACCCTTATACTCCGGGAAGGCAGGCAGCGGGCACGCGCCTAGCATGGTCTCCTGCAAAAAAATAGCTAACGGGGAACGGGACGAGACGAGCCTCCGCAGCTCCTCCCAGTTGGCCCGGAGTCCACGGCAATTCCATTGAAGGAATATGCCCTCCAGGCCTAGCTCGGAGGAGACGCGGGGGCACTCCTCGAATTGAAGACCCTCACGGGAATGGCCGTACGCTTCCCAAGGGCAGAACCCCGGGCGCTGTTGGCCGGACAAAGCGCTGTCGCCTTCGAGGACTTATTAGGGGAGATTGGGCTCGCCATGCGAGTCTTTTTCTCCCTCCGCCTCGAAACCTTAGGCGGGCGTTGCGGCTTGGGAGGCGGGGGGCCCTCTTTTTGAGGAACCACCGTCTCCGAGCCACTCGCTCCACCTCGGGGCGTGGGCGAAGGGGCTGAAGCTCCTTTATTGCTGTCCTCCTTTCGGGGAACAGCTTTAGGAACCCCGGAAGATGGCCTAGCGACCATCTTCAGGGGTGTTGCCTCCTGTGAGTCTAACGACTCTGTGGAGGCGCGTGGCCGTTTCGCCTTACGGGAAACGGTCACGCTGGGGGAAGAGGGGGGAGCCCTGGTTTTAGCCGGAGCTGGGTGTGAACCCTTTTTGCCGCCAGCTCTACCAGGGGAGCGCCAGGGTGTAGTAGAGCCCGCAGAAGGGCTCCGAATGGGCGCGGAAACAACCGTGCTCGTTGGCCTGGATGGGCCAGGAGCAGAGGGTGCTTTTCTAACTATTGAGGCATATGACGTCCCAGGCAGAGCCGGGCGCGCCAGGACCAAGTCCTTAGCCTCGCGGAATGAGAGTCGATCCTGGGCCTGAACGGCCAGGATTTCTTTCTCAAGGAGATATGCACCACATTGCTTCAAAGAAGCAGGGTGCGGCTCTCCGCAATTGACACACTTGGCCACACACGATTTGGACTTATCGTGTGTGACCTTGGAGCAATTTACACAGACTTCGGGTGACCCCGATTTTGCACGTCTACATGATCGATTCGTGTGGCCGAAGCGGTGACAGTAATAGCACCGCCGCGGCAGTAGCACGAATGCCTTCACGCGGTAACGGTACCAACCGGCACGCACCGACTCAGGGAGCTTGTCACAGTCGAACGTGACGAAGAGTGTAGGGGTGGGTCTCGAGGCCACTCCCTGTTTTCTCATGACACGTTCGACCTTGACCGCCCCATGGTCGGCCAGCTCTAGGGTGATGTCTTCTATGGAGTAGTCAACGAGTTCCCTCGCATAAACTACTCCTTTCACAAAGTTCATGGTAGAGTGCGGCGTCACACTCACCGGGGTGCCATGAAGTGTCCGAAGAGCACTTATCTTGGCCGCCTCGGCGGGATTCGCCGCATTCGCCAGAAGGCTCCCGTCCGAGAAACGGGTTACCTTCGGCTCTCTACCAATTGCACTAGCTAATCCTCTCCTCTAATGGATCATGTTGCCCTTGGACAACATGCTGCCATCAGTGGAGCGAATAACAAGGAAGCGCTTGAAGCCAGCGGGCTCGAAAACGCCAGGTAACCTCTGAATCAGGGGCCCCGATGTCATCGAGGCTTTGCCCTGTGCATTCTTGTTGTTAGTCTTAGTCAGGGGCTCCGCACACGAGGGGGTAGAGGGGCCGGATGTGCCGATCTTGGCTTGGTCGCCTACCAAAGTGGTAGCAGACCCATCCGTCCCCGCATCCCCCGCGGATGGAGAGGAGCCCCGAGTCTTTTTCGTCTTTTTAGTCTTCTTTGTCTTTTTCTTTTTTGGAGAGGAGGGCGGGGAATGAACCCGCTTTTCACCTCCGCCGGCAGAAGCCCCCAGGCCAGATGGACCGGCCTCAGCCAGGTCCCTCTCCGAAATGGAAAAGGTCCTGGTTGTCGTAGGGGCACCTGTCGGAGGAGATCCCCCCCCTCCTTTTACTGCCTCGGAGCCCTCAGCCATTTGAGGAGGACCTTGCATAGGGGCGGATTCGGGTTCGGTGCTTGGCGCCGAGCCCGAATTCCCTCCCATGGAAGGCCCTATTGTCTGAGGTTGGGTCTCCTCAAGGACCATGTTTATCACAGGAGGGGCCTCCAGTTGGCCATCCCCTCCCAGGACATCACATGTCCCCTTGGCAGTGTCGCCAGTCTTGTGTGGGGAGGCACAGGCCTTGACCCCAGCAAGGTTTAAAATTCTGGCCAGCAGGTCTTTTGAGGGAAGCGACCGAAGGGGCCTGGCTTCCCTCTCCCCCCTAAGGAGGTTTGCCCTACCGAGCCGCTTGCACGAGGGGCGGTCGGCAATGGGCTGCCTGCTGGCTTTCTTGGCAGTCCCCTTAGAAAGCAAAGGAGGGACTGCCGCTGGAGATAGGGAGGTGCCCGAAAGCACCTCCAGAGAAGGGGGTGAGGGGGAGTCCCCTACACCCGTAGGCGTAGGAGAGGAGTAAGCCTCCTCTCCGGTTAAAGAATTATGGAGGGTCCCTTGCGCAAGCACAAGGGGGGGGACCTCCATTTTCTCGGTGGAGCTGCCCGAGGGCGGCTCCGTTGATTTTCTTGGGGAAGTTGGGGGTTGGGTTTTTTGTTTTTTTTTGTCATACATGGGCATGGTGACCCTCTTTTTAATACGGGACGCAATAGCTCATCACCTCTCGCAGTTGCCCGCACTGCGAGAGGTGCTTACAAGCCCGGCAGAGCCAGGCGCCGCCATTCGGGACCACCCCTCCCGCCTGGTGACCTGGCAGTCCTTCGGCATGGCGGCTCCACCTTGAACACGGCGTAAAAAATATAGGTTGTGAAGAGGAGAGGAAAAGGGATGTGAGGAAGGTATGGGTGGGGATGAAGCAGGTTGTTAAAAAAAACCCATCCCGAACCGGAGCTGAGGGGTTAGGGAACAATGTCCCCTCCCCCCCCAGCCCCGATCCGGGGTGGTTGGCTTGAGAAGAAGGTCAGCATTCTACCCTGTGAAATTAGAGGCTGACCAGAGAAAGTTGTGGGAGAGGTTGTATGAAAAGCGACGAGGTAGGGGAGAAATCGGGCTATCTGAAGGAAGGAAGAGAGGCTAAGCTGGGGCCGGACGGAGCGCTGGATCCCGTCAGCACGGCGGCCAGGATGGCAAATCGCCGTGCCCCTTACGGGGATAAAGATTTGAAAAAAAATATTAACTTATATTATTGTTTTAATCTAATTAAAAAAACTTTTCCTCCCTCTGCTGTTATTTTCCCCACTTTTTTTATTTACTTTAAAACATGTTATTAGTAAGCTCCATATAAGCTGAGGGGTAGTTGGCAAATTTAACGGTGCAAAATTTAATTCACAATTTCTAAACATTTTTAAAACTTTATATCTGAATATGGAATAGTAAGACTGCAACATAAGAATTCCCCCATTGTAACTTTTAGAGTAGAAGCTTTCTAATAGAAAAACTACAAGTAGGGAAGTAAGTGAGTCCGATAGATGGAAATAAATCAACTTCCTTGAAGAAATACAGCTTCCTTTTAAGAATTCCTCAAGATTTAAAATCTAAATTAATATTTTAAATTTCCTATTTATTTATTTCTCTGTTAAATTTTGACAAATTTATTTCAAGGTTGAAATTGAAATTTTAATTTACGGGTATAACTCTGAAGTTCAATTAATCATAGAATTTGTATTGTCATATGAATGATAATAATAGATACTATTACTTAATAAATATTTCCAGGTGAGATAATTGTAGCACCATGGTCGGAAAAGGGCACTCCATTTTGTGACAAGGACTGAAGTTGTCAGCAGTCGAACTTTGCGAGACAGTCGCTTTCTCACTCATTCCAGATAAAAGCCGCGTATGGATCGAAGGCCCGAGTTTATTGTCTCTGTTAACTGCATTCTCTTTTATCGTGAGCTGCTCGTTGACTGTTGACTCACCCCTATTCTTTATTTTTAAAAAGCGTGGTGCAAACTTCTGCGGTCATCTTCAAGTTGTATAGGTCGATGCATGTGCTAAGTTTCATATCACGCGTGTATGCGTCCTTTAAACGCAGCGGCGGGGACCTTCTAAGCGCACGCAGTCTGTGACATCATTTGTTATGTGACTGTTTTTGATTCGGTGTTCATGCTCTAGCTATCTTTGTCAACGTTGACCGAGGATGAGACTCATCTTCAATGAGCCAGTTTGATTCTGTACGGCAGCGTTGCTGACTTGCTATTATCACAAGGTAAAGGGAATACGTCTTAAACATTGAATGCCAATGCTTTCCAGACTGTTGTTCTGCCTGGTGCAGGCCGTCCAATATTCACAACCATACAACAGGGTATTGACGATACACGCCTGGTACATTTTGAGTTTGTTGTTATCACACACTCTCTTGCCTACTTTGTCCACTACGCTGTTAGTCCATACTTTATAGTATTTTGCCAAGTCAAAATAATAATCGTAATATTGAAAAAAAGTTGGTAGTTTATTTAACAACCAACAGTTTTTTAGTGTGACTCAAAATATTTATTGATTATTTTCAGATGTTATTATGTTAGAGTGAGCTTATGCAAGGTTATGTTAAGAGAGACAATTATAAAATTTGTTGAAATGGTGAAATTAAATCAAATCCTTTATTAGTTGATTTTTAGTAATAAGAATAAGCTCTTTTATAGAAATGTAATCCGCCTACGTTGTTGAATCTCAAACAAATTCTGGTCCATCCAGAAACAGAGAATTATCATATACGGCTTGTTGTTGACAACCAAAATACATGGTTCCAAAATCTAAGCTATGCCGTATGTAGTTATCGATGTCTTATGCATAAGAATTCGTGTTGGATCTACTAGAAACAAAGCGGTAGGCAGTTGAATTCTCTGAGGACAACAACGTGGTTTCAGACTGGATTGCTTCCCTCATTCACCTTAGCTCAGTTTATCTAAGCATGAAGCAAGGAGATGACTACTATTCCATTTTTTAAAGAGGCGCAAGGGATCAGTGAATGTACGGGAGTGGATTCAAACACTCACATGCGGGAATTTCGCTACAATGATATGCTTAGTACCCCTAATGAAAGTGATAAAACAGTGTATTCTTAAATATTTATAACGAGGGGAGCGTTCTTCTATCCAAATATCTATTTGATGGCATATGCTGAGAAATTGGTGGTTTTCTAAACTCCGTTCCATCATGAGATTGTCAAACTTCCGAAAACTGTATTAAATATTTGATTTCAAAGTAATCTAAAATTAAGTGACATGTGGAAAGCATTGAGACATATTTAAGATATTTCGGAGTATATGTATATTTAAGCATAAGACCACCAATCATGGTCTCGAGTACTTCTTAGAAGATGGAAATCACCGTTCGACATTAAATTCATATTTGTGTGAATATAAATGGCATAAAAATGAAAAAATACATAGATATTTGAGAAAGATTGCGCTGCTTTGGTGGCATCCAGAGTGCACGGATAAGAGGCCTGTGACACCCAAATTGCAGGATTGGTTTACCCAGTGAGGTGTCCCCACAAATGAAATTGAGCACACACATTAATTAGGTAATATGCTATGAAATAACTCCTAAACTAATCTAAATTAGAGAAATACTTATATCATAACTGTACATTTATTAGGAAAAGCATAAGAAAAGCAAGCGGATAACTTGTTTTCCACGCCGCCGCACACATACAGATAAACAAAGGAGCAGCTGCCGGACGAAGAGACACCGATGCTTGATAACAAGGGTAGCCGAGCAAATACAGTGATATATACTTTGACCGTTTGAGTACTCGTGAGACTGCCAAAAGAAAAATAAACTGTCATATCTTAATAGGATTTGCCAACTGGGATGAAAATTTGTACAACTATTGTAGCAGAGACTTACAAATACGTTTCCGATAATTAGCTCCGCCCCGCTCCTTGAGAAAAAAGAGGGCACGCTCCCCTTAAGCAAGGAACTATAAAATAAACGAACGAAAGCATTAAGTGAATTAATTAAGTCATTCGGTTGTATAGAATCAAGTAAAGGCATCTGCTTAGCCCTATTATCATTACTAGCATCATGAGTCCGTTCATCGTCCTTAAGTCCTGCCGTTTTAGCCTCAGCTACCCCCATCATCAGTAAACCTAAATACGGCCGCATAGGACACGATTTATTTTACCGACGCCTGATAAGGTAGAACTTGTTGAAGAATAAAAGCGTACTTATTGCCGCTTTCATTTTAAGTCCTTTCCTTTAACCCCGAGGTAACCAAGGCACCTTCTGGAACTCAGCCTAGTAGCAGAAACTATGTGAAACTATTTGAGTAAGAGCTACGTCTTACCCGTAAACCTTAAGGCGCGTAATAACATCAAGCCTCTTTTCATATACGGGTAACCTTCTAGAGCCGCCTTACCTTTTTAAATTTTAATGGGTAGACTATTTTAACTTAAAATTGCAAAAATAGATTTTAAAATAAAAGTTATATATATTATTTTTATCATTGATATCACTGATGGTTTACCCCTAAGTTAACCTAATCTATATTAGAAAATAAGGGGAAAAATTCTCCTCCCCCCTCTAATATGAAGGAGGTGCACCATACCCTATGATCTTAATAATTATAATATAATGCTAAGAGGAATAATAACAATTTTATTACTAAAATATTTAGAGAATAAATATTATTATTTTTTTAGTAAATATAAAAATAACAATATTAACTAGCGCCTTCAGTTTAATGGCACGGATCAATGAGTACATTGTGATTTGCCAATTTCTTCACGAAACCCTAGGATAATTCAGGTGAGAAAGAAAATTAATGTGAGATTAGCTTTTTTCCAGGAGAGAAGGAACAAGTAGAGGGGAATAATTATTCTTATTTTAATAACGTGAATTTTCGTCTTCCTCTTTGTCTCACTATTGAAATAAATAAATTGGGGTAAATCTCAAATCATTTACTGCGATTTCTCTCCCACTCTTATGAGTCGTATAAATCAAAACATAAATTTGAGGAATATTTCTTACTTTTAAATATACTTAAAAAGATTTAAACAACTTTAATCGACAAAATGACATTAATTACTCTGCATACATTATACAATGTTCTAACTTCGTTTTTCCATAGCTGTAGCGCCCAATTGCAAGGAGAAGTAAAGTCACCAAGGAACATCACAAATGAGCACCCCGTTGGCCCTATTGAATTCTTGAAATTAGGCACACAAACTGTTAACAGAAATAATATTTCATGTTGAAAAAACGAACTAATATAGAAAAAAGCAAATACTTGTAAATAAAGAGCTCCAGTTCCATCTTATAAACGCTCCAAAAGAAGTGCCATCAACCGTGCCTAATTCGGGATATATATAAACAATAAATGTATTGTAAGACTTCGTATGTCTAAAAAAAAAATCAATGCAAAGATGTACTTAAATTAAGGGTTTACCTCTCATTTTTTTATTTGAAAACAAGGTTGCATGGTAAAATAGGGTGATCTCAAAATATAGAATGTACGCCTTCATTCCATCGCCACGGCTTATTATAATAAAAAAAGAGGCAAATTATTTACAGGTCTCAATATTTTGTACATATTACTATATTTAACTAATGACCTTTCCCCTATGAACCAAATTATATTTCATTTATTATAATCATAGAGACTACTTGAAATGTAAAAAGACCCCGAAAAGCTAAGTGTATATATAAACAACAAAGATATTTATATAATATAGCAATTATTGCTTTAAAAAAAATTTACCCACGAGAGTGTTTATATTAGAAATCAAAGGACCTCATTTATAATACGCCGTAATTTAGAGGGAAAGTCCTGTAGCGCCCAATTGCAAATTGGAGTAGAGCCAACAATCAACCTCACAAATGAGCACCCCGTTGGATCTATTGAAATCTTGAAATTGAGCACACAAATCGAACACTAAAATAATATGCCATCTTGTAACGATGAACTAATGTACAACATAGCAAATACTTGTAAATAATGTTAAATCGCAATAATATTTATCAAGGAAAAATATAATATGTTGTAATGAGGCAAGCGAAATCGTTGCAGCTCCCACGCGAATTTACAAAAATAGACACATTAGGAAAGAGATGTGAGCTGAAGGTCTGGACACAGATAACGGAAGGAGTGTAAACAGCTGCACACACATAGAACGGAGTCTGATCTGATCAGACAAATTGACATAAATCTGTAAAACAATGAAACCAATTCAAATGGATCTTGGCTTGATAAGCCACTTCAGGTTTTTGCCAAAATACAAATACTCTTTTGATGCACACGTGCCTAAAATGAACATGCACACACCCTCTGATTCCCCCCAGCAGTCTAAGTAGAGAACACATGCACATACCTCTGACCTATAAGATCCAGCCCGAGGCTAGATTAAGAGAAGAAAAGTCATGCCCCCCTTAATTGGACTTAGGTTAAATAGACGAGCCCCGACAATCTGACCCACAAGAAGACTTATAACAAACAAAGAACTTTAGCACTGATATTGTGCCCATAAGTGTGAACGCACAAACGAACCACTGAAAACTCAACTATATCGCTTGCTTGAACTGAGGTAACCCTAAGCCGATATTAAAGCCTACGAAAGCGCCATTTTTCTTCTAAGTCCTTCCTTCTGCCAGACATCCATACACTGGTAACACATCGTCATCTCAAACTGGAAACCTATCTATCTACAGTGTGCCTCAAAATTTCCAGCAGTTTAAAGGGTATAAAAAATATATAAATTCATGTAATATTTATTGCTTTAATCAAAGATATTATAAAAGTGTTTCAATGTGCACAAGAATGTTTTATTGTAATTCTTTTGCAGAGTTTAGAAGAAAAATTAGTTATTTTTCATTTTTTATGACATTGGAATACTAGTAATAATGGCAATTATGCTTTCCTTTAATTTTTTTTAGGTGAAAGTGAATTGCAATTTATCTATCAATTTACTATTATAAATTCAAAAATAACAATAATACCAATTATTATTTACCCTTTGCCAGCATTTTTTGCGGGATACAAAGTCTAAACAGTATTAAAGAGTACTCAAAATTAATTTTTAGTGACACCAGTCGCTCGAAAGTACACGGTTTGATCTTTTGTGTCAGGTTCATTTCTTCCTTTCTACTTTTCTTTTTTACTCACTTTACCTATTAGTTATTCTCTAATCTTTTATAGAGCTGGGCTAAATCCTTCTTTTCTTCATAATCATTTATGTGCCCTCATACAGATTCCAGCATAGGGGCAACTCATGTTTTAAAAATATGTCGTAAAATCCAATGTCAGAAGTTTCTTTTTTAATTTCCTTTTTTCTTTTAATTTTCCAACCACTTTTACAAAATTTCTTTCTTCTTTTTTCTCCGTACAGGCTAAGAAGTTGATAGTCTTGGGAGATTTTTTGGAATACGAATTTTCTCGGGTCATTTTTAAGTCGATTTCATCCCTTTTAAATTCAACTAACGTTTTCGTTCATCTCTCTTTCGCTAAAAACTGTCCTCTGCGGTACAATTTTCATGCTTAGTTAAAAAACTTCTTCCTTTTCTACTTAAAAAATTCTCATTTATTTGCCTCTTGCGAAACCCAAAATGTCGAGTCGAATTCTGAAAGTTTCCGCCAAATGAATAAAACATTATAAAATTTAATTTAGAAAATAAAAATAATTAAATTGAAAAGTTAATGATCCATTTTTTTTATTTTCTAAGGAGGACAAACTTTCGCTGCAGTCAATCTCAGTCAAAAATCTATCCATTTGCCTATTCTAATTACCTTTCAATATTAAATCAATTCGTCAACAGAAGAACTAATAATTGACAGATATTGAGGTGGATTCAGAAATAAAATGTCCACACCGATTCTCTGCGGCCGTGAGCCACCGTGAATTCCGGAAGGTATTCACTGTTCAAAGTTATGTCATAGGCGATTTTGATGGGTAGTTAACGCCGTCCATTCCCTAGTGTCAGGTGCATCTTGCGCTCATTAAGAGAATGAAGGGAAGAAAAAGATGAAGAGATTAAAATCGTAAAAGAAGTAAAAAGTACTGATACAAAAGCGGATGATATAACTTGTTACTTAATTAAAATAAAGACGTGAAAACCAACAAAAGCATCTCACATAAAAAAGGAGAGATCTATAAAGTTGTGCATATTTATTAAAAGAAAATGTGCGGATAACATATACCCACCTATCAACCTGAACACTTTAGAGATTGGTTACCTCCCAATCTTTGAGATATCAGCCACAACATGCATGTTTATGCTACACTTGACTCCCATCTGCTTGGATCAAGATGTAAAATTAAAAATATGAATAGGGATCGATGAAAAATACATGAATAACTATATATGCGGATCTAATTTTTTCCCTAGAATTGAGGAGCAATGGAAAGGAAATAGGGGGAATTTATTTGATTTTGAGTAAAAGATACTTAAATACTCGTAAGTGTTTACTGTCGTAATGGAAAATCTGTATTATCCTCTATGGGATAATTCTCTGCAAATTAACATGCATTCCCTGAAAGCTTTTGATCAGAGGCTAGTCAGTAAAGATCAACACGATAGCAACTAATAAATCAGATGGAAACTTCTAGCTTTAATTATAGTTTCGGAGCCGATCAACAATCTCTTAAAATTCATTTTATTTTTTTATATACTGTATATTGTCTAGATGAACTTTATGAATAATTAGTAACTTGGACCCCATCGTAAACTACAGCTTAGAAATGATCATTTAATTTGTCAACAGCAACTCTACTGAACATTTCAAGTCGAGACTAAACAAAGTCTTGTAAATTAGCCGTTTGGAGACTTGAAGCGTGGCGTGAGTGCTCTTCTAGAGCGTCAATCGGACCCTTTAGAGAGCTGCGCCTTCTCAAGTGTTCACTTAAAGATTTCCCCTTTGAATGGATCGTAAGGTCTACTAGGGTAGCTCTTTTCCTTGTTACTCCTTGTCACTTTCCTAACCTCTTCACAAGACTAAATAAACCCCCTGAATCTAAGTATATGTTGTACCTAATTTATGTTTAAAAGCTGGAGGAGAGATAGGTGGATTGAGATTACTTTATTATAATTTACTTTATTTTATTTAATTTTACAACAAATATTCTAAATCTATATGTGTAGTGAATGCAAAGAAGAAATGGCAGTAGTTATGGGAAATGATAAAAGGTAACCAAAAGAAGAAAAGAAAAGTAAAGAATTTACCAGTTAATGAGAGAGTTAGTTCTATATAATGATGATTCTAATGTTTATTAAAAAAATGTTAAAGTAAAATTAAGTTTTGAAAAAGCATTCAAATATGGAATTCAATCGAATTGCTTTGAAAGTAATTGAAAATATGAAAAGGCAAGACATGTCCAATTAACTAACAAGGATCCTTTCAAACTCTAAGGAAGTTGACAGAATGAGAGGATAGAAGTAAATGGAATGAATGTTACTTTTGGCAAGTGTAAAATTGCATAGTAGCGAAAGATGCAGTTTTACCTTCAGATATGAGGAAACAAAATAATTCTAATGAAGAAAGAGAGTAAATCGCTGATGTTCCTTTTTGTCGAAATGATGAATTGGGTGAAGTATCGGATGCAAAATTACAAGCGCCATTAAATGTTTAAGCTTTTAAATGATTTTTGGTCATTATTTGTTTTAATGGTAAAAATGGTCCCAAGATATTTATGAATCATCATATTAATTGGCTGCGGATAATTCTCTAAGAAACACATGTTTGGCTTATTTGTACAACAATTATCCTTTAATTTTAGCAAGCTTATTTGAGTGCCTTTCAAATTTACCAGCATATCCTGCTATTCTTCATTATTTTGGGCTGCTTTTCCGTCTATTATTAAGTTTAGATGAATTTACAGAACATGTATTCCCCGCATTATTCACGTCCTCTTTAGGAGGAAAGATAGCTGCAATAATGAATGAGACTAATCCACCGTGAATGATATTATCTAGCAAGTTGAAAAGGACTTTTGAAATACATAGTAAGTAAATGGAAAACGATTAGATACAGGAGTAGAACCAAGAATCATTTTAGATTTGAAACAACAAGAAAAATCTAACAAAGGACTATATCTTAAAGAAATTTAAAGATAATTTGAAAGCAAGTCGCTCCTCTGAAAATATTCAATAAAATATATCTAATGCGTGAAGTCTCTGATGAGAAATAAAAAGGACGAAAAGGTGCAATTTTATTATGCAGAATAAATTTCATGAATAAACGTAGGTGACTCGAAGTATAAAGTGGATCACCTCCTGAGAACATTTATTTAAAAATATATTGCCATGTATTGCTCCAAGCTATCTAATCCACTCATAGTTTGCATGCCATTTTAAATAGTTATATCTTTCCAAAATGAAAAAGTGAGATCATAGAAACTGGGAAAAACAAGTCAGTTCTATTTCCCTACATCTGTATCTTCCATTCAGAGAAGAGGATCAATTTCATGCAATTAAATTGCATATCATTCGATCCAAATATCTTCATACACTTACTAAAGTTTCCATTTAATGTTTTGATTTTCTTGTGCTTAATTAGACTTATAGATACTCGAGTGAACAACCGCTTATTTTAATCTAATCCGTATGATTTTTAGACAATTTAAATAAAACGATATAGGGTTCCAGATTTCGCATAGTTCAAAGTTAAATGCAATGTATTTTGGATTCCAATTACTTTAAAAGTTTTACATTTCCTTTGATTATGGCTGAAGTTCACCTTAATTGGATCTATTAACCTCCTCTTACGACGTTGCCTCTCTATTTCATCTCTTGACCAGCGACCGCATTCTTCGCATTGTCTAGCCAGGATGCTGCTCCACCAGCATTCAATGCACATCGTGATGTCGCGAAAGGCCGCCGACTGGACTCTACCTCCAGAGGTGGAGAACCCTTCAACGACAGGTTTACTCTGAGTGAGTTGCGTGCCGCTCTTGCTTCGGACGCTGACACCGCCCATGGTCCGGCGATGTCCCGTACGCCATCCTTTGAAACCAAGGTGAGCAAGGCATGGCTTTTCTCTTAGATTTGTTCAACATGATCTGGGTGGAGGTTCTCCTTCCTGATTCCTGGCGAATCGCTACTGTGCTTGCCTTTTGCAAACCGGGGAGAGATCTCTCTACTCCTGCCGGTTTTCGCCTAATCTCTCTAACCTCTTGCGTATGCAAGTTGATGGAGAAATTGGTAAATATTAGATTAGCCTTTTTCTAGACAGCGAAGGCCATCTGTCTTCTGCACAGTGCGACCTCCGCAATTTCCACTCCACGTCGGGTGCTCTGCTCTGACTTGAAAATGCCGTCTGCAAGGCCTTACTTCGTAGACAGCACTACGCCACGTTGTTTTTCGATCTGGAGAAGGCCTATGATACCGCATGTCGATACAGTATCATGGAGAGTCTCCATACGATGGGGGCGAGGAAACGCTTCCCAATGTTTATATGTGAACTTTTGCGAGATCGTCGATTCCGCGTACGGGGGAGGGGGAAGCCCTCTCCGGCTTAATGGAGCAGGAAGAAGGTTTTCCGCAGGAAAAGGTCCTTAGAGAATCAACGGCATCGCCTCGGTGGTGCTGGAAGATGTTTTTGCTACGTTCTACGTGGATGACTTTTCGATCTCTTTTGGCGCTCTTGAGATGCCAACTCTGGAGCGTCGACTCTAACAGGCATTAAACCGCGTCTCTCGCTATGCTGAAGCACACAGGTTTTAGTTTTCATTGGCATTTCTAAAGTGGTGCACTTCTGCTGCTATCTATGGCTCCACCTTGACCTAGAATTGTTTTCTAATGGGGTACACCTAGAAGTGGTTGAATCGCACCTTTTCCTCGGTCTTGTATTTGACCGACGCCTCACCTGGGAGGCTTATATTTGCACCCTTAGGGTATCTTGTACCCGCGCCATGGATATTATCCGTTTCGTGACTTTCAGCAGCTTAGCGTGTATTACAGAAGATGGACTCGATCCACTACACCGGCCTTCGCTTGATGAAAGGTGCCTTCGGCACTTTCCCCATTAAACGTTTACTAGTCTCGATGCTGGGGAGATGCCACTCGCTCTACAGTGCATCATTCGCCTGTAGGCGCGAGCCTGGCGCCTCCCTCACTTGCCAACAACTCTCACTGCAGCCGCAGCTAATTTCGACGGTGCCTATGCCGCTGAGAGACGCCAGTCATACCCTATGCCCTTTGGGATTAGGGCTAGGAAACTCCTTTGAGCTAGCTATAGCTCTCTCGGGCTGAAGGCGCCCCTGGTTCTGCCAAGGACGCCACCCTGGAAGGTGCCACATTTGGCTATTTATCGCCATGCCTCTGCTTCCAAAGCTTCTACAGCGCCGGGAGTATTACGTTCGAACTTTTTGGAGCACACCTCGTGTCACGCTGAAACCGTGCCAATGTATACGGATGGCTCTAAGTCCCAAGAGGGGGTCGGCTTCCACGCCGTATCCCCTCTGTTTGAAGTCAGGGGGCTCAGCCAGGCGCTGCATCTATTTTTACTGCCGACCTGGTGGCAATACAGCACTCGTTACGGCAGATTATGCGACGTGCCCGGTTCGGAGACCGTATTGTGATCTACAGCGACTCACAAAGCGCCCTGAGTGCTTTCGGGGCATTGGAATCTTCGCATCCCATAGTTTGCGATATCCGTGACGCCACGGTTTTGGCAAGCAGGGCGGATGTCGAGATAATCTTCTGCTTGGTACCTAGATATTTAGGAATTGGGGGGATTAAGCGCGCCCATGAGGGCACCAAAATGTCCGCGAGTACTCTGTACCCGGACCAGCGTTTCTTTTTACCTGACATCGACTACATGGGAGGAATACGGGCAGCTCTTCGGGCTCCTTGGCAAAGAAGATGGGAGATGGTCGTAGGGAACTTAATTTGCATGCCATTGCGCCACGACTGTTCCCATGGACCTATCCCTAATGCCGTGAAGGCTTCAGGTTGATTTCTGTTGTCTCCGAATCGGGTAAACTCGTGTGACGCATCGCCATTTGGTGGAGCGCTCATCTGCGCCTTATTGTGACGACTGCGTCGTTCCCGAGACTGTTCGGCACATTTTTGTTGAATGTCCCAGTCTGGGCAATCTTAGCGCACGTTACCTGTCCGGTACCGGGATGGGTGGGGTCGCTACCACTTGTTCCTTGTACTATGGACAGTTCGTGCACACCGACCTGTGGACTTTTAGACTTTTTTGGATGAGGCCGGCCTTCTCCCCATTACTTAATATTTGACTATAGATCGCGTTCTTTTTTGCCGAGGGAGGGCGGGCCTTCCCCCATCGACGGAGCTCACTTTATATTTTTTCAATTTGTCTGTTTTTCTTTTTTTGTTTTTTGTTAACTTTTTCATGTCGTTTTTCAGGAGGGGGGCTTTTATATATCCTATATTTAGTCTAAATTCAGGACGGCGACTTATGCCCTAGAAGGCAGTAGGCAGATGATATATTAAAAAAAAAAAAACATCCCTTGCCCACCTACTCTTTGTTGAGTGGGCAAGCCTGGACAGGAACGTAAGAATGGAAAGAAAAATGAGGCTCAATTCCTCTCCTTATTTCTTCTATTATCTATTCACATCATTATAGACCGAAGAGTAGAAGAAGATTGCCTGACATGCCGTACTCAGCATCCACTTTGAAACCAAAATATTAAAAATTTGGCAGCTTCATCCGGACCAAAGACGATAGTCGGAATATATAAAAATTTGTCGATGAATAAAAACTATTAAGCTACTGAGTGGAAAATTTGAGGGATACAAGGAATATGCATTTGAACTTTTATTCCTAGTTCCAACCTTACTCTTTATGCAAGTTTTCATTGCAATGCACAACTTTAAAACAAATGAGCTTAAGATTCTTGTTATATTATTTTTAAAAAATGAGCAAATGTGGGAGTAATCTATTGGTAATGTAGTCATATTCATTTATATCCAAATGTATAGTTAACGTAGAATAAACATGTCCCGTTGCTGGTAATTTGAATTAAAATAATAAAATCATGCTTACTCAATCGTCGTTGGATATATATTTTTCTCATTCCTGTTCATCCTTTAGTTTAAACAACACAAATATAGAGTTAACCACAACAAATGAAAGCGAACATAATTCACCATTCTAAGGTATGCGACTGATCATGCAAATTGAATTCCATAAGTTATTGAGGGCGAATTATTGGCCATACGTGATAAACTGCTGGTATAATATAGGAATTATACAGAACTCGATTTAATATTTGGTCATATGTATAAGCCAGTGGGTTTGGGCGAAAGCGTGTTTTTTTATTGAGTTTTTCCATTTATATATATTGGCTTGGATCTGTATGTGAAAGATTTTAGATTTATCACTTTAGCCAGCTGCCGATATCTCGTTTAACATTACATAAATATATCAAAATAATGGTTAAAGGATTAACTAAAATGAACTTTAAGGCGAGGAGCAGAAACTTAACTCTTACAACTGAAATAGAAGAGACTGTTAAATCTTAGTTTAAATTGCAGCCATTAATCCAAGAAAGAGGTTTACGACAAAAAAGTGGTAATACAAGCTAATTCCATTTATCTCAGTAATATTTGTGGTTATAAATATTTTATAATGGATTCAAAAGTTGAATTAAGCGCAACGATTGAATACAGCAAATTTGGCTCGACTTAGTAAAATGTCTTTATGCAATAAAGAGATTAAATTAGAGAATGCCGAATGTCTACGAGAATCTATGTATAATTTCACAAGTTCACTATTTCAAATACCCAGGTCCTTTTTATAAACAAGGGGTGCTTGATATCGTCTGCCATCTTTGTCTTTACTCTGTGAATATCTAGCTAATAATTTTATCTCTATGGATTTACTCTCGTAAGGTCAGATTTGTTTTATTTTTTTAGATTTTTGCTCTGTATAGTATGTTTCCTATTAAGATCCCTGCACCATAAAAACTGCAAAAAGTCCACAATAATGCATTTACGTTGGCCAGAAATACTACAGTTGATAAGATCTTGCTACTCTAAAATCATAAGTACAGGCTCTAGAAATTTAATGATAAACATAAAAATGACAACCGATGAGGTTAACTGTTACAAAAACCTTTTGAAATAGGTGTGGATAAGAATTGAATAAGTTAGTGAAATTAAAGACTAGAATAGAGCACCACTATTTATATTCTGTCAGAAGTAAGTACCATTTAAGAAAGTTTAAAAAACAGTGCAAAATTCTTCCTCGTATATTGTATCTACAGTTGAAATTTATTTATTTTATACTATCGACCATCTCATTTTTATAGTTTCTGAAATATACCCTGTTTAGAAAACAACTTAGATTTACAGCCAAGTTGACTGTATGCAAAGTATTTACTTTAAATTGTAAAAATATCATACCTGCTACGCACTAATCTACAAGAATTGACGTATTCTACCAAATCAAAATTAGTAACATTATTAATCAAGAAGACGTTCTAAGACTTCTTAAGTAATCGTATTATTCTCTCATTGCAGTTTTTAAGTAATAGGTTGGAGAAATGTGGGTTTCATCGTAAAAAAAGAAAAGTCAGAGTCTATTTGAGTCCTTCGAAGAAAATGAGCATTTCTCAGTAATATAGTAAAAACCTCGAATATAAGCGCATTCACGGGAAGAACGGGGAATATATTTCTATTTATTTCGAACTCACAGCAAAGGTAATATAATATTTTTTTTAGGAAAATTGCTAGAGCGAGATTGTAGTCATGTGTAAAAAAACTACCTCTCAAAGAAAATCATAATTACAGTTTTTTGTTAGCTTAATGTTTCAATGGCAGGATTTACAAATAAATACTTCAAGTGATCAAAGTTATACCCATATTACCATGCAAAATTATGGTGTCTTTTGATGTGGATATATGGCTGGTGCATATAAGTCCTCTACCTCTTCATTTTAGTCGGAATCTGTCGATGCTTGATATTTTCATTGATACTTTGATTAAACTAACGGGTATTCATATAATTCCTTTAAAAACTGCTTATGTGCGTCGATTAAGGGCAAATTATTCGCCTTATTACGTGCATTGTTTTCAGAATACCCAGCAAATTATCGTCAATACCCGGCAAGCTGTTCCTAACGATGCGCCTTAATTGATTTTTTCCTCAAATCTTACAAGGAGTTTATATATATAAATAAATATATATATATATATATATATATATGAAATGAATAACTCACAAAGTATCACGTGAGGTTCGCATTGAATGCAATGTCCCGCAGGAAAAATGAAAAGGTGCTTCCAAGTACTATCGAACTTTATTTAGTTCATTTTCAAAGATAGCTACAAGCGAAAATATTATAATAAGGGTATATATAAGCTAGTAAGAGATAAAAGACCGCCTCTAAGACAATAAATCACCAATGAGGAAGCAGGAGAGTGCCGGTTTAATTCTCATTAAGATTTATTAGCTATAACAGGTAACAAGAGCAAACCGAGAAGCAAAAAGAGTCAAGAACAGAGCCAAAAGGGTTTAAACGATTAACGGATAAAGTGATAGTATAAAGAGGGGGATTGGGAGAGAGGAGAGAAGTAAGCAGATAGGTAGGGGAGAGGGGCAAGGATAGAGGAAGAGAAATAGAATAAAGTTAATACAAAATCAATGCAATAAAAAATTAGGAACATAATTTATCGATATATATATTTCTCCTTATTTTATTGTTTTTCTATTGTAAATATACAACAAATGGTGCGGTTAATGAAAGCAATAAGTAACAACGCCCGCTTCATTTAGCCCCCTTGGCGACACCTTGTTTATCACCATGGAAAATCAGGTTAGAGTCTCCCGTTTCCAGCGAATCTAGAACGTGAGAAGGAAGCTCCCCAGGCTGGTATAAGATGCGAGCGGTGTCAATGATTGATTTCCACTAACCGCATATTCTTCTATTTTAGAGTCTATTATCCTCCTTTCTTTCTTCTTACTTAACACACACAAACACACACACACACACACACATATATATATATATATTTTAAGAACGAGATTTTTTTAAGGTGTTGGAATAAGATTTTTTCTTTTAGTTCGGTTGTCACCTAAGAAAAAAAAAGAAAAAAGAAGAAAAAGAAGAAGAAGAAGAAGGTGTTCAGGGTGTTAAAATAAAGAGTCTCTAAATAAAGGGGATTAAAAAAGGCGGTTAAGATTAGCAAATAAGGCCGTAGGCCACACCCCGCAGGGGTGCCTGTGCAACCAAACTCTTCCTGTTAAGGAAGAGAACAGCGGCTTGTTTATATATATATATATATATATATATATATATATATATATATATATATATATTCCTTTGTTATTTCTTTCTATAGCCTAAATATGGTATATATGTTACATGATTATTTCTCTGTTGAACTAAAAGCTTTTATTTCTTTCTTAAGCTAAAAGACGTCTAGATCTGCTGCTTAGCACTCATTTATTTCGCTTAAATCGTCATATATGTATGATCCTTTATAGATATGATTAATTTTTATTATATTGGTTATCTAAAGAAATTTTACATTGTTCTTTCGTTAATTATAAAGATTACATTGATTAAGTTTATTTTGTTATTCCTTTGTTTAGTTAAAGTTCGTCTACTGTAGATATGTTGTTTTATTCTTTTGTTTAGCTATATGACGACTAGATATGATTTTTCTTTTAGTTTTTAGCTAAATGATGTCGATGTGTTCCGTTGTTATTTTTTTGCAGAGCTAAAGGATCTAATATATATATATATATATATATATATATATATATATATATATATATATATATATATATATATATATATATATAGAGAGAGAGAGAGAGAGAGAGAGAGAGAGAGAGTGAGATATTTTGCCTTTTAATTTCTGTGTTTAGCTAAGCTAAAGGACATGATGATATTTTATCTGTTATTTCTCTGATAATCTAGACGATATATTTATATATTTATACATATTATATACTTCTTTCTTTGTATCACTTGTCACACATTCCTTTGGGCTTAAGGGTGGATGCATGCTAGTTTGCGCACCAACCACACAGGCCGATAGCTTTTGGTCGCACAGAGACGTGATGCGTGTATTTTTCGTTTTCATCCTCTCCATCCTACAGACACAGATTTCATTTGGGTGGTGGTCTTTGCGGGTGCGAACAAAGAAGTTAAATTAATGAAATATGTTGTTGGGCTTAATGGTCCCGTTAGCTCGGTTGGTAAAGCACTGGACTAGCTAAGCCGAGGTCTGAGTTCGAGTCGAATTTGTTCGATGTGTTTTTTTTTGTTTTTTCTCGGTCACCTCCACATTAGGATCTATTTTCTCTTGTTTCTATGTATCTCTTCTCATATGTATATATATATATATATATATATATATATATATATATATATATATATATACTTTGTTATTACTTTCTTAAAATAAACTGGTTAATTAATGGACGTCTAGATATCTTCCTTTTCTTTCTATACCTGATTTATTTCTAGATAAGTCATTTTGCGCTTTCTAGGTTTAGATAAAAGTACCTCTAGATATGATCCTTTGCACTTTCTTTATTTAGCTAATGACATCTCTATATGATTGTTTTGCATTATCATTGCTTAGTTAAAGAACGCCTATTCAGGTGCGTTTGTTGTGTTTGGATATCTAAAGAACTTCTAACTATATTACTTTGTTATTTCTTTGATTAGTAAATGGAAGTCTAGATAAGTTCCTTTGTTATTGCTTTGTTTTAGATAAAGTTAGTCTATATCTGTTCATTTTTATTTCTTTGTTTAGCTATTGGACGCTAAATATGTTTAGTTCTTATGTAGAGGTATAATAAGAGTTTAGTATATATATATATATATATATATATATATATATATATCAAGGCCAAGGAAATAATAAAAAAAAATATCTGGGTTTAGCTTTGCCCCTCCGATGTTTTCCGGTAACATAGGAGAACGGGCAAAAGGGTCAATGTTACGAGACAGATTTCTGACCTCAGCTCAAAAGGCGGGCCCTTCAAGGGTGTACTTATAAACAATCCATTTAAAAGTGCAAACTGCAGATCTCGTATTATCCTCTCTCAGAACTACATGAAGCCAAGCGCGGGAGACTAACCTGAGGTCTCACCTTGCGAGTTCCCCCTCCACCTCCCCATTACCCTGCGGGAGTAATTTGGGTATAAACAGGTTGACCCGAGGAAACGAGGCTTTTTGTTCGTTCTAACTGAAAAGACAAGAAAGTCACCGGTTGAGCGATTTTTCGAGTTCGAGAAGAAAACAGAAAAATCACCGGTAGAAAGTTTCCTGCAAGTTAAGGAGAATTTGCAGTCCTTGTATGTACAAAACTAGATTGAGATTGTACCAAGGAAGCTTGGCGCCGTTCGAGCCCCAAGATTATTGAGTATCAAGTTACCCAGTTTAAGGACTCCAAATTTTATCTATCTGAGTGTAACAAACCCCAACTAGATAGAAAAAAAAGAAGACAACGATTTCATCTCGTCCCGAAGAAAAGTAGAATGACTAAGCTTTCGCTTGAGCATCCACCCAATCAAGATCCCTCGTAACGTCACCCGTCAACTCGACAGGCATATCAACGAACGCCATCTATTGAACAAACAACCAACTACTCGAGCTACGCCTCTCCGGAACAAAATCTTAGATGATAGTCTAACTGGTCGTGAGTATTTAATCTCCATTACCTTATGTGAGTAAAGAATAATCCTGTTGTTTATGTCCCCATGTATAATAATTAGTTTAGTGGATGTCTGGCCAAGGACAAAGATATTAACTTAACATTGTTTTCCCCGTAAAATTCTATCTCGTTTCGAGCTTCGAGAGCTCACCCAGTAATCCTATTTCCTTTTTTTTAAGTGTATTAGATCTGTATTTGTTTTATGTTATTTAGTAAGAGGGTTTATTTTCATTAAAGTCTATTTTTTTAGTAAAAGTACTGTTTTAATTATCCTCAAACAAGTTGAAGTGGCAATATTTGATAAAGTCAAGAAAGAAACCCCTTTTATTCATTTCTGAGAATCTTCAAGCGATCACCGAGGCACCAACCTACGCCTCATGTCAAAGTTTATTTGGTTTATTAAAAATTAATAAAACAAATAAATAAATAATATATATATATATATATATATATATATATATATATATATATATATATATATATATAAATAATCTCGGCTAATCTACGACATCTTATATCATTGCAAATCTAATGGAAGTATATAAATGTTCCTTTTTTATGTCTCTGTTTAGCTACATGACGTGAAGATATGTTCCTTTCTTACTTCTTAGATGGGCTAGAGGACGTGAAGTTATCTCCCTTTCCTATTTTTTTGATGGGTTAAAGGACGTATATGAATGTTCCGTTGTTCTTTGAAATTAATCTATTTTCATAATAAAAAGTAAAGCTAAATTAACTCTACGAGTATAGCTAAAGCCCTACATCAAATAAAGCTATATGTACCAACATAAAATATGTCTATATATGTGATGTGGTAAATCTTGCTTCAACTTAGACAGATAAAAACGTACATAGTGGGATGCTTACTTAGAATAAGGGGACATATGTGGTCTTATTCTCGTGGTTGGCTGAACAGAACAGGGTCCAATTATCTTGCTATTTTATATCGGTTCTTTCTCTCTACTTTTACTCTCTCTCTCTCTTTCTGACTTCCATTTTATAAATCTTTCCCTATTCCAGTTCATTCCTTTTTATTCATTCTTAGTGAAGTAATTATAGTATAATTCGTTTTAAAAAGGAATTGTAAACAATTTTTCTTTCAGTTAAGGTAAATCTTGTTGCGAATTCAGACTCTTCTCTTCTACTTTTACCTTTTGTCACTTCCCTTTTACTTCTGAGCATTCTACCCCTTTTATTTTTCCTAGCAGTATTCCCGTTTATTACATTTTATTTATATTGTACAGATACAATTACCGTGCAATTGTATTTACATAAAACTCTATTCTTTCTCTTAGTTCTTCCCAGTTTATTCATATCTCTCTTTCTTCATTAATTCATCGCTTATTTGTATCTATTCATTTATTCTTTTGTCCACCATTATCTCTTTTGCCTTACCCCCTTCTATCCCAACCCTCTCCTTTACACACACACACACACACACACACACACACACACACATATATATATATATATATATATATATATATATATATATATATATATATATATATATATATATATATATATATATATATATATATATAATATATATATATATATATATATATATATATATATATATATATATATATATATGCGTGCATAATGAATGGAAAATTATTAGCTTCTCAGTACTTGGCAACTACATCAATACAAAAGGGAAAAATAAAAGCGAGTATTGCAATAACAAAGATTTATTTATCTGAAAACAAGAAAAACATAAATTTTGGCAAACGAAATTATTGAGTTGAGGAATAAGTTTTTGCGGTTTTATCAAATTACTTCATTACCATTAACAATTTTAGAAAAACTTCATTTTTAATTGATAACAATATGCAATTTAATCAATAATGTATTCTCCGTTGTTATTTACGACTTCTTCCCAACGTTCAACTAGTTTTTCGATGCCTCTGCAATAAAAATCTCTGGATTTTGACTCGAAGAATTTGTCTAACCAGGTTTTTAATTCCACATCAGTATTGAAAGAAACGCCGCGCAAATTTTTGTAGAGCGATCGAAACAGATGGAAATCCCATGGAGCTAAGTCTGACGAATATGGAGGATGCGGCAGGATTTCCCAATTAAGCGTTTGGATGGCGTCTTTTGTCATATTGGCAATGTGAGGACGAGCATTGTCGTGTTGCAGAAGGACTCGTTGTTCGCAAGGAGCTCATATAGAATGATGCCTTCACAATCCGACCACACACACAATATCGTCTATCGTGGATGAAGTCCTTGCTTTAACCGCGGAAATGGTTTTTTATTAGGGCTAAGCCATTGTTTTCGATGATTCATGTTGACATAAAAACACCACTTTTCGTCGCCAGTAATGACGCGGTGAAGAAATCTGTCCTTATATCCACGAGTAGCTTTGTGACGAGCAAGCAAAGCTGCGGCAATCGTGAAGCGTTGAAGTTTGTTGCTTTCGCTCAAAGCGTGCGGAACCCATGCACGAGTTTTTTTTAACTTTCGCCATTGAATGAAGCTGATTACCTACAGTTTACTGATCACATGCCAATTGTACAACCAATTATCTAGTCGATTGACGAGGATTTTCATAAAGAAGGTCGTTCAATCGATCTTCATCCAACTTGATGAGGCGACCAGAACGTTCTTCGTCATTAAGATTGAAATGACCGTTTTTAAAACATGAAAACCACCATTGAGCTTTCCTTTCTGATTAAGCATTTTCTCCAGACATTGCACAAATATCGCGATGAGCTTTGGCTGCATTTGCATTGTCTCCGCCTCGATTGAAAATAAATAACAACAGGTGTCGAAAATGCGCCTTTCTTTCAACTTGACATTCCATTTTGAAGGTACAGAACAAAAATTAAATTAACACCACTTTTAAATAAACCGCAATGACTTATTACTCAACTTCAAGAGGTAGCCTAAGCAAAAGCCTAATAGTCTACGCTGTTAAGAGAGGTAGCCTAACCTTTGCAAATTTTGCTCTCATTATTTATTATTGTTTCTTAAATGTGCACAAATCACGTCAACAAAACTTAAATTAACACAACATTAAAAAAAGCGCAAGAACTTATTCATCAACCTAATAATATCTGGTATTTTCCTTTTTCCCCAATAGCAGCCGTAAGGCGTTTCTTAAGAAAATATACAATATTCGTGCACGATTTGGTAGTATTTTATTTGAATCTACTTCGGCTAACTTTTCTAATTCAGCAATGTTGCAAGGAATTTTCCTCTACACACACGCTTTTTCAGCTCCTCCAACAGATGTTCGTTGAGGATCAAACCAGGGCTGAGTAGATTTTATTGTATGTTTTAGATCGTTGTCATGCTAAAAGTCGGAATGTCATCCATGTGCTACTACCTTCTTATACGATTGCTTAAGGTTTTAATCAAATATGTACTGATAGTTTTTAGAATGCATGGTCTCATCTTTTACTTTTAATAGCCAGTGTGAACAGCTGCAAAACGTGCCCACAACATAATCGAGCCTATTAGGAGCTCAGGTAAATGCAGGTTCATAAAGTTTTTATTTGCATATCAATATGAATATAACAGTGAAATAAGGAATAATATTCATAATGTCTTTTTTGAAGACATTTTAACCGATTATACTGATTACGGATACCAAAATTTCATAAATTTTAATAGCATTGTCATTTTAAATAATAAAAAATGTTTTTCTAAGCTTGTGCATTTATTTAGTTACCAAAAGTATTCGGCACATGCTTGGATTCTCAGAAATACACGTGGCCTTAAACTCGAAACAAAAAGCATGAGGAACAAGGTTGAACGGGGTAAGAATCGGGTCAACGCGGCTTTATTGAGGACCTCTGTGTTTACACGAGGAGACCTATTTTCGCGCTTGAGGCCATTTGATCTCTCAACTCCCTACCCTAGGCCTCCATATCTCGAATTCCCACAGCTCATGTTTGTCTAAGGATAGCGCACCGTAGCATGAGGGTATTTCTCAACATCGTCAACCCTTATTTAACACAAGGTTTGGTTGGATCGAATTAGTACCCGCTCGCCCTACACACGAAGACACGTCACGATTGTCGATTTGGCTTCCCCTAGAACTCTCCTCCCTTAGTCTCTGCCCCAGATAATTGGCATCTCCCTATAGTGGCCGTTCTTTCGTAGATTCGCAAACGTACTCCCTGAACAAGTACCCAGAGTTAAAACTTAAACTTTTGAAATTCTTGCCTCTCGAATTGCCTTTACCTTCGTCGTTTCAAGCTTCACCATTGCAAGCCGCAGATGCCCAAGGATCTTATTATAATCAGGTCTTTCCCGATTATTAATCTTTGTTTGTATTTCGGCTTAACGTGGCCCCTTTAAAGACCCCGTTCTGACTCCTGTCATTAACCCGATATAATCCCTTGACTTGTCCCTTCAACCGACACCGTGTGTCATTTTTCATTTGACCAAATAGTTTCATTTAAACTCATTTTTGTAGATATTTATTATTTCCTTTTTATGTTATTAAATATTATTTTTTGTCGTCCTCTTTAAATAACTTGTACTGCATTCGCTTACTTTGATGGATAAAACCCCCATACTCAGGGACGGTTTTCTTTCCCTTCTCAACAACTCCTTCCGCCAACTGGTCGGTCAAACCCATCAGTATATATATATATATATATATATATATATATATATATATATATATATATATATATATATATATATATATATATATATATTATATATATATATATAATTTCTATACCACGACGCCAGGTGTCCGTAACTTTTGGCCGTATCGGTATACTCCGCGTGCTGCAAGATTTGCTTATATGTTCATCATTTTATAAATCGTAGAAATGGTTCTAAATGTCTGCATCATACATCGTACGTTACTTAGAGTAAATTAATGCAGTTAATCTTCATGCTAACGATTTACTGCCATGCCATTATATTTATACTTCACAATAATGCACCTAAGGACGAAATTGGAATTTTCGCAATGAAGTAAAATTTATTTATTCATTACCGGTCTTTTTCAGTTTAATAATGTAGATTCCTGCAGAATGTGAATGTTCAGCGAGGAAATGTTGCCTCCGCGAAGTTGTAACAACGTATGCTGAATCTCGTACTTAAATTAGCAGCTATTCTCTCTAAGTCATATGTTCTAGTTTACTGGAGATTCTTTTCGAAAACGTCAAAAAAATTTCGGTGTCGTTTCATATGAGAAAGTGAATATGAACTCCTCAAAACAAAAAAGCTATCCATGTAGCCTAAACATTTGCTATCGGATAATATTTAATCGAAAGAACACTTTTATTTCTTCAATAAAAGCACGAAAGATAAAATAACCCATGAAGCAATCTTCTTTTTAAATATCATAATTTCCCCCGACAGGTGTAATTAATTGCCCCTAGCTTAGGAACCACTGCTCTTGAAGAACGATCACTTCCTCGTAGAGGCAATTCATACAAGGACAGTTTCACCAATTCATTTTTAATGTTTCACTTTTTTTACAAAAGAGCTTTTCCTTTCACCTGATAATCTTATTCTCCTCGATAGTCTCTGCTCCCGAAGGATCTCTCTTCCTTCACCTTTTAAGATACGTGGTTAAATGGAGTTAATAAAAAGTTAACAACACGCTGAATGGAGAACTTCATCTTCTTCTCTTTAAAACTGCTTTCCATTATATCCCGTATGAATGTGGGAACTTTTAACTCACAAAGGAAGTATATTAAGTAGTGGAAATAATTGATTATCTTTGCAACAATGTATAATTTTTATTGAATAATTCTCTTATTTGAATTAAATTAATTTGTATATAAAAAGAATTTAAACTTCTCGATTAGTATTTCCTTTAGATAAATTGTTAATGAATGCTCTAAAATATAATCCATGTTGACTAATAACAACTTTTAATCTTGTAAGTGAGTTTCAAATAAATTATTCAATGAAATCTTGAAGAAAGTTACTTGCTTATTTCTTCAGGTTTACGTCAGAAACTTTTCGTCAAGTGTGATGAATTTAAAATATGTAGGGTAGAACAGATTAAAGAGATTACAGGATTTAACTCTGAACTTTATGAATGATAATCCGCTGTTTTAATAAAAATAGAATATTATCTTTTGAAAACACTAAATTTCTTTCTCTGTATGAAACTTAGTTCCATCCATTGGATACGTAACACCGGCTGTCTTCATTAATATAGGCTAATATTAGTTAAAATAATTTATCCTTAGTGAGGTGAAATAATAATGTGGATTCTTGCAGAATGTGAATGTTCTGCGAGGAAATGTTTCCTCCGCGAAGTTGTAACAACGTATGATTTCTTTAAAATAAACCGTAAGATAAACCGTGAATCTGAAAAGTGTCGTTTATAACGCAAAATTCAGCACAGTTCATATTTTCGCTCTCTTAAAGTGGCATCTTAGTCACGAATTCTTGGCCATTTTAAGGATTTTCAACAGTGAATCTTTTTTCTCTCTAAACCAAATTTGTTTGAGGAAACTGGATGATATAAATCACTCATAATTTTTTTGCATTTAGCACACCATTTTACTTTGACAGCATTAGAATATATCGGTAAACCAACCCTCTTAAATTTTCAGCCAAAGTGTTTCTCTATCAAGTTCTTAACCTGACGAACAAGATATGTCAGTTTCCCTCTCAGTTTGACGTAAACTTTGACACGTTTTAAGCTTATCTTTATTGATTTATAATAAAATCGTGCACAGGTTTTTATCATTTTTTTACGTTTATACCATCTGAGTCTTCACTTCAGATGCGATATTGGATACTAAAAGTTTCCTTGAGTTTTGTTTAGTAAGCCTTAGTAATTTTATCCAATTGAGATTGGGGATTTGGGTCCTATAATATATCATTTGTGGTAAATATTGCATTTAAATGATATATGAGAAAAAATTATTCGTCTTAAATAGGAATGGATTAAAAAAAATTATTTCTTAAAGCTTCAAAGTAAAAGAGAAAATCCGACTTGATTTTTTGAAAGCCAAATTTATATAATTTAAAATTCGACCCAAAGAGTGTAATTAGAATTTTAATGTAAAAGAATGTAATTTAATATGTGAATATCTTTTTTCTCTCACAAGACAGTTTTGGAGTAATTATCTTTGCTAAATTAAGCCTGATTTTTGGAAGGACAGTAAATATATATATTTTTGTGAAAGGTTCAGGAAATATATTATATGGGTTAATGATCTGTGCCTACCAACACACCTTTGGAAAGGGGAAGTTTATTTTTTGGAAAAGCCAGGCGTTGATAAAAATCAAAACGAAAGAAATTAGACGCATTGAACCGTGTGGATGCAGTCAAAAGAGATAGACCCCTTCAAGAGTGAGAAAACAGCTAGCGTGCAAGCGGGATGCGATATCCATCTTGTTCGTTATCGTATAATCTTTTGGTTACTTATGCATATGCCAGTGAAATTGAAAGAGAAAAGAAGTCCTTTTTTTTCTTCAGGATATCAATGTTGTTTCTGATGACAGACGAGAAATTTACTCCATAATAATTCACTGAAAATATACCAGAGCTCTTGCCAACTTTCTCTTGGGGCAGCAGTGCTATGCTTTTTAGAGATTGCTGCACCTTTGAAGAAGGGGCAAGCAAGACAATATCATTATCATATACCAAGTAAGGTCTTGAGTGTTTCGATGATTCTGAAGAGCGATGCCGTCGAGAGTTTTAAACTCCTGGTAGGGTCACCCAAGGTGGTAAGGGTGTGGATGAGGTTCCATACTAAACGCAACCAACAGCAAGACTTCAACGGCGGACCAAGCAGACATGGGCCATATAAGATTCCTATGTCTGGCTTCGGTGGAGGAGGGCAACGCCTAGCGGGCAGGCGCGACAAATTCGGGCCTTGATAGAACAAGAACCCGGCAGCCCGATGCAACCAGCCTCTGTTAAACCGCATTTCTCAATGTTTTGAGCCGCAGTGAACTCGTTACTGGCCAAGTGCGCACGCATGGCCGTCATGCAGGCACGATTGCCCAAAACAAATTCCTCAGCGCCTGGCATTCGTTTTTGTTTTCTTTCCGGCCTTCTTTTTTTGCTGAATTGGACCCTCTCCCTAATACTCTGGTCTCGTAAGTCTTCTCCCGCACAAACATCAACCTAGGACACCGGATAATTGAAGAGAAAACTAATGCTCGGACACGAGCCGGAGCCCACAACGACGACGACGACGATATAATCGCCACGATTTATTAGGTTCTTTCACAAAAGAAATCACTTGGCATAGCATATCCGACGAGGTCTTTCATTTTTCCGGTCTTCCCGAGGCCATCCTTTGAGGCAGCTTCTAAATTAAGTGTCTAAACTACATCTGTATAGAACTTTCAGTGTGACATTTTGGAATAATTGTTTGTAAAGTATATTGTGTAGCTAGTCTTTCATATGCTCGCACCCCTTTTACTTCCTTAAGTGCAGTGAGCTAGAGTCACATTAAAGAGAGAAGGTAAGCTAACCGAGATATTCATGGTGGAAGGTAGCGTGGATATTCTAAAACTAAACAGGATATATAAGTAACTGTAATTAAAGGTGATTTCGGGTGAGTTGAGAGCTCCTATATTGCCAAAATATGTATCAATGCTAAAGTATCACCCAGTGGAGACGAAGGCGAATGAATTCTAATTAGCGTTGAAACTTATAGGGAAGATCACAATAACATATGACACGATAGGTCCTCAATAAGCCATAAAAAAATAAGGAAAGATGATTGATACGCATACAATTTCCTCGTTTGTATAAGACCAAATAAGGATCAAACATATATTAACAAAAAATAAAATGAGAGGGAGCAAACGGACTAAATTATTAATATAAAGTCTTTTACTCTTCAAAAAAGGTGAAATAAAAGGGAGATTCTAACATATGCCATCGAGTGCTCTTCGGTTTTCAGCCCACCCGCCTTTAGGCTACCATCCACATCTCACCGAAAAGGATGCTTTAAATCAGCGTATAAGCAGAGCAGTATGGGATATGTTGAATACGAAGGCGTTATTATTAGGGACAAAAAGGCTTCGGCACGTGTCTAAACTGACCAAGATATTTACAAACAAATTGAGAAATAAGTAAACTTCAAGATAGCGTAACTTTGGTAGATTTAAGCTTATCCGTATCTAAATGGAGCAATACATTCTCTTCACGTTTTGGACATGAATTGTATGCTAATTTGCAAGAAAGTTAGCTCTTTTAACTTGTTTAATCTAGAACTCATCTAAATAATATTCTTAACCTTGTATTTGGAACAAAAGAAGATCTGATAGATGAAGTTAAATTTGTTAACACTTCCAATAATAGAGCTCATCAACAAATAACGTTTTGTATTAATTTTAATAGCAGTAAACTAAGAACAAGCTATAACAAAATCCGAATGTTAAAAGGGCAAATTTTGGTAAACATATAACAATTTTTAGCAAATCGGACTGGAGCTTTCTACTAACATTAACAACATAAATACTTCATGAGAACTATTATCCAATATTTACTTAAATATTGTTGCATTAATGTATACCAGTGGGAAATAGACGTCTAAGATGAAGTTTATTGTAAACTTCATCTTACAATAAGCTTATCATTAATAGGTTTTATCCACTAATGATAAACCCAATTAGTGGACCAATGATATAGCATACTGTTTATTTGCTAAGAAAAAATTGCACGACAAATTTAAATGTATAAATAATGAAGATAAACGAAAGAACTTCATAAACCTTTGGCGCAAAGCAAATACAAATAATCAAGGAGAGTAATAGTGCCATGGAGATAAATATAGCCAAACAAAGCAAAACAAACACCCAACTTCACAAAACAAACTCTAAAGAAATGTATAGCTATATTAGAAATAAAAGAGTAGAATCATCAACTATTAGACCACTAGTGGAAGAGAACGGAGATTTTATAAACGATGAATTAGAGATGAGTAATATCATTAATACATTCTTCGCATTACTATTCCCGAGAAGAAGTAAGCATTATACATTCGCCAAGCCAAAGAGCTGATTGAGGTGCTCTAGAGCATATTATCGTAAGTGAAAACAATGTCGTAAATAGTTTGCTTCGTGTCTCGCTTCCTTATTTTTCTCTCCTTTCGAAAGAAGAGATCCATCAAGATTAACCGACCTAAACACCGCTTCCAAACCATGGACGTATCATCAATCATTATCACATGATATTGGTAACCGTTCCTTCATTATTTTTAAATTTACTACTTTCTTCAATAATATTTTTTCTTAATAATAAATGGAGATAATGAATTATTGAAGACTTTACCTTATAAAATCATTAAATTAAATAACACTTTCTATGCTTTAGAAATTCTTCCCAAATATTCAAATTTCATTGGAGTTTTATAAATTTTAATGTTTTGGTTTAGTTAATCATTATGGTGTTAATATAGAAATCCTCAATTAGAAAAAAAATAATCCCACTTCTTCAAGGGAAATTCGTATGAAACTTGATTACCATTTTGTACATATTACTAACTTAAATTCTCCATTCTTTTTCTATCTATGAAATATTTATCTATTTATTGAATCTAAAATTCTTTACCTTCTTTTTAAAACCTGGGGCAGGGGGACAACCAGTTCTGATCATTTTATTAAATAGAAAAGGCAAAATTTATTTATGGTTCTAATTAGTTGCTGCAGTTAAAGTGGTTAAAACATAATTAAATTAATCCTTCCAAATTTTAATCTATCGAAACGGAGGAATTTCCCATTCAACCTGGTCATTAGATCACTTATAATCCTCTAAAAGCTCTCATATGACGAGTATGAGAAGCCGGTTCGTCTTGTATATATACATTCTCCTTTATGTGGCTTTATATATATCTCTAACCGCTCTCTCTCTCACTTCTTGTTTTGTTGTGTTTCTTCTCATTCTGACACAATAAATTTCTTAGGTCAGAAGTTTGCCAGTCATTGAACAACTGAATGATACTGCATAATGTTGGGAAAATGTCCTTTACTTATGATTAAAACAAACTTCGTTCCCTCCCCAGGGGATTCTTAGGGTTTGGAAGAAAAATTTGAAGAACAATTGGTAGACTGCTTCGAGCAAAGATTGGAAATTCTATAATAAATCTAGAGACTTCTAAGTCGATCATAGTTTTTCAATCTGATGATTATTTGAAATTTCCGTGACCGAAGCAGCAATGGTCTTTGCCCGGGCTATCATTGACGAATATCCAACAATTACTCTTTGATTCTTATCTTTCGAGCTTTGTGTCAGTTATGGGAGTGCACATGATATTGTTCATAAAGACTTAGAACTGAGGAAGAAGTGGGCTCGATTGATACCCCATTTGCTAACAGAGGAGTGAAAGAATGCAGATTCGAACAAAATGGTCCGAAACGGTTCTCATATGTTGCTACCAGAAATGAAGCTTGGATTTCTTTCTTCTCCACCAAAGACAAGCAGTCCAACATGGTGTGGTTGAGTGACGAAAAGCCTCGATCTCAGATTTGAAAGAAGGATTTCGCAGCAGCAAGCGCCTTCTTACCATCTTCTTCAATTCTCAAGGACCAATGTGTGTGAACGTGGTGCCTCAACAGTCTAGTATTGCAGCCCAGTACTACACTTAGCACGTCTTTCCTCAACTCCTGGAACATCAGGCCAAGTCCACACAAACCCGCCGCAGATCCCGCCTTTGGCTGGACCACGACAATGATGCATCCCACAAAGCAATTTATGGTGAAGCAGGGGATCACACATCTTGCACACCCCCTGTACTTATCTAATCTTGCTCCGTATGATTTTTGTTTGTTTTCAAAGATCAAAGGTGTGATTGGAGGGAAGCAACTTCATCGTATCCAAGACTTGCCACGAACAATCAATTCAGTTCTACGATATATACCAACTTCTGAGTACCGTGACTGCTTCATGAAGTGGCGAAGGAAGATGCAACGCTGCATAATGGTAGGAGGGAAGTACTTTGCAAGAATTTAGACAAGACTGTAGAATGTAGACTGTTTGGATTTACTTTTTGATCCCCCCTCAATAGCCGTAACTGAAAAAAAATTTAAAAACTGTTTTACGGACACACATAAGAAATGAAATTTACGCAGATCTCGGTTACCTAGAGGGAATGTGTTGGCCTTCTAGGCCTTTGAAACTGGGTTTAATTACAGAAAAAGCAGACACAATATATTTCAGTGTACCCTTGGAACTAGTGGCCTGTTGAGTGCTCGGCATGCTTGACGAATGAGCGCTGAGAGTTGCATCCAAAAATGTGATCACACACATAGTCACCACTTTGTAAAACTTGTGACGCAGTCAACCATTCTAATGCTTTATTTTAACCTATTTATAAGGGCTACTAACCACAGTATTAAATATGAAAAGGAATTTTTTAATTTAGGGATAAAATTACTTGCTGCAGTTAAAGTGGTCGAATTGAAATTAAATCAATTCTGCTAAAATCCTAATCTATCAAAACGGAGCAGAGAAAGTTGCTCTTGAACCAGGGCATTAGCTCGTTTATTATCATCTTATAGCTATCATATGACGAGTATGAGAATCTGGCTGATCTTGTAAATATAAATTCTCATCTATGTGGTTTGATATCTATATTTTTAACCTTGTCTTTCACTTGATGTTTTTCTTCTCATTCTGACATAATAAATTTCTTTGGCCAGAAGCTTGTCAATCGTTGTACAACTGAATGATGGTGCTTAATGTTTGGAAAGGGCCGTTTACCTTTGATCAATACAAACATTGTTCCCTTCCAAAGACTTTTGATTGGTTTGAGCACAAAGTTTGTAGAATATTTGGCAGACTGATTCGGGTAAAGATTCTAAATTCTAAAATAGATCATAAAGATTTCTGCGTCGTGCAGGGCTTCCCAATATTATGATTATTTAAAATTCCCTTGTGAAAAAGTACTTGAGTGGAAAAAGGATATAAAAATTAATATGACTGTTCATCGTAGTGGTTTATGGATACAAATTGTTATTTACTAAAAGTAGTGAATTTTTCCCCCAAGTAGAAATTATGGTGTTCTTAGCGTTTAGCGTTATGGATCAAAAGTTAAATTACCACTATCACTATTGTCATGTTAATTAATTTGCATGCAAGACTCCTCATATAATTGGGTGCAAAATGGTATACATTTTAAGATACATATCGCTACTCTGCTTGTATCTATTTGAACATTTGCAGACTAACAGAGACAGTTAATTAACTAAAATCGAAATTGGCAATTTATCTTATTCAAACCTCTTGCTCTTTTTAAGGCTTCACTCAACTCAACTGAACAGGCAAACAACGATTTTCGAGGAAAATCAAATTAAGTTCCCTCCGTCTACTTCTTATGATTTATTTTAAGTTTAGGAATTAACTTTGTCCATCAAACTTGATCGCATTTTAAGCTTAAGTTATCTAATCGAAGTTGATGAGCCAAAAATTAAACGGGATATTCAGGGAAGTAGAAACTATCATTTGATTAAAAAAAACAGTTATGTAATCCAGAAGTCTGTTTCATTTTTGAGCTCCTACAATACTTTGTTTCGAAACTTTTTTGTTACCTATGTAGCACTTCTAGAGGATTTGACACACTAAGTTCATTAGCTTATATTTATCTAAAATGGAATTTATGTGCATTTGTTCAGCACATTCCCCTAATCCAAGATGTCTTGATTTTTAAAATATTTACCTCGATTTACTAATTTTTTGCTTGGAAAGGCCTTTTCAACGACTTGAGGTGTCATGAAAATCAAAATTCAGATTTTTTTATTAAAAACATTTACGGTCGATTCGGTAATGAATAGCAGAACGACCTGGTAGAAAGCTTTGGCTAGGACGTCTCCGAAAACCGCTACGTGTCTACAACCAATTGGTTCGTGGCCAATTACAGGGTCATCTTGGCCAGGATACTCCTACCCTTGGTGAGAAAGTTCACGAAGAAGGTGGACTACGTCTTTTAGCAGAACAGTAATCCGGTCCACACTACCAAGCCCATGTTAGAGTGGTTGGGGTCGAACATGAACTTATGGTCGAAGGAACTTTGGCCACCGCCGTTTCTTCACCTTTTCCGTCTCAAATTAAAAAAAATCGAACTTCAAATTTAAAAGGTTGACTTTCATATTAAAATACTTGGATTTCATATTAAGTATGTTTAACTTCAATTTAAAAATGCTGACTTTCAACCTAAAAAGTTTTTTCTCATTAAAAACAAATAAACTTCAATTAAACAAATGTAATATCTTATTAATTTGTGTAACGTCAACAACACTAATTTCGCCCCCAACCTACGTAAAAATATGCAAGTGTTTTCGCTTCTCAGGGACTTATTTCTTCATAAAATACCATCTTTTATACAGACAAACATTCATAAGACTCATATCTATAGAATTACTTACCATATGCATTTTTAATTATATACTACTTAAAATTAGAAAACTTAAATTCTTCATCAGTCATCATCCGAACGTTTCCAACATTTCAGCCAACTCTTCACCGTGACGTGAGAGAGCCTATTTACATAGCTTGTGCTATTTCTTCTAATCATACCCACATTGGTAGCTGTTTCGCACCCCTTGAAACAGTTTTCCTACATAAATCACCCGTCTCAGTAACCAAGTGTGTATATTTTCAAATACTGTACTGGAAAAATATTTACTAATGCAAATTTGCAATACTGGTATCTTTTACCTGTATAAAATCAAGAAATCACAGAAAAACCCAACTTATACTTTGGAAAAAGAGAAAAGTAACCTACAGGTCACAAGTAAATGACCTTACAGCATATTGGCAACCAAAGTGGCACCATTGGGCGCTGAAATGGCTTTATGGCTCGCAAAAGCCTCAGCTAGACTGCCTACCTAATTTGAATTTCATTTTTTTTTAATATTAAAGTCAGTGTTTTAAATTTGAAGTTCATTTTTTTAATATGAAAGTCAACTTTGTTAATTTAAAGCTCAATTTTTTTTTAATTTGAGGCTGAAAAGGTGTAGATTTCAATCCCTTCCACTACAGGGTGTGGGCGCATGTCAAAGTAAGGACTGCATGGTCCGACATAGTAACGTCAGCGAGCTGAAGTTTTCCGCAATCGCGTGTGGTCTAGCATGATAAAAAACTTCGTTCTCAACGTGCCATTTCAATCCCACCTGAGGCACCTGGCAACGGAAGGCAGCTAACACGCCTTTAGAATCTTCTAGAGAACATTTACAATCCTTGATGCGCTTACGACTTTTAAAGTATCTATAAAATTTGTTAGAATAAGTTTTAATGGATACGTTAGTACCTTCTCATGGTTTTTCTACGCTTTACATATGTTATATTTTCAAAGACGACGATAAAAAATATGTCAATTCTGGTTTTCTACCCTATTACTATAACTTAATATAAAGTCGGTGACGTTCCAGTATGAATTCTTTTATCTCTTTATTTATCCAGGCACTGTATCTAGATCGTGTGAGAGCTTTAGGTTAATAATGGGAAAACTCTATGTAAAATATGAAATGTTGGCTGAAATGGTCCATATATTTCTTGTTCGTAAACAGCATTTAAAATTTTACCTTAATTCGCATGCTTTAATTAACCCTCTCGAACATATTTCCCTGTTATTGGTCCTAAAAAATTATTATCATGTAAACTCACTGGAAAGGATCCCAAAGTACAGAAAGAGGCATCCTTAATCTTGGAACTTGCATAGTGTGTGAATTGCAAATCGCCTTCAACTGGAGACAAATACCAGTAATGGAGTCAAAAATTGATTGTCCTCATATAAGGACAAGTGCAGTTAGGAGAATAAAAAATAGAGATAAGACCAACAATATTTATAATGAAAACATGTGTTTAAATAATTAATGATGACTTTTAAAATTATGTACAAGAATACACAATGTATACGCATTTGACCATATAGACATAACATATGTGTGAATAAACCTGCTGGTGTATCCTTTATGAAATTAATTTAATTAGCAATGAAATGCCTTTAAACATTCAGGGCACAGTGATTTGGGGGAGAAGTGGGGTCCTCCGTCTTTTTTCAACTCAGCTGGAGCTTTATGATAAACTTTTACTTTTACAGGAGAGTTGGAGTTGTTGATGGTCGACCTTTTTGTCGCCTAAATGATCCTTTATGTATGAAAGAAGTAGCAACAGATGATTTGAATTTATAGAGATCTAGTTTGTTTATTCATGTCATCATTTTTCCAAAGAATCCAGCAATTCACAACTGTAACATTTAGAAGGTGGAAAATAGTCTTAGATACCATCTTTTATGACCTTGTTGATGGCGATAGAGCCCCACTAAGGCATCCATTAAATCAACTCCGCCCATGTGAAGCTTAGACATTTTTATAGCATCTTGTATTGGAATACCAATTTCTTTTTTTCTTTTCTACTCCATTGAAGTGTGCTTCCAATTGGTTCTACCCCTGCAAATGTCGATGCAACATGAATAGCTGAGTTATCATACCAGCGGCAGATGGTTATATTATCCTGTGATGTTACCAATGAGTGAGCTTCACAGGGCATCTTTTTCATTTCACTGATGCTTTTTAGCTTAGTGTTGGCATTCTTCTGTCTCTTTGCCCTTACTGTTCCAGCAGTATCAATTTCATCTTTAGCAAGCTTTTGTAAGAGAGAGATTGTTGTAAAAAGATTGTCAAAATACAGCTTATGATTCTTATTTTTTATGTTGGTTGAAAGGTGAATTACAACATCACCAACTGCACCAAATTCAACACTTGGTTTTGAGCGATCACCTCCTACGCCTTGATATATCTCAAACATATAAACATATCCTAGAGTACCAGCCATGACCCATATTTTAAAACCCCCATGGACGAGGTTACCCCTGAAGTATTGCTTCATCTTAGACCTGCCCTTAAAAGGTACCATCATCTCATCAATTGATAAATGTTCCTCCACTGATGCACTTTCCCTAAATGATGACTGAACCTGATTAATGAAAGGCTTCAATTTATAATAACCATCACTAGCATCATTTCTACTTTGATTATCAATAAAATGAATGTTGTTACGGAGTGACATAGACCTATGATCAGTCATATTGTCAGCAATAATACTAACTCTGGTATCATGCTTTGTGCACAAGTAATCTCTAAGTCTATTGTGTTTGCAAAAAGTCATTATGAGATTTATTCCAAGAAATACTTTTAATTCTGAAAGAGTGAGATTAAAATTTTCTAGCCTATTTTTTAATGCATATAAATTCGTGTGAAAAAGTATCTGAGCCAAGTAATCATTAGGTTTCATCTTTGAAAAGTAACTAATTGGCATTTTTCCGTCCAGACAGAATTTAAACTCGCCTTTGAAGAAAGGGTAATTGCCAGAAAAATAATTGTCTTTTTCAGGATACGAAATGAGCCTATTTTTATTTGCTGACAAATTGCACTGATCTTTTGTCCCTGATTCCTAATCTTCTGGTTCTGAACTCTCTTATTTCTGGTAATTTTCATCCATATCTCTTAATTCATCCTCTGACCCAGATAAGCTATCTTCTGAGCTATTAGCTGCATCCAAGGCATCTCTTATAGAATAGTTCATCCTGAGTTTTCTTCGTTTTGGCTGTCTTCTTTTCACTATAAAATATATGAATGAATGAATAAGGATATAGACAATATATATATATATATATATATATATATATATATATATATAAATAGCAATACAAGTTCTGCGGGTGGTAAAAACCACCACAAGGCTTCCACCATTTTTATTTTCTGCATTTCAAAACCCTTTTGAAGGCAGAAAGAAAGATGCAGAAACCTTGTATTGCAGACTATACAACCATAATAAAGTACTAGAGAAAGGATAATTTGATACGACTGAGCAATGAGACAATAACCAAGGTTTTTTAAATGTAGAAAAAGGGACAATGGAAGAACGGCGCTTCTCCGCGCGTCTTTGACTTAGCCCTAAAGGCATCTTCTGGCTTTTGGTCGACGCTCTAATTTCGTCTATGCCGTGGAATTAAATCCCAACTCTTAGGGGAAATATTACCGGTTTAACCAAGGTTTGGCTCACCAGGCCCGCAATCTGATGATTCGAGCATCTCGTGGTTGTGGGGAGGCTATCCGCGAGGCGAGGGGAGAGGGGGGGGTAAGTAATCGGGTTACGCCGCCAAATGCCAGGACATTGCTGTTACCGAACAGGACCTCTTTTTTTAGTTAATTTGTATTTGCTTGAATCATACAAAACATACTATATTTCCTCAAAACGGCTTGTTATTTTGTATGATTACCAGTGCCCTGATGATGAAGCTGGCCTTTTAAACGATGGTATATAAATAATGGCATTAGGATTGTGCACCTGTTGTTTGTTGCCCTGGTTCTTCTGTATATATTTAAACTCGGCACTAAAGTGAAATCGTACAATAGTGCGCGAAAAAACTTCGATTCCATCTCCACACCGCGAAGGGAAGAATATATAAATACATTAGTTTTCCCTATGCTCCAGCTTTACTGCCCTTAAAATCGTATGCGAACGGAAATGACAAATATTACATATAAGTATTCAAATACCATACAAAAATCCTTGACTAAACTACGTCCCACTAATCACGACGCTGGCGTATACCTTATACCATGCCGTAATTGCAATTTGTCATACATTAAAGAGTAAGGCCATAATAATAAGAAGATAAAGGAAAATCAGGCAGAATATAAAGAGATGCAATTTATTCAAGTCTCTTTACGCACATGCAAAATTACGACCATAGAATCGATTTCAACTAAGTAAAAACGATTTATGAATGAAACATTTATATTGAGAGGAGAATTGCAGAATCTATCATCATTAACAAAGTCAATAATTTCAATTCATCTGAAGGGCAATACAAATTGAATAAATATATCTCGAATAAGGTCGCCAATCGTATTTATAAATCACCGGAATCAATTGTTCTCGGAAATTAGTAACTTACCCCTGCATCCACCCAAATATTTATGTTTTTCCAGTTTGTTTCCTCCATTTTCATTTTGTTAAGTATTTTGTCCGACTTTATATACGGGAGCTTCTTGCTTTGCTTTTTAATTACTCAGTAGAAAATAGCATCAATTATACTTTGCCGAAACTAGCTTGCCCTCTGTTTCGATCTAATATAAAATAGTGGTACTGCACGTAGAAAGAAAACATTATAAAATTTTAGATCTCCTACTAGTAATAGTGGCTAAATTTTGAAGTTAAAAATGAATTCGATTCTTAGGTCATTACTCAAAATGAAACAGCAGGAAACAATCTGGGAAAAACTCGAGTGAACCTGGCGCAAATGACAAGCTAAACAAAATGAAAAGGAACCGTAAACAATCTGGGTCTCGGAGATTAGCAACTCTCCATATTGTTTCCGGTTCCATTTCATTTTGTTAAGATTGTCATTCGCGCCAGATTCACTTGAAGTTTTCCCAGATTGTTTCTTGCTGTTTCATTTTGTTTAGGATTGTCTTACCTTATATATACTGTGTTTATTGCCTAGTTTATTCATTATTAGTTGAAAATGGCATTTTGCCAAAACTAGTCCGATAGTTATAAATAAAATTTAATTCAAATATTGTGTTTTACCATTATCTTTCATATATATAAATATTTATATACATATATATATATATATATATATATATATATATATATATATATATATATATATATATATATATATTTATACCTATATATATATATATATATATATATATATATATATATTTATATATATATATTTATATATAAACAGAGGGAGGATGAGGTGGATAATTGGTCGCCGTTAGCAACGCTAAATTTTCCGCAAGTGTGTTCTCTGGCATCGGTCTCCCCTCTACCTATCCTAGTAGACTGAGTTGTGCATCGTCTGTGTTGCAAGAAATTGGATGAGTCAGGTTATTATTAGGAAGGTAGGTACAGCAACTTAAATACATCTCTATAATCGTTTGTATACGAAAATAACCTCTGAATTCGTTGCAAAGATCCAGGCCATAATTGAGAAAATTCCTAGCAAGTCAATGAGAACAATAATCAGGAACACGAGGTTGTCAAAATCTCTTATCAGGCAGGTAGAGCATAGGAGCATCCACTTTTGAGCATCGGGGTGGAGAAAGTCTCAGTTGCTGTTGTAGACAATCACCGACAAGCGGAAATATAGTGCTGCAATACTGGCCAACAAACTGAAGCATCCCCTCAAGCCTGGCATCTTTAGATCTTTTCTGGTAAGAATTTTGCCAGGAACCAAGTGCTGAACTTATAAAAGATCCGCGAGCTTTCTGTCTTTTCCAATAATAAGCGGAGTGTCATGAAAACCAAGTTCTCGGTGGACATCCTGCTGTTTAGCGAGGGCAGTAGTGAGGGCAAAATTATGCCCCTGTTTATCTTCCAGGAAGACCTCAATCTCAATACTAAGGGCTACATCTACTGCTTTGGGGATTTTTTGTTTCCCTGAATACAATAGAGGGCCGGTAGAAGGCCACACGTGTGACAGAAGTACACTTCATAATGCCTCACAAGAAAGATTACCACGTCTTTGCTAATTGACAATTTATTTAGCCACAACACTCCAAACTTCTGGTCTTGAAACTTCCCATGCTAACTTCCTCGTTCAACAGTGAGCCGTCAAAAAGGCATGAAGCTGATTCCGACGCTGCCTGCATTCTGTGTTTGAGGGCTACGGTGATTTCATTAAATAAAATGATATGTACAATTCTTAAAGTGTTTAAGATGTAAGTTCGGTAAATATATCTGCATAAATAAAATATCTGGTATTTTCTTTTAGATTAAAGTTGAAAGGTGAATTACCCACATCACCGTAAAAAAAAAAAATAAAAAATATATCTATATATATATATATATATATATATATATATTGTAAACGAAATTAGACTATATAAAGTCAAATAAATTTTAGCTGGTTCGTTTAGCAAATAATATTTTCCCCAGTAAGTTTGAGGATTAGATTCTAAGTCAAACTGCCAACAATTGGAAGGAAGATAAAATTATCAACACGTCGCTCAAAAGCAAATTTGTACGGGTTTAGCTAACTGGGAATTGGTGTTTCAGAGATGTCAGTGAACAGATTCGTTAAAAAAATGTCCTACACCGCTAAAGAGCTAAATACAAGCCTTATGTTTATAAGACTCATGTTCCCACAATATACACGTCTGCAAATAAGTACGAAGAGTCTATGCTAATTACATTCACTCTTGCTGCTATTTCCTTTGACTTTAAATGTTGGTCATCATTTATTTCCTCTTTCACACGCGCAATTTTCTGTCGGGTTATGGTAGTCACTGGACGACCACAGAGTTTGTGAAAGTGGAAAGAGAGAAAGAGAGAGATCCAGAATAAGAAAGAGAGTGATTGAGAATGAGAGAGAGAATCAAAGAGATAATGAGAAGAATAAAATGAGAATGATTAAGGGAGAGAATGCGAATGATAGATAGACTGAGAGAATAAGAAATAAAAAAAGAATGAGAGAGTGAAATCTAGAATGACGCCGAGAGAGAGAGAGTGAATGAGAATGAGAGAGAGATCAAGATTAAGAGAGAGAGCAAATAAGAGAGAAAGAGTGCGCGAAAAAGAGAAGTGAATAATAAATTAGAATAGGAATGTGAGTAAGAACGATTTAGAATGAAAATATGAGAGAGTGAATGAATTAGAATGAGATATAGAGGGTAGCCCAGCAAATGCGACTAAATTCAAAATTAAATAACTAGTCAAATGTAATTGGATTTTAATGAAATTAGTATTCAACAACTTATACGTAATCTTTATTATCCTTGAAATTTTCAAAAATATAACTATCATAGTATTGCTACAATTAAAAAAAATAAATTATCAGTCAAAGGATAATATCTAAAAGAATCAAAAACAATATATATTTATTGAAATAAATTATCAATATGTCCAACTTCTTGGTCACACACAGCCCTTAATCGCTTTTTAAAGAAGAAATACATTTTCTTCACAGATTCACAAAATTGAATTTTCTATTGTTGTAAATCTTTTCTTGAAGTCAATTCCATATGGAATTTAGTTCAATTTCACAGACTCACTAAATGTATTTTTTCTATTGCGGCAACCTTTTACTTGAAGTAAATTCCATATGGAATAGTAAATAGGGTTAGATTCAAGCGATTAAGGAGACAATGCATAGTCTTTGCTAAAATGAAGACAATTTTCTTTTTAAATTTTCTGTATTGTTTGACCTGTATGTGAGGGGGCCCTATCTTGTTAGAAAATTAAGTCTCCTTTAGAATAGAGTTGATGACACTCAGGAAGCAGGCTGATAGATAGAAGTTAGATGTAATTGTCTGAATTGAATTTGGAGCTTTGTGTATAGATCAAATTGATAATCGTTTTACCTTTCCATAACACTCCCGCAAAAAACTTTTTTGGGGATAAATCTTGATGATTCATAATAAAAACTCAGTAATTTTTCAAATTTTTTGACACTTCCAAAGTAAAATCTTTTTCTTTGGTAAACACAAAGTTTCTTTTATCATGAGATGAATAACGATCGTAGAATAACTTACAGCGTGTCATTCTACGTAATTACATTAATAACACAACGGAAAATGTGCATTCTTTAATAGGTTTTTAATATTTCTTTAGATGCGTTGCAGGGAAGAACGGCAAATACGTAATTTACTGGAAATCTTCCTTTAGAATCGATAAGTTCCGCGGGTTTTTCCTCTGAGATAAAACATGTTCTTTAATTTCAATCCGTTATTCTCTGTCGGCGAAATTTTATTATAGCCAGCAGCAAACTTTCGTTCAGCCTATAAAACCAGTAGTTTTTTCTCTTTTTAATTAAGTTATAAACACCTCTAAGAGACCAATTTCTATCAGGAAATTTACGAAAAATTCTATTTCTATCCCAACCTTTTACTTTAAAACATGCTTTTTTAACATTTTATTAGTTAAACTTAACACCATTGTGATAAGGAGCATAATAATAAAATTATAAGTTTAAAGTTTAAACGATGAGTATAAGAAGAAAATAACAATGTTGATTATAACTTAATAGCCTACTCATGAAGACATCGTATCTTCTAAGCACAAATATCACACGTTGTTGTAGGCGAAATTTCTTTTAAATCCATTTAAAGTTGCTTGAGTTTTTCAAGTTAGAATTAACTGAAGTTTTAATGGGCCACCCGATAAATAGCGAGAGAAAATGAAATATTTAATGGAACGGAAATAAGAGATACAGAATGAGATTACGATAGAATGAACGAAAGAGCGAATGAATGAGGGAGAAAGCGAATGAAAAAGACAGCAAATTAGAGTTAGAAAATAATCTTAAGATTGAGAGAGAATGAAATTTGGAGCCACTGAAAGGGCTAGAAAAAAATGAAATAGAATAAAACGGCGGAGAAAATAAAAGTGAGACAGAATGAGATATTCAGAGAGACTGTGATTAAATTAGCTTTAGAGATAAAGAGATAGCAAGAACGAGTGAGTCATATAGCAGAGAGTGAATGAGAGATTGAGATAGCGAAACAAACTGTGATAACGAGAGAATGGAATAGAAAATAAAACAGGTTGACAATGAGAGATGGAAAGAAAGAGAGAGAGAGTGGGACAGACAGATAGACAGACAGTGATTGCATATAGGTGTCAGACTGTCCGTGTGTCGGTCGTGTATAAGCTGTATTGTTTTGGTTGCGCCACCTAAGTAGCAACCCTTTTTTTGGTGGTTGATACAATACGAAGGCTTGAGTTTATGTGTCTGCTATTTAAACTCGTGCTAGTCCTTTCATAAATGGGGACATATATTATATTATTGAAGATTGAAAGATTATTTATCACTCTTTATTACATGGTAACCTTAAAGTTCTAGCTGGGCTCAAAACATCCGTTTAAAAAGTCATAGAAGAGCTTTCCTCAAAATTGGGATTTTAGTGGTTACATGCTCTGGTCTAGGAATCAATTACTTTGTAAATAAACAACAGCTTGGCATTTAAGCCAACTCATTGCTGTTAACATTGCCCTTCTCTATTTCCTCACGTCTGACCCCCTTTACTACATACCTATAATAACTATAAAACTTCAGGATACAAAGTGTTAAAAATCCCCAAAACGATTAAATAACAAGCAATTACACTGGAATATGTCAAAGAAATCAAATTTTTAAAATCTTTTTAACTAATCAAGGACCATAAGATGACTCCAGAAGCTTTCCAAATCCCCGATATAATCCAAGCTCGATTATAGGTGCCAGGTTTATTCTTCCGTCGCCCCATTATAATGACTTTCTAATCCTTCTCATGTCACTTAATATTTATAACCGTGACCATCCATTGGTCTGAAAAACTTCATGAATACTGTCCTCCAAATTAAGCTTGGTATAAAGTGGCCTCGTCCAGTGTATCCTGTCATGTTTGCATCATTTACACAAATAGAAAGATATAGGAGCTCAAACGGCTAGCGTGAGAACCCCAACAATATAACAGCTACTGCAAAGATTTTTACCCTATAATCATGACCAACGCTTAGCACATGGGGTAGACCGAATAGAGACGACATAGGAAAAACGAGCTTTTCCAAACTAAACGCTCTGCCCATCCTTAGAGATCTAGTGTCCCGAAAGAACGATACTTTGTGGTTGTCTTGTATCAGCCTTAATCTTTATATACTGCTCTTTATTTGAGCTTTTGCCGTCATATTTTGCCTTAGAAGCTTTAAGCGAGTGACTTTTGATGTGGCTACCAAATTTTATGTGCTAACATAATTAATTGCATGAAGATAATATGTATCTTGGGTCAATTCGCTCTTCATTTTTTTTCTTGTGGATAGACGGATAAGGTAGAAGATTTTGGCTGGATTGTTTTCTAGAATAATGCACTCAAGGCTCACCCACTGTTAACAGCATATGTCCGTTAAATATCTACTGTTAGATTGGCCAATATGTCCAGAATTTTGCACTGCCTGTTTCCCGGAACTTTCAAATAAAACTTATGATTTCCATCAAAGTTATATTTTATCTCATACAGTAGACACTAGCTTAGGGAAGCCAGACTTCCAACACTACCAGCTTTCAGAATGTTTCTAAAGGACTCCAACTAAACAGAAAATTTTGAGTTCATTCTCCTGTATTCATTAACCAGATATTCAACAACATTACCTTTAGTGGCTATAATACACATTAACTTGACCTAATATCATTACATAAGTGAAAACAATTTTAATTTATAATGGCTAATTATGAATATTTTCCCGAAAAAGGCCATAAATATTGATAAAAGCAAATCTAATGTCTGGTATGAATGCTACCTCAAACAAGCCAGGAAAAATCAACTCTACGATGAATGCAAAAACGATCAAATCCGCACTAAATAAAGTACTTTATTCATGTATCTAAATCTAGATCTAGTCATGTGAATAATTCGGACAGGAATAAATTACTTATGCATTCTAGTAATTAGAGTAGGGATATATTTAGGAATGTGTGTGATATAGTACATCCAACCCTATCTTGTTTAGAGCCCTTCAAATTGTTCCTCTTCCTTTTCTATTTAATATATTAGATGTTCCTTGAAACTGTGATGTTACTTTCCCGAATAATAAGAAAAATTACAATTCCTTAATAAATTTGTATTTTCAAGTAAGATTAAATTTCATTTTGAAGAATGAAATTATGCTTTCAAGTCACATATACATTTTTGCTTTACTAATTTAATGGTAATAATAATAACAATAATAATAGTCAGAAAAATAATTACCACCTAATTTTAATCTCATTTTTGACGAGATAGATACTCTAGTATATAAAATAGCTTTGATGAGTGTATTCGACAACAAATGTAGAGGGAAAATAAGAGAAACAAACCAGAAGTGATACGAGGTTTTTCTGTACTAACGTTTCGCTCCTCTAAAACTTCCTGAGTTTCTTGCTACTCTGACTAAGCTTCAGAGGAGCGAAATATCATTAAAGAAGAACCTCCTACCACAATTGTTTTCTCTTATCCTCTCTTTCCTTAAGATAGGATATAAGTTTAATGTGTCCAAAGTGAAGAAAATTCTGTTTATCCGGTCAATTTGTTGTTTGTATATACCGATAAATTAGTTCCGTTGTTAATGTTGATACCATTTGCAAAATACTTTTCATGGCAGTAGACATATCTTTTCCTACCCAACAGATCCAGGAATTTGAATAATAGGAGCAAAGCAGCTACGGTGTGGCCTTATGCTGTGATAGGACGTGCTGCATCCCTTTTGAGTCAGTGTGTAAGAAGTGTTTGCAGCGGGGAGGATGGGGGACGTAAATTTGCATTGCACTACCCAAAACAAATTATGGTACCTTAGAAACTAGACCTGCTGTTAGGTTGATTTGGACTGCTGATTCCAAATATAGCAACTGTTCTTCACCAAAATTCGTCTGCCAATTTTGTTTTTTTAGATCGCAAAGTAGTAGATAACAACTATATGATTTGCACTTTTTATACCAAAATATCGTAATGTTAGACATCCGAAATATATGATGTCTAACATCATATAGTGCAAAGTATATAGTTTTGTGAACTAATTTCGGAAATTCAATCAATTTTCTAATATTTCATCTCTTTTCTATGAAAATTATTTCCTAATGTTAAGAGGAATCTAATTGCGTCTAATATCTGAACTACAATAAATGTGATCTCCATTAACATTGTTTAATTTGGGGTTTAATTTTGCTGTTAAAATATTGAGGAAGTGCAAGACTAATCCAAACATTTCGTTTGTTTGTTTTTCTGTAGCTAATTCATCATCACAACTGAAATTAAGGAGATCGACAGATTGTGCTTCGGCTATCTTCCTCAAATCAAGATAGAATATAGGCTCCACATGAAGTGTGCATACCTTGTTGAAATCGACTTCGAGACTTGCTTAACAAGAATATAAAGCAAATGCCTTTTGCTGTTCCCATGATAAAAGTGGATCAGTCAACCCATGCTACAGATTGCTATTTCTGCATAAAAGTAGTTAACATATTTCCAGCTAAGAACAAACAAAATATTGCATACCAAAGATTGGGTTCAACAATACAAAAGATTGCTGCACACCAATGAGCTTTTCATACATCTACCACCAGAGGATAGCCTTGAACGTAACGATTTTGTCTATGAAATAGAATAAATTTTATAAGTGTTCTCAGGCAGAATTAAATGATTTGGGCACGTATTTGGCACTCCAGTGACCTATTTGAATTGAGCTATATTTAGTTCTATTAGGTAACATAACGCTTTCAAACTTCACGTTCAAAGAAGAAGTAAAACTGAAATTAATCTGATAATAGTCATGAAGTAAGAATATTATTTAGAAGCCCCTTAAGATTATTCCTGAAAGCTAGGTTGCTCTTTTAGGAAGAAAACTAAGAAAATCTTATTCTCTGTTAAGATAGAAGTTAATTTCCTGTCCTGTATTCGAGAGGCTAAAATTAGTAAGACCCTTTGGATAGGTTCAGATCTCTGATTAGTCATTTAACCCAAAGTAGTAAAACAGTTTAGCACTTGACGAATATCCTTCAAAATATGTCCCCTTTTTCATAACTATTAGATTCAGTGTCATTAGATATGGGTGAAGGAACAACATTTAGCTGAAAGAAGGAATGGGTACCTTATTTGAGTGGGAAACTACCGTCTTGCAAATTAGAGATCAGGCTAGTATGTCCAATTATTGCTATTATTTTGATTAATATCCTGGATGCTGACTATGATAGAATAATAATAATCATAATGGTTTTTCGGATCTTTTGAAATCATAGGTATTAAATATTTCAGACTTTCCCTCTTTTCACTTTCCATCGCTGCAGATCTTCAGTGCAAGTTTTAAATACAATATGAGGAGGCAGTGATTTATCTCGCTCGTCATGGCTTAGTTGGAGGTAAACAAAAAAAGGTCTCCTGACTAAAATGTCGCGTGTTCTCACTTATTCTGATTTATGACCTTACGACCTTAAAAACTTTCAAAAATACCCGGATTAACCATGGGACGACCTTGACAATTGTATGATCGAAATAAAACGTAGAACAACATGAACATTTCAAATTTCGTCAGAATCGTCCGAATAACTATGATGTTAGTGCCAAAATAAAATAATTCCTGGGCTAACATTGGGAGGACTTTGGCATTTATATCATTTGAAAGAGAATATGAAACATCTAAAAGGTTTCAAATATCGTTAGAATCGGCCGATTAGTTGCAATGTTATTATAAACACAATAAAAGCAAAACGGTAACCAACCGATATACTGAGATGTAGAGTACCTGCGACTAAACTCGCTCGCAACTAGTAATTGATACATAGCTTTACAATGTCTTAAATAGGTTTCTAATAAATTTCATTAGAATTTACAAGCTGAATGAATCACAATATACCACTCATCACAACATATTGACAAACACTAACTTTGTTATCGAAGGTTCAGACTTTGTGGATAGAATTAACAAATGTCTCAATATTATTGAAATGTCTAATACTACTATAATAGATTTCTTGTAGCTAATATTAATTATAAATTTGGACGAATAGCTTACTAGTGATTCTTAATTTCAGCATTTATGGTGTTAATTTTATCAGTCTCTTTTAAATTATAGAATTGTCAATGTCCTCCCAAGGTTAGTTCAGGAATTATTTAAATTTTTCTAGGTCGTAAGGTCATAAATCAGAATGAGTGAGAACACGCGACTTTTTGGACAGCAGGACTTGTTCTAATAAGGTGCCCTAAGAACTTTAATCAAGTCTTTCTTCAGGACTAAGAAGACGGGTTAAAACTATGTACCGCTTTATGAATGAATTAAATATGTGACATCGTTTAAAGCAGAACATTTTTTAAAAAAGGTTTCGAGGAAAGAAAAACAATCTTCAGAGACGAAGTGTTTTTTACGTCTGTCAAAAAAATGCGTAAAGCTATTGTTTCAAATTAATTCATGACAGACATGTTTATCATTAAGCGGATCGTGGAGAAAGATATCTTTCATTAAATGTGTGAGACCAAACTATTTGGGTTCTTCTCCATGATAATTCGCCATTACACATTGCTTATTAGTCTTGGGCGAATCTAGATGCAGACGCCTCTATATCTCACTGTGTCGGTCTGTCTCCGTTGGCTTTTTTTTAGTTTTGGTAATAATATTGTAAGTATTCTGCCGATCCTACAGAAATTTAAAACTCTCATGTAGTTTTACGTTATCTTTTGAATGCTCTGATTGCCAAGGTTCTCCCAAGGATTAGCCCGGGAATTATATTGCTTTGGCAATAACATCATAACTATTCGGCTGATTCTAACAAATTTGAAACCCTTATGTTGTTTTACAATCTCTTTTGAATGATATAATTGCAAGGTCCTCCCAAGGTTAGCTCGTGAATTATTTAAAGCTGTGAAGGTCGTAAGGTCATAAATAAGAATAAGTGAGAGCACTTTTGGTCAGCAAACCTTGTTTTTAGGCAACTCCTGACTTTATAAAATATGCTAGTCATTCCCTACCAAATCTAATCCTTTTTGCCCTCCAAACACATTATTTTTCTGCACACAAAGATAAAAATGGGTTCATATGGCTTTCCTTTCGACAGCTAATAACCAGTAAGAAACGCAGGAGGGTCATAAGACCGTAACGCTTGAGACCATCATTATAAGCTCGTTTCGTCACAATATTGGACAAATGCCTCTTAAAAGCTCTATCGCTAATCAAGCTATGTCTCGATAAAGTTCAAGCTCTCAAATCCGCCGTGTTACTCCTGCATTATCCTCATATGTTCTAAAAGATTGTCTCTTAGATCTCTTTCTTATACATAAATGTGGCCACTCTAGGATGTCATTTTGTCAAATATATTGTCGTTTCTTTTAGCAAGGTATAGTGTCAATCCATATTTCATGACTTTTCTTCATTTTAATATATCTGACACTAGGTGTTAATTTTCTTACGTGTGTTTTTTCTACATCACGTGTAGGTTATTCTAATATTATATCTTTATACGTTCCACTGATCTGTCCTAAATTTCTGCGTGCCTTTTATTCTGTAGTGTCCAAGTTTTTCTAACTTGTCTGCTTCAAATAGTTTTTGCATTGTGGTTGATTCCCCCCCATCCTCCTTCTGTCCTTTATCAAGTTTTCTCTACCAAATTAAAAAAGTTTAATCCATTTATAAAAAGCTGGTTTTCTTTTGGGTAAAATCTCGGGAATATCTTAGCAAAGTCTTATTTGTTTTTTGAAGCGGTCACACATTTCTTCCCAACAATTTAATGATTTCCTTTTACTAAATTTCCTTGTTTTATTAAAGGGTGCCCTTAAGAGACACGGATAAGTGGCTTAATTAATTAACCAGTCTAAAATTATCGACTCGTTCCCATGACATGAGTAATTGATTTTTGCTAAAAAAAAACACATGGTGATTTTCTAAGAGGAATATTTTGCCCTTTTGGTTAGACCTCTTCTAGTATTTATAGAAGTATAGAAGTGTGTATAAAAACTTTGGCGCTTTGACTGAGTTTTGATCTAGTGACTTTTCGCATTAGAAGTGTGGTCGTTGACACTGGAATACGGTGGACGAAATGTAACGTAACTTGAACTATATTAAGTGTTTCGAGGAACAACCTACCCAATCTATGGGTAATAGGTATTCTACACGTATACCCATCCACTATACGTTAACCGGGAAAATTTAAGTTTAAAATATCCAATTTAACAGTGAGAATGAACTCAATAATGCATTCATTATACCATGCTTCGCAAACATTGAAAAATGAGTACCTTCTACTTGGTTTCGAAAGAGAGGCATCTCCTATAAGTAGCGTGTATCTTACCTTCATACCACTATGGATCAAAAGGGCCACGCTTCTGAAGCATCGCAGGTTCGATTCCTGGTAAAGACATAATTTTCATATTCTTTTTTGCACCCTATTATGCCTTTTTCAACTCATAAATATTATGTCATCCCATAAGTAATGCGGCAATATTTTTCATGTTTATTATTATACAAATAATCAAAAGCTGGTTTGTTTTATACTACCCAAGTCTACTAAACTAGAAGCCTAAGTACTTGTTTGTCTTAGCCTATCCCAAGTCTTCCATTCCGATATACCTTACTCGTCATTTTTTAGGTTATTGATTTTGTATTATTATTGTTAATTCAAGGTGCCTAATCATTAAAGGATAAATACTATGGGTGTCAAAAGAGTTACTTCGCATCCTTATGCTTTGGAAGTTGGGAAAAGGCAACAATACTAAGGTAACAACAGCACAAGTATATAGTGAATGAAAAATTAATGTAAGCCAGTGTCAAAGATGGTTTCAGAATTTTTTACTCAGGAAACTTTAGTTTCAAGTCCACCTTGATGAAGACGAACGTGAAATTTGATCAAGATTTCTTAAAAAAAAACAGTAGAATAAAATCTGATCTCAACTGTCGAACAATATACTTAAAAGATCAACTAAATTCATAACAGTGTGGATCATCATTTAAAGGAGATAAGCAAAGCTTCACGATTGTGGCAATGAACTACTCACCTCCAGTCAGAAGAACACTTACTACAAAGAATCAACTTTTGTTTCTATTTACTTTCTCGACTATCAAGTAAACCATTCTTGAGAAACATTGTTAGAAAAGACGAAAAGTGGGTTATTTATAATAATATTAAACGTGTGAGACGATGAATTTTCTTTGAAAACAAAACAATAATCCAAGCTAAACTAGGCTCTCATCCACAGAATATTATCTTGGGCTTGGGTGTGATATGAATGGCATAATCCATTTAGAATTTCTTGACTTAAATCACACAAACACAAAATAGGATTAGGCTGATGAGTTGGACATTTCACATACGGCACTTGAATAAATAAAAGCCAGCATTATTGTAATGTAGTGTTCTTTCATTAAAATAGTCAACCTTTATATTTACTCCTCCTATCCACATCAGATTATTACAATAATAGGAGTTTAGCGAATAACTTGAAGGAAATGAAAATGTCAACAATAGAAGTCTAAACAATCTTAGAGAACTTTTTGAAATTAATGTCAAATGATTTTTACAACCATGCTATTAAAATATTAGTAGAAAGATGGAACCTAGGAATAGAAACTGGCGGTAATTATATTACTTATTAACTTAATAAATATATATATTATTATGTTTTTTGTAAAAAAATTACAGAAAAAAGAGACGCACCGGAGTAGAAGGTTTACCGAGAAGAACCTTAAACATTAGAACTTTGTGGTATTTGAGTTTGAATAAAGTCTCCTCTTGGCAGAATAGAAAAAAAAACTAAAACTGAGACTTAATACCTGTTGATGAACATGATCCTATAAAGAGTTTTTAATCTATTAACAATGTTTTTACAAAGTTTACGACTCAATCATCCTCAAACAAAAGAAATTCAATGTTGTTCCTTATTGATAACTTATTTTTTTTAAAGAAAAAATAGGTGTATTTGCTATTAACTTCTCCAGATTTTAGTCCATCCAAAATGGTCTTGAAAATCTAATTTTCTACCTCTGACATTATCACTGATTTTAATCTAGTTGTTCAAAAGAGATAAAGAGATTAATTAATGAAAATTAAATGAACCCTTGAACTAATGATGATTATACTCGTTTGTGAAAGAAACTACCGCAAAAGAGAGAGGAGAGTGAAAAAAGAATGAATGAAGATAACGTCACTTTACAAAATTCCTACATGAAATAAAGTTATAGACAAAGTTTATTGGCCCAAAGTTCACAAATAGTACGGTGCCTTAGGTACCTCTGAGAAATTTGGAAAATTCGCTCAGACTAAGTAAAGATTTCAACTACCTTGCTGATCTTTTTAAAGAATAAGCGTCTAACTAACCCTTTCACACTACCTCAGGAAAGGCTATATATCCATCAAATTCCTCCAGCTTTCAGAAAGGTATTTTTATCCTTTTTGTGCCTCGCTATCTCCCTTGATAGATACAGAAAAGAATTTATATTTTGTTAAAAAAGAGGAGGAGTATAATTAGTTAAATGTAAATTTATGACCATAATCGTTTCCATAGTAACAAATTATCTTTTCTTAGGTATTTATCTTTTTATTAATAAATGTGATATTTATTGCCGGTGCAAATGAATCGTTACCGAGATAGATCTAGTCGACTTCTGACCTACCTCACCCTTAAATACCCTACCTGAAAATTGACGATGCAGTGGTCGTCAATACTTCTTCACCAACCCAGAATATCCACCGTTCACAAATGCAAGACGAATCATATCAAAGACAACTTTGAGCCTTAATCTTTAATGGGAAGTGGTGTTTTCAAAAACTCGAGCGTATTCTGATTCAAGTAGATTCTCTGATAGCAAAAGATGTAACAAAGTCGAAGTAAATTAAAGCTTTGGATGTAGATTTTGCATACAGGTTTTTCACGTGGGAGACGCTGTTCATGTCCTCGAGGGAAGCTACTAAGCTAGAACGTATGTTTTTTTAATTAAAAGATGAAGAAATTAATTGTTTTTTATAGAATAGTGACGTGTAACTATACTATCTTATGACCATCGTTTTTCGACAATCCCTTTTTATTATATATTTCAATAGTATTGATAATAAATTAACTAGAGTTCTATTTAATTTTTTAGCACGGATGTAAAAGTAATTAAATATGAAGATTAATATTATTTTAGATTTCTCCTGACTAATGGATTAGTGATCAGTGAATTGCTAGATGAGGTGCAATGTAAATAAATTAGAAGGAAGGAATTTTTGTCTTCATTTGAAATTGGATAAGGAGTCATTAATTTATCCGGAAGATAATTAGTGTACATTTTGCACTTTGTAAGATTGAAATTTAGAAAGGCTTAGAAGATGCTTCAAATAAACTAAACTAAGCTGTGAAGAATTTTTAAAGACATTCTATTTATAAATTAAACAGTAAATATATTATAATACACTATGAATCACTTCTACTTCATTAATTAAACCTAAAGTTTAATTCTTATCTTATTTTTGATGAAAGATATTTTATTGCCATAAAATACATTTTAAAATAAGGCGCAGAGTAAGTAACTATCACACATTTTAAAACTCTTATATTATCAATAAATTTATGTCGTTTTAGAATACAAAACAAAGTTCCTGTGATTTGTTTAAATTGTACCAAATCTGCTGTCAGCTTTTTTTATATAATTGGATTATGAAGAAAGCATTTTTAAGCTAAAAAAGAGCTGTTTGCGTGTCACATGAACTGTCTGAATGACGGTTCTTTACTTTATCATTAAGAAAAAAACACAAATCCATTCCTACTCCTAGTCATGGTCTCCAAAAGTAGAGCACTTATAATTGAATTTGGTGGGGTGTGAAAAAGAGTTATTCCTTCATGAGCTACAAAATAATAAATGCACAGTTACTCTAGATCGATACGTTCAACAATTGCAAAAGAAAAATGAAACACTTGAAAATTGAAAAACATCCTTTAATGCTCAAACAAAATACTGCCCTTCTCTAGTAAGGCAATGCCCGCCCAAACGCACCACGTTTTTCACATGAAAACATTTATGTATCATCTGATTAACATTGATTTAAGTAGTTACATCACTTTAATGGTAAATTTAAATTATTGAAGATTTACTAAAGTGTCAGTATTGCAAAAATAATAAGAAAAACAGTGCATTCCTTCACTGAATCAAATCTTGAGCTCCGGTCTTGTTCCTTATGGAAGTGAGTTTCAGTCCATAGAAATTTCGTATACGATTAAAAGGGCAAAATGATGGCAAATATGGGTTGAAAGAAAGATTTTTTGTATATATATTGCTTCAAGGAGCCTCTTCGTTAGGATCATAACTCTATAAAGACTGTTTTCGCTCCTGAAAAGAAGTCTTCTGTTATAAAGCTTGTACTCTTGATGACGGGGGGAAAGTAATACTCTCTAATGAATCTCCGTTTCGCATGTTTGGAGATTCTGGAAGATCACTCGTTAGGAGGAGAAAAATAGAGCGCTATCTCGAGTCCTGTGTAGTGCCCACGGTGAAGCATTCGCGTCCTCTCCATGACTGGGGCTGCTTCTCTTCTATGGAAAGTGGAGCACTATTAATTTTACCAAAGGACAATGCCAAAACTCAAATGGTGCCAAAACGTACTTCATCAGAACCTTTAACTAAAATTTCAAGAGCATTTTAAAGATGACAACTGTATTTTCCAGCAAAATAGCGTCACAAATATATAGTAATTAAAAGGTTCTTTGCTGAAAATAAAATCGACCCTGCTTGTACAACTCACTTGTCCGACCGCACCTGGAGTATGCCGTACAATTTTGGAGTCCTTCATTGCGAAAGGACATCGCGAGATTGGAACGCGTACAAGCCAGGGCAACGAGACTGATTCCCTCTATCCGACATAAAAGTTATGAGGATAGACTAAGGGAATTAGATCTGTTCTCGCTGGAAACCCGTAGACTGCGTGGTCAGCTCATCGAAGTTTTCAAAATACTTCGAAGGTTCGACAATGTTGACTACCGGGATATTTTCACACTGAGTGAGAACAGAGCGTGCAATCACGGCTTTAAACTTGAACTGAAGCGTTACAACCGCAATCTGTGTGGAAATTTTTTCACCTACAGTATCTGCGGTATGTGGAACGCACTTCCAGTGGAAGTTTTCAACAGTGAATCTGTTGACCAGTTCAAGTCAAGACTAGACAAAGTCTTGAAAAGTGGCCGTTTAGGGACGCAAAACAATTGAGCAGCCTTGTGCCCGCTCAATTGCTAGTCCAAAGGTACCCTCCTTGAATGGACCGTAAGGTCTCTTAGGGTACCTTCTTTCTTTGTTGTTACTCCTTGTTGTTACCATTTGTCGCCTTAGCCGGTAAAATTTGTCAGATTTGAATTTAATGGAGAATTTGTTGGCGATACTCAAACAGGCCGCTTGTAAACAGAAGCGATTGAATTGTATGCAGTTGCGGGTGTTTATTGAGCAAATTTAGTAATATTAGTCAAGATATCATCACAAACTTTGTCTCCAGCATGCCAAAACGAATTAAGGGTGCTCTGAAGAACAATAGACATCATTGTAAATATTTACTGCGTGCATCAATTGACTGTATTCCATTATAAAATGGGTTTGGGTTCTAAATTGTTTGATACTTCACCATTAAATGTTCGAATAGTTTTATTAGTTTGTATATATGAAGAAATATCCTAGTCTTATAGCCTTGAGCCATCCATGTAAATAATAATAGGAACTACTTACCTAAAAAAGTTTTACATTAAAACTTTTATTTGTTTAGGAAAATTATATTTATTTCTTGATAAATGAATATAAACTGACTCAAAAATTCAAATATTTAATAATTAAAAATCAAACGACAGATTTGAATGTAATAGCTATAATCTCTACGTGAAAAATTTTAAAACTATGTATGTAAATTTACGGGCAATTTCTTTTCTTACTCAGTTGTTACGATATTGAAATAATGTTTGCCGAAGAGAAACTTAATAATAGGGACATAAATAGTTTAAAGAATTATCCTAATGGTTATTTCAAAAGGTTGGGTGTAATTGAATGTAGCTATTATGTTTTTATCGAATTTTCTACCGGTCAAAAATGGTTGAGATTTTTCTCATGTTTTAAAAAATGCTCTTCTTCTAAGAGTAGATGATTTTGATACCTCGGCTACTATCCACATCTTTCCAAAAAAAGGTTTCAAGTATCTGCATGAAAGGAAGATGTAATATTATCAAATAAAGCAACTTAAAAATTCTTTGAGTATGAAGGCATCTTATCTATGCTGTTTAAAATATTGGACATCCGAATCCCCATCATTTCTGACGCGTATACTATTTTAATAAATTATTTTTAACGTTATTTTCCCAACCCATCTGCACAGCAAAGGTTTCGGGAATATGTTTCCTATTACATAAATTGCAAGATATTTTAATTAGAAACTTGATTTTTTTCTTTTTCATTTAATCTCTTAAATCAATGATTTTCAAGCGTTTCCTGGTAAAACATTTGGCCAATAGTTCATCTCAAATAGAATCCTCTTCATTAACTTTATTTTAATATTGAGGTTTTAAAGAGTGATCTTGTGACATTGGTTTTCCCCACTTTAAAAAATTTTCATTTTTCCAAATGCTCTGTTTAAATGCAAGAGATAGAAATGTTAATAGTTTGCTAAGTATTTCATTGGTCCATACAAAATTCTAATTTTTAGATGGATCTTTAACCTAATGCTAGAATGTTACGTTGATGCCGGGAAAGTTTAACTTCCATGGAATTTCTTTTCTCGTTATTATAATTTTACATTGCTTAGTTCCTCTTATGATGGTCTAGCTATAAAGTTATTTTCGCTTGTATCAACTTGAGAATTCACTCGTTCTATTTTCTGACAGGCCAAAAACCTCGAAATCACCTAGAGAAGCGGCGTTGCAAAGAGAATCACATTGACTATCCTTCCGATTTTGCGTCTTCTTTAAGTTTCTTTTTGGGATGCAAAGAGTACCATGTGAAAATAAAAAATATTTTCTAATCTGTTGGAGAATGAGTACTCACTTCATTTGTCCTCCACATGAAAATTCTTTGGACTTCAGAATTTCTTGTTTTTCGTGTCTACTTCAGTCGTTTCTTGTCGTTTTTGCTATAATGTTTTACAGGGCATTTTGGATCTCAACCAGATAAGAGATTGAATGAACTGCCAGGAAGTATCCACTCCTATTCTTCTCTCTGATAAAATCTGAAGTGCCTTGAGCACAGTATATATATATATATATATATATATATATATATAAGGTTGAATCAAAAATCAAAAGAGTTTGGACTATAACGCGGAACCCGGCAGTTCATGCATATTAAAGGGGAAACACTACAAGCAAAATCTAAGTGTTGTAGCATGACATCTTCATGATGCAATTTCTCCCGTCCATAAAGAAAAGAATGATGACTGCGTGACATAAAGATATCCTCCAATCTGAAGGAAAATAATAAAGAGTTCCACGTTAACATTATTTCATTTTGAAATTCCACCCCTATTGAAGTGACGCACGCTAATATATATATATATATATATATATATATATATATATATATATATATATATATATATATATATATATATATTTATATACATGTATATATCAGAGGCGACTCCAGGTCATCAGCGTCACTCGGGCTCATCATCATAAATTTCGCATAGCACACATTTGTAAAGAACGTGAAAGACATAATGCACACCCCAGACTTATAGTATAGACTTATAATATAAAAATATAATATAAAAATATAGTATAATATAAAAATTACTCACTTCATTTATACATGAACTCCAATCTTCTTGGTTTGATGGCGAACTCGCATAATATCCTATCGTGCAGCTCCTTCTTCTTGTCCAAGTCGTTCAAAATGCTTTTCTGGATGGAAATACGAGCCAGTGAAGACAACTGTTCTTGAGCCAATGTACTTCTCAGATATGAGTGGATTCTATCCATCGTAGAAAACCTTCTCTCATTAGCAATTGATGTTAAGGGAATGGTTAGCACTAGTTTTCAATGAAGGAGTTGGCCTGCTTGCTCGAATAATTTCACGTTTTTCGGTAATATTTCTATCCGAAATGGCTTATTTTTTTAATCTAGTACTGTCTTTCACAATTTTGAATTTGACAGTAAAAATAAAACAACTCTGCAAAATACAACTGATCTTTACACACAGACGCACATAATAACAGCAATAAAATAAGGACAGCGGCGTGCACAACAAACATCTGACTGTTGCCTGTACTGTACACTTGACAGGAGATGCCAGTTAGTCTTTTACACATTCCAGGCTCGTTCGTATTAGCTGAGGATGCAGGATAATTTATGGTTCCTTTAAGAATATTGTAGAACAGAAACTTTCCATAGATTGGAACTTATATCCTAATGTGTATAGAAATCTATTGTTTCAAAAAAACATTAAATTTTAATTATTTTAAATTTTTTAACATTATAAAGAACTCAGGATGTAACTTCTGAGCACGAGTCAAGGGCGTGTGAACGATCTCGAGTCAATGTCTGCTACCGATGATATTTTTTGACACAGGGACCATCTAAGACGACCGCCAGACGCTAAACGAAAATATATGAACTGCATTTCATATCAATTAATTTTATTGATTGGTATTTTGCTTTTTTGTGGGCGATCCCTCTCCTCCGTATCATCCTTATAAATATTACAATTTTCAAGATTTTTTGTTATTCCTTGATAATGAACTCGAAATAAAGTTCAAAAGTACTTGGAATCCTCGCATTAATTTTCCCGGTGGACTTTGTTGCATATAAATATATATATATATATATATAAATATATATATATATATATATACGAGGAGCGGTCAATAAGTTTTGCGAATAGATAGGGCAAAACAGAGGAAGGAAGATGGCTGTTTGTGGGGGTGTTAGGACAAGTTATTGCAAGTCACACTCCTGCCTCGTCTACTTAAGAAGCAGTAGCTGATTGCAGATCGTCAGTCACAAATTTTTCAACAATGAAGAAGGTTGAGCACCGCGCAGTGATCAAATCTTTGACTAAGAAAGGCAAGAAGGCAAAAGAGATCCATGAACGCATGGTTTCAGTGTACACCGACACCGCCCCTTCCTCTGCAACCAATGCTCGCTTGAATAGGGAGTTCCGCCATGGTCGTGAGTCCCTTGAAGTTGACTTCCGTCCAGGACGCCCGTCAGACGTGACCAACGAAGACAATGTGGCCCGTGTGGAGAGGATGATCCTCAAAAATCGACGGGTTAAGGTTGAAGAAATCTAGCGAGAACTTGTAATATCACATGGAAGTGTTATCAACATCATCCACGACAATTTGGCTATGACCAAGGTCTCTGCCCGTTGGGTCCCTAGAAACCTCACGCCCCATGATCGACTTCAACGTCGTTAAAAGCCACAAGGCTAGAGTTGCAAAGATGCCCTGCGTGAGTGCGGATTCGAAAAGCTCAACTATTCCCCTACAGTCCAGATCTGGCCCCTAGCAACTACTTTTTATTCGGCCATCTCAAGGCTGCACTGCGTGGACGCCGGTTTGGGGACGATAAAGATGTGAAGCTCGCCGTCCAGGAGTGGATTGAACAGCAGACGGGAGATTTCTGGTTGTCGGGAATTCCAAGCCTCAGGGACAAGTGGCGCAAGTGCATTGAAGTCGAAGGTAGTTATATTGAAAGATAATAAAACACTTTTCATCCTATCTCGTTTCCTTATATCAGAATTACAAAACTTATTGACCGCCCCTCGTAAATATTTCCTCCGCCGCTATTCACTTAATAATTGAAAATAATATAATAAACAGTTGAGTATAATCTGTATCTAATTAGTATTTTATGTTTTCCTTTTGATTTTGTAATCCCTTTAATGTGTTTTTGCAATTTGTGCATAAGTAGTTAGAGCAACGTTCTGCCTTTCAATGTGTGATACTAAAGTTATTCCTATTTTTTCAGTGATTATCACATTGTTAACTTAAAAGTGGTAATTTAGTAAAAAATTTCTCCCAAGGAGTAGATTTCTGTAGCTCAAAGAGCTAACAAACTATTGCCTTGTCCAGAGAGAGATTATCCCAAATCAAAATTGCAATTAAATTGAAATGCTTTTGAAATGGTGTCCAAATAACAATTAAGTGATACAATGAGACCAATTCTTTCAAAACAACGTGATGATCAATCTCGCAAAATGTGTACAACTCCGAGGAAAGAGAGGTTGCTAAAGAGGACATATCTGGCCTATAGGAAAAAACCTCTTCTGCTGTAGCTGCCTAGTTTCGGGTAGCAACAAAAAAAAGAGATATATAGATGCTTAATGAGAATAAGGTTATTAGAAGCTCAACTCAAATCATATAATGCTAGAAAGAAACCGTGGACAAGAAAAAGCGATTCTCTTGGGCAAAGATCATGAAGATTGGACTGATGATGATTTGGCTAAAGCTGTTTCGCCTGGTAAAAGCAACTTTGAGGTAGTTTCTCCAAATTAGTTTCCATCAATTTATTACGCTTGTACACATTTTTATTAGATATCAAAAGTGATCAGTAAAAAATTTATATTTCTCCCCATATCTTTGGAACCCCTGGAGCTGTTCATGTTCCTCGAAAGATTTGGGAACCTTATGACCCAAGGTGTGTTGTCTTAACAGTCAAATTTAGCGGTGGCAGTGTGATGGTTTGTGGCTGTATGTCGAATTCAGGACAAGGATTGTTGTTCACTTGTGAGGGCAGAATGTATTCCAACACTTACACCAGCAAGTTATACCGGGTTTATCATCCGTTTAGGTAAGATTTTCAATCATGACATACTATATGGTGTAATCTTACAACAAGAGAATGCTCCATGCCACACATCTAGAGTCTCAAAGGGTTGGTTTGAAAATAAATGGGTGACGTTGATGGAATGACCACCTAAATCTCCTTACCTCAAACCTTTTGAAAATTTTTGGTCACACTTGGGAACAAGAGTGACGGTGAACAAATTTTCCTTAAAAAGTGAAGTAATAGTTAAAATTCCTTAAGAGTGGTAGATATTGAGCCACCCCCAGTGCCAACTTAGTCTCAAGTATGAAAAAACACATTAAAGCGGTTATAAAAGCAAGAGGAAGACACATCAAATATTAATTATTGATAGAATATACGAAATAATGTTTATTTGTATTATGACAGGTAGGAAATAAATGAGTTTTAATCCGATTCTTCAATTTTTCATACCTGCCCCATAATTTCGGCCAAGGCTGTATATTTGGTGGCACGGTTTGGTCGAACATTATGAAGTACAAATTTCTTTAATTCAGTTTTTAGGGTCTTTGCTCGTTCTTAATTCTGATACTCTGGGTTCATTTTCTGTCACTTATTTGTCATGGGATTATGTCTCAAATCTTTGCAAGTCACCTGAGGAATTTAGAATGATATAGTAAATTAGTTAAAAAGATTTTCCTAGTCAGAAGTCGTAGTTTGTGTCAATAATAAACCTTTATGCCTTTATTTGCTCCAAATACTAGAACTAATCATCGACTCCAAAATGTTATCAATGACTGAAATAAAGAAAATGAGCAGAAAATCTACCGCATCAGGCTTTATGCTTTTTTTATAATTCCTGACACATTTGCCTTGTTTTTTAATTAAGGTATTTGTATCTTTAACAGGAAAAACATTCTCAATGCGTTAATTTAATGTCTTCACGTGGTCCGGAGCACCCGTATGCCAGCCTCATGAAGGGGCCGAATGTAATATCTAATTGGCTTATGACTATTTCTATATCAATAAAACGCTTTAGCTCGTCTTTTGTTTACGACGATAGGTCTTTTTGATAGTTCTTTTCTTTTTTATTCGTTTGACCCAACGGTAATTTTAGAGATAAGGTTTTTAATCGATTGCTGGTTTTCGAAATTTTATAGAATCTTTTAGGTTCTTTTATACCTTTTTTAATTTTACTATTTTTCCCATGGCACTTTGTTTGCTCTATTCTAACATATAGGTTTTGGCGTAATATTTCGACATTTAATGAAAAATATAAACCGAGAAAAAACATTATACTTACATTATTTTGTGCTTTCAAAATTTAAATTGTATTTCAATTTAAAAGTTTTAAGTCGTATGAAATAAGATAAAACAATACAAACTTTAAACTTCGATGAGATGAGAGCTCTCGTGTTTTGCTAACGCTCATACATATTACTAATTGTTTTTTTAATTTTATCGGCTCTAATTAATTACAAGTTAAATCTCAAAGGAGTCTAAATTTCGAATTGTTTCCTATTTACATATGCTGGTGATTTTTGCCCTAATTTCTATTCAGGAATTATTTTGTATCTCCTACATTTCTTTAATTTTAGAAAGTTTTACTTTGCAGTAAACGGCATTCAAGGAATCCGAATGAAGCGATGCGTGAGTAAAAAGAATATTTTGCTCACCTTTAGGAGATTTGTGGAAACTACCTTCTCTCAGGTATCTTTAAGTCTGATAAAGCCTCAAAAATTTATGACTTTTGCAGCTGTCCTTTAAGCTTGTCATGTCTCAAATATTATCCGTTATGAGCGGCAACGGTCTCATCATTTCCATTATTTCATTTCTAAGCCCTTAAAAATGTAAAAATCTTTATCTACTTAGTTTAAAAAAAAAAGTGGTAGCTAGGTTTGGTACAATGACGCTACGATTCTAATTAAGCCATGGTTGCGATTGTTGAGTGAAGTTCATCAGGATTAAGGAGTAATGTATGACGATGAGGGCCAAATATTTCTGATGAAAATTTCATTAAATTTCTCCAGCTTATATGAGTGTAGATTTACCGTTCGATACCGCATAGTATTTTACTCTATAAGTATATGTAAAAAAGTACTGTATTCCTTTCAAAAAGATACAAGAGATTGGAGGTAGAGCAAATAGATTTGTTGAGTCTATATGGAAATTATTCATAAAAAATGTGTGCAATTTGAACAAAACTTAGAAATGCAAACTTCACCTGTCTGGCACAATTGGACAAATGCAACAAATAATAAAACAAAGAGATTTGCCGTCTTTTTAAACATTCATTATATAGAATTTGAGGTAGGAAAAAATAAAACTAGTAAAAATTAAAATTAAAATAAATATTATAATAACAATAATAATATATGTTTAAAATTTGGATGAGAAATTTGAATATAGGTGAATAGTTTAAAGTTTATAATTATTTGATCGCTTAATATTTTAGCAAAATTCCTTGATAATGCAAATACTGCATATTCATTTCAAGGGTATGGTAAGAATCCAATCTAAAGTGTTTAAAACGTCGAAGGACTTTTTTCATTAACATTACAAATTTAAATACAAAACAAAGGTTCCCGTACACATAGAAAAATGACATTTAACATTATATCGCATCGTATTTATAAGTAATTACAGCTTGAAAATGCTTGTCCTAAATTTTAATTAACTTGCTGTAGTCTTCACAAGAAGTTTTAATTCAGTTCAACTTAAAATATATAGATACAGTCCAATAAGTCCAGAACGCCTGTATTTCTATTACAACATCTTCCATACATTTTGACAACAAAATTCCAAGGTTTCCTAAATTGATGTGCGATTACATACAGGTATAAGCTACTGTTTTGTAAAAGTAAAACCAATTTTGCTGGGTAAATGGAAGTTATTGCCAGATAAGCAATTTACTAAGTAAAATTAGTCTTCAAATTAATTCTAAGTATCGGGAAACAAATTTGTTTTGGAATATAACGATTAAATTACCAGTGGGAAACGTTTGCAAAAATTATAGGGTATTTAATATTTATTTTGTTGATACTTTTCAGCAAAATTCTTGTTCCATTACTCTTGAAGAATTTTATCGAGTTCTTGCACTGTTTTTGGATTCTTCGCTTTAGAGTGCTCTTTGAGAACCTTCCAAACATTTTCAATGGCAATGAGGTCTGAACTACAATATGATTAATAACAGTGATGTGATCTCCGACCAGGAAGTTTTCCACTGACCTGGCTGTGTGTCAGAAGGGGTTCCTCTGCACGAAAATTGTAGGTTGGGCTTCGGAAGCTCACAGGTGAAGCGAAGCCTAACCCTTTATTCGCAAAACTTCCCTCTCATTATAATGCATTTGCCAGGCAATCATTTGACTGGTCTACGACGAGCAAACTATCTACCATTCGATCTGAACATATTGAACTTATTTATATTCATCACTGGAATGGACCTGGCTCCATTGGTCATCCGTCCATGCAACGTGTTCAATGGCATATTCAAAAAGAGCCTTCTTGTTCTTCAGAAGGTTTAATGGGTTGACCGCGGTTATACTAGCAGGAAGATTGTCTTCCTTCGGCAGACAAAACACAGACTCCTTGGAGAAATTGTTGGCTTAATTCTCACTAGTTTCTCAAGAAGATACTGCAGCCGTCTTGAAACGCTCCTTCTTTACAATTTGGGCAATAGCTTGGTCTTCTCTTTTTGAGGTCTAAGTTAAACTAGGGGTTGCTTTAATAGCATAAATAAACCTGTTTTTTCCTGATTGAGAGAATATTATAGACTACACTTATGGAGCGCTTAACTGTCTCTGTATTGGCTGAAATAAAAAGATCATCTTGTTAGCGTAGCTTTACGGTTAGATACCATATAGAGATGCGTGACAGATGTCTTATGAATGTTACCTGTACAAAAGCTACTAAATGTGATTGAATTGAAGCTAGTTGAGGTGCACACAAACAGTTGACCACTTTCGTTTTATTTATCAAAATTTGCATAATCTTTACCGAGGCATAATTTGTACCTGATGGTTATCATACACCAATTTTAGAATGTTTTGCTTTTCTCTAACAAAGGTTAGGGAAGCTGTCGTGATAGAACTACAAGCATTCTGATCTTTATGAACGTTATTGTATATTTGTATTCTTGATAATATGGAGGGCAAGTTTAAATTCTCTTACAATCATAAGAATATCAGGCGTTGAAATCGGGACTACTACAATAAGAGTAGACTTCATCTCTTTCGTTTTACACTTGGCATGAAGAGAATTCTTCATATAATCCCCGATTGGTTCTCGTCTCCGTCTATTATCTTTGTGGTGATTCCAACCCCTTCCATAATTCTTTATTCATACTATTTGCCATAGCATGTTCTGTCATATAATTAGAATAAAGATAGCATCCAAACATAAGTAAATGACATCAAAAATTAGATAATTATCAGAAATGTTGAAATTTATAGAGGTGGTCTGACTACTTTGAATTCATTATTTTATTATCTTTGAAAAATTCTCTACAAGATAAATTCTTTGGGGCTGAGGGAACTTCTGGGCTTAAAGGGTCCCGTAACTTTGACGAATTTAGGGAAGTTCTTAAGAGGGAACCTCAAGTAAATCTATTTATTGCATGAGTTGAAATTTTCTTAGGATAAAAACATTCGATGTGGCACTAGCTCGCCTGCCATCCGCTATGTGTTCGCATAATCTCTTTTCTATAGTTATTTTGGTTTCACTTACGTAGAACGAAGGGCCCTCAAGGAATTTGTTGGGATTAAATACACACCTACTTAATTAGTCTTCTCTTTAGGGTAGCTGGAAGAGAATGTTTTCAGGATGGTTAACGGGTATGAAATTGTTGTTTCGTTAGGAGAAAGTGGGTTCAATCGTTAAGGGAAAAGAGAAAATGGATTATATATACAAATCATTTAGTGTCTGGTTTTCTCATTTTGGTGGAGTAAAATATTCTAAGGTCTCAATATTAAGGTGGAGTTGATATTTTAATTTAAAAAAAGTCAGTTCGTTTTATTTCATGAAAGTAAAAAAGAATGGCACCACTTATTTTAAATTATCTTCAAAACATGTTTTTTGCTCCTTTTATAATCTGTTAATCGTAATTTTAGAAAAAAAATCAATGTAAAAATAAAATTGGTTCGTTTACGGTGAGAAGTAAATTTGATTTAACACCTATGAATTTGACATCAAGAAGAGATAATAAACAGTCATTTTTCCATTGGCCTTTGAGAAGTGCGGTAGGGTGGATGCCATTAAACTGGTCAATAAGTTATAAAAGGGGATTTAATGGCTTAAATGAGATGACATCTTCAACATACCCATCTCATACTAAATATGGGCGTTAGTATAATTTTAGGGATTAGAAACACATCAGAATGATACATGCATGATTGAAAAGAATAAACAATGGAGGGTTGCCTTTGTGTTGCTAAAAAACCAGCACCATTTTGAGGTGCTTTGAATTCCAACTTTCACGCCTAAGTAACGGATTCGTTAGCATCGAGAGCGGATACAAAACTGCAGCGTACAAAAGGCGCTGGTCATCTATTAGCAGACACGCTTAGTGAAGGTTTTTCTTTTCACACGGAACCTGCCTCAGCGATATTTAGATCTACACTTTCTGCACGTGGAAAAGTGTTCTATATTCCCTAGTTGGTGTCAAAATACAGTACTACCACTGATTCTTCATCTCCAATGACGCCCGGGTTCGCGTTCCCTTGGGATGGCAAGCAGAGGTCAATCTGATCCTTATTTTAATTTCATTATTCAATTTGGGATCTCGCCCACGATTAGAAATGAATGGGTGATGTTATTAACTAACTAATACAATTGCTTCACTAAATTGTCTAGCCGATATCCGCTAAATATATTATTTACGACAATATATGTATAGAGACTCATACTACGGACCATAAAAATCCTAAGTGAAAATATTTCGTGCCTTAAAAGATTTTTAGATCTACAAAGAAAGAATTCGAGGGGCAGGTGACAAGTAAGTTTAAAGTTTTAGAACTAAAATAACCATTTCTTGACAAAATGCTGCTTAAAAGGTATTGGAATTCCAAACTTGAATATATAAAGTTTGTAAAGTTAGAAATAAAACAGAATGCCATTTAGGAAGAATTGAAGAAACAAGATTTCTTAGGGAAAGAATTTTAAGTATTTGTCCTATTTTCTTATACATATACATATATTTCATTATAAATGTCTTAAAGCTATTATAATAAACAAATGGTTTAGTAAATTTGGTTACTACATTTTGTGTAGATATTGGCTATGTAGTTTGTGTGGTCAGTTTGTAAGTCTTGGATTTGAAAGGCGTTGAGTTATAGTTTGAGTTGGATGGATAAACCTGTTCGAGAGTGGGGTGATTACCAAGGGGGATTTGTCACGCAGTTCTGGTACCAATCTTGGCGCAGCCAAATGGGTTTTTTATCCGTCTAGGCGGCTGCTTGTTTGCTTTTTCAGTGAATGCTTGGATTTCTCATGGCACTGACTCCAAAAGAGTAGAAAGTTATCATCTAGCTTCATTATAGACTGGGTAAAGATCAGCATAGATTTCCTCAAAAATAAAACAGAATCTTAAAGCTAGATTAAATATTCTTTATTCGGCTCGAACTTTAGATGGTTGGCAGATGTCTTTCCTTTATAATAGAATTCATCTTTAAACGCAGTTCAACTCTCGTTTTACATAGACGGCCCGCATACCACTGGTATTTTTATAATTCACTCAAATTGGTTTTATACATTTAATCAGTTCATATAATATTAAATTTATTCATCTCTACTCACATTGACACTATTTTATAGTAAAATTGTTTTTATTTTAATCGCAGATATCTACATATTACAGAAAAAAACATTACTTTTGTTGTTTTCCTAAGTCAACATTTACAGGGTTGCCAATGTCACCATTTCTCTTATTTCAGTGCTCTTAAACAAGTAACCTTTTTTTGTTAATCTTCTTCGATTTATTTTAAATATATTGACGGAATAAGACTGAAATTATTATCTATTTAATTTTACACTAATTTTATATTTATTAAACAAAGTTATTAAATTCAAGGGTTTCGTTTCTTTGTTACGTTGGTTCAAAGTTTTTTCTTTAAATTAAAGAATATTTAGTTAGTGGTCAAAATAATTTAAAGAAATATGACTAAGCTTTGAATCTGGATTATAATGCAAAAGAGAGATCTACGATTGGGAATCAGTGCTCTTTAAGAGCACTCTTCATTCGCATTCCTTTTCATGCAATTTTATTTTTAATTTAAAGCTACCCCATTATAAGACTTCATAAAACTCCAAATTGCTCATTTTTTAGGTATTTTTGGTTGTCTCATTTAATGTTGCAATGTGAGCACTACAGAGTAATAAAGGCTTGAGTTCAAACTGTGAATACATAAGAAACGTTGCTTCGACAATCTGCTGCTTGATGATATCAAATTCTCTTCTCCACTTTGTTCTAATTCCGTCTAGAAACATTGCACTTTTGTTAGAAGTATTCACATTGGATTCTTTGAAGGAGGATTTCAAATATTTTACTAACGCGACGATTGCATTATGCACTATTTAGCTTAAGAAATAACCCTTATTCAGGTCTCTTTGGCACCGTCTATCTCTTATATGACCATTTGTAATGATCAAAATGGCTTTATTTTGCACTTTGCAATTTGAGTAGTTGTTATAATGCTTGAATTTAGCAGAGTTTTAAAGAGTTGTTTAAACGTCATTAGATATTTTAATTTTAATATATTGCTATAAATTTTTTTTCCTCCTATTGTAAGAGACACCATATTGTTAATATCTTTGCATTAACCATTGACAGATATTTGCAGTCTGGAAACCTTCTGAGAAGACCTTATAAAGTTTACACCCATCTTAATTTTAATCAGTTCTGCTCTAATTAGATGAAGGATTTAATTTATTTATTGTTTGGTAGTGGGGGAGCGATCATTGCGATTTACCAGTTTTCTATTTTTCAATTAAAATTTTTAACATCACAATCACGAAATCGTCATAGTAAAACCTTGGTTGGTGATATATGTTTAGCATTTCATGTAGTATTTTATCTAGTATTTAATTTACTCTATTGAAGCAGTTTAAATTAAAAGCCAGCGCTATACATTGATAAATGCCTTTTGAACATCAATGAGCAAAATGTTTTGAGATTACTATATTTTTATATAATAAAATTAATAGAACTATCCAAATCCTGCATTTTGTTTTAGCATGTTTTTATCAAAATTTGAAGATGAAATATAAATAAAATGTAGAGACCAAACCAATTTTATTAATAAATATAATCAATTGATGTGCGCAGTCAATATTTACTTACAATGACGTCCCTTGTTCTTTAGAACTGCTCTAATTCCTTTTGCTAACTAGTAACTATATATATATATGACGAGGTATACCATCGTAATAAAAAATACAACTATCATTCCTAAATAGTTCGTTAAAATTTTGAAACGATAGATGCTGATGAGACACGTTTTTTCGCCTTAGATGAGCTGCAGCCCAAGACTTGAAGAAAGTATTGATGCTTAATCGTGTGGACAACACAGGATACGTGAAAGCGTTTTTCTTTTCTCTTCTTAACGAGAGATCTTTCAGAAATTCTAAACAAGCCGAAAGAAGCTTTATCAACGAATATCGCTATACGTTGTTTCCATATTTATTTTAAAGTGCAGCCTATCATTAAGGTTCTTCTTGAAAAGATGGCGCTTCTTCGCAACACTTCTCGCCTGTCGAAAAATCCCCGTCAAACTGTAGGCGCTGACCCGTTCACGCATGCTTTTTACAATCGTGGGCAGGCTAGGCACTGGAATCAAACCAATCCTCTAGCTGTGAGATTACCATGAGTCTATCTATCTTGGCGTTCATTTGAAGCCCTTGGTCGTCCATAAGACTTCTTCACAGTAGTGTAACTACTCTTTGTAAAGTTATTAATTTCACTAAAGTTGGTGCTCCTTAATGCAATACCATTTTTAACTATGTCCTTGAATTTCGAGCCGCTTTGGTGAATATTACGAAAGAGATTATAATTACATATAATTCCTTTAACTCATATATTTCATTTTATCCTTTTGATCAATATCAAGGCTCTATGTACTGCAATTCACCTTATACAGAAGCAAGACCATAGCTTCAATTTTCTAAATGATAAATTTTAATATATCTCTTGAAGAGATGGCCCAGGAAAATACAATCATGATCCCGCTGCGTGCTATCAACGGACAAACTAAGCCCAGCCGGGAAAATGTTTTGAGTTTGTGTATGCAAAATTATGCATACCGTAGAAAGACTGCTAGATGTGGCCTCCAGCTCTGTCACTGCTCTCTGTGAAAAGGAGAAAGACATTGAGGCCATCAGCAAAGAAGAGGCAGTTGAGGTTCTCCGTGGAATCGGAATGCAGCCCACCATATCACCACAGATCCTGGCTCCCATGAGCGTAGTATGCCGTAGACTCGACCAATGGATCGAACATCACTTAAAAGAAGAAACTAAAGAGGAACTTCACCTACGACATACAAGAGCCAAGGTAGTCGAAATTATCAAGTCCAAGAACAGAAGGAAGAACAGCGACTTCTCACACATTTTGAAGGTACTCTTTGCTGAGACTACAATGGCACAAAAGGCTAAGGAACAAGGACTATTCATGTCACTGGCGATCAAATTAAGTCAGCGGCGATAAATTAAAATAGAAGAATTCACACCGATTCAACTTTCATCCAAATGCTATATAATGGAACAACACGCAACCAAGGAATCTGACGAGACACTGGAAACGTGTTCCAAATGTAACGAAACGGGTCACCACTGAATAGAGTGAAGGAACAATTAATTATTCAGAGTGCGTAATCTACATGCAGAACGATAGCTTAATGGATATGGCATGCCCAATCAAGAAAGAAATCCTCTCAAGGAAAAAGAAAAGCCGAAACAAAAAGAAACATGAATACAAAACACCATTTATGCTCAAGTAGCGAAGGTGGTGTGTACAGAAAACTCAAACAAAAAGATCTACCTGAAAATTGAAAATGAAAACTCCACGACGATCTTAACGTATATTCTTTATGCCCATGAAAGGAATCTGATGCAGCCGGAATCTTTCGCAAAGCAATTAAATCAGATGTTGACACTAAAGGAATGAGCGAAATATAGTTCCCAGATAACCACTTCTCAGGAGATTTCATGCAACTGCAGTTGGTGCCTACGCCGCAACCAGGTTAATCAAAAACCAAAAATAAAAATTTAAACCCAACTAAGAGAAAAGACCCAGGACTGGAAGCGAGAAAACTAAGAGAGGCTGCAGCTAAGAAGGCGACAGAAAATATTACGAAGAAAAACAAGGAGAGACAGAAACCACAAGTGCAGAATCATCGGTCTTCTCTGACTCCTAGGACACAGAGGCTGCCCCGAAAAACGAAAGCCCAAGAAAGTAAAAGTACCACCAAAATAACCCCTCGATGCTGTTGAAATTAATCTCACCATTTATGCATCCCAGCAGGTCCCCTTGCCCGAAGATATGGATTTCGGTAAGATCTTCCAAGGAATAAAAGTTAAGACCTTCAAGTAGGAATATGATGCCCCAGAAGAATTGGAGATGGCCGAGGAAGCTCTGCACAACCCAAACGTAACCGTATATATGCATACATGCAAGCAGATTTCCAGGGCCAATTTCAATAAAATAGATAAACGGCAAGAAAAACCACAAACAAGAAGACCTAATCAAGAAACAAAATGGAGAACATGAGCAACAGATTAAGAATCTTGAAACTAAAAGTTGATGGATGGGAAGGAAAAGCAACGGCGTATGGCAACATATTCCGTGTGCTAGACTTCGACATTATCTTGATAACGGAACACGGTATCAACACTACATCAAGCTAAATAAAGATAACTGGATATAAAGTAATCACAAAAATCTTTCACAGGAAAGGTTTGATGATGCTGCGATAGCTCTCTGAGGCACTATCTTGTTCCTGCACCTGTCGGAGCTGGGTGAGTCCTTCGTAGCTGCAGAGCTTCCTATTCCTACCTTGGTGGGTCCCCTTGTGATAACAGCATCATATCAACCACCTTGACGAGCCTACTTGCACTTACCAACTTTTACACATTGCTCTTGCACCGCAAAATGGCATTCTTAGGGGGTGACCTCTATAACAGATGTCGAGCAGCTAGCTATGCTCATATGTACGCAAGAAGTTGGATCTTATAAATAATTATGGAGAGAAGGAACATTCACAACATAGGCCGAGAATTTCCGACCTATATCTCTCACAGATCCGCAACTAGACCTGACATATTCATTATAACCAACGACTTTCCTTTCAATTACAATTGCGAGCCAGGCCCAACAGTCCCCGGTGACCACATAGTGATTCTCATATCTATCTCACTCGCACCGATCCAAATCCTTGTCACTTACAGGAAGAGCTAAGCCGCAGCTAATTTGGAAAGTTACAGACTGCTACATAGTCAACACGTCCCAGCCAACCATAAGCGAGGCAACACAGAAGGAGAATAACTGCAGCCTTCATTGAAGCCGACCGCGAGTGAGTACCCAAAATAGGGTAAAAAACACTTGCTTAACAGACATAGACCGAGGAAATGGTGCAGATCACTCGTGAGCACAGGGACGCGTGCGAGGAAGTTAGAAGGGAGGCACCGAACAGGGAGAGAAACTTGCAGCTCCGAGGCCTGAGTACAAAGCTAAGGCAGGCTATAAACATTTAGTAGGTTGAAATCTAGAATAGCCTAATAGCCAGAGTCGACGGTGAGTTAAACTCGGTTAAATTCTGGCAAGAAATAACAAATAAATGAAATCTATACCAAAAAAGAAAAAGGTTTAGAACGGGAAGTACGTCAAAGAGCCAGCTGTTCTGAATGAGAGATTTCAAGCCTATAGCAGAGAATTCTTTTCGATCACAGCGGAGGACACTGAAGAGTTTAACTAAATATTCGAGGCACATCTGATAAAAGAACTAAATCCAATGATACATCGGATGCACCCGCACCATCACGCCGACGAAGGGAGGGAGATGGTTGGCTAGGGCTGTCCAATAACATCGGAGGAGGTCATGGCAAATCTAAAATCATCAATCAGAAGGCACTAGGCTAAACGAACATCACTAAAAACAATCTGGTGAATGCTTCTAAGCAGATTAAACATGGAATTGCAGATATCTTTAATGCTTCCTTAAACACAGGTTACTTTCTTGGCGGTCTAAAGATAGCCAAAGTCATCTTTATATCTAAAGGGAACAAACCCCCAGATCAACTGGTTAACTACAGACCAATTTCTCTCCAAGAGTTCTTAGGAAACGTTTACGAAAAGCTCATGGCAAAGCGGCTCCAAGAAGAACTAGGCGAGCTAGGAGCCGACAACCCTGAGCAACGCGGGTTCCGTAAGAAACAAGGAACAGATACAGACCTCGCTCTTCTGACAGAAAATCTCGCTCACTGCAGAGCTGAGGAAAATACGTAGATGTGTTGATACGGGGTGTACAGAAGGCCGTCGATAAAGTTTGAAGGAGGGGTCTCCAATAGAAGATCTTGAACATCTAGCTAAATCCGATAATAGAAAGGGTCCTCTGCGATTAGATGATGGAGAGGAAAGGCTGAATCATGATCGAGGGCTTAAAAAGACCCAAATTCGAACTCTAGGAGGGAGGTCCACAAGGAAACTGTCTAAGGCTCTTTCTCTATCTCGTGTATACGTTGGACCTCCCTGCTCATAAAAGGAATAACGTGAACTATCTACAGTTTGCAAACGATATCACTCAAATCTTCTTTATTTCCTATAGAAACGCGGGAGTTCAAGCAAGGGAAACAGCTGCTGAAATAAAAAATAGCACTCGATACGAGATAAAGTGGAAAAAATTAACGCCAATGGTTCGTGATCCTCGTGGTAAACAGCGAAAACTCATCGACGTCATTGTCAAAGAAGAATTGTACCCGTATATCAACGAAGGAAAACTCCGTGGGCTCTGTATCGCAAAACAGAATATAAAGCCCATATCAACAACAAAATTTCGCTCCTGAAAAGTAAGTTTAGGAGGCTATATAGGTTCCGAAACCTCAGCACACGCAACGACAATAAGATATACACTGCTCTGGTGAGCTCAACCTTAGTATACCCTGCAGTCGTAACACAATCAGCGAGCTGTACGTCTCTCAAAATAATGCAGAGTTCAGAACCAAGCCACACTGATGATAGCTGGCGCGCGTAGGAAGGACCGTATTCGGCAAACATAACTGCACGCAAGAGCAGGTATGAAACCACTGTATATGAAACTCCAAAGGCTAGGGAGAAAATCATAGCAAAACTTAGAAGAAATAATACTGCAGGCGATGGAAGTAAATATCGACATCCACCAGAACCGACTGCATATCTACACATAAATATATAATAAACCCAAAATTGAATATCAGACTATAGTTTCATTGAATTAGACAACAAAATATTAAAAGAAGCAAGGGCCAAACTACAATAACAAGAAAAAAACGAGGCAAAGTGCCCAATGCCTAGAAAGAAATTAATAATAATCACAAACTACTCAGAATAAAGTCAAACAAGGAATCGATCACAATCTAATAAAAAAAGGCAAAATGCCCAAATAAAATAAGTATAGAAATACAATCATAAAACAAAACGCTTTCGTAGGACTAGATAGTCCTTCCTAACCTTGGCTGCCTTCTCTCGACTTAGGAAAATGAGGCGACAAGTAAATATGAGGACTGTCCTTTTAAGTACGAAGGGATTAAAGACGAGTCAAAATTATAATATTGGCCGACTTGGATACTATTTCAACAGGCTTCGGGTGGTTATAGGCTATAAACAAGTGAAACAAATTAAATTTTAATACTATACAGACAACAAATGTGATTAACAAGAATGATACACTTTAACAATTACGTTAATCGTCCGGAAAATAAAAATTGAAATGAATTTACAAATAATGTACTGTCTGAGCCGTACGAGGGACAATAAATACCCGAGACGGATCGAGAGAGACTAAAAAGTGAGTCTTGTGGTCGTAGAGCGTCACGCCTCTTCGACAATGAAAAAGAACATGTAATGGCTTATGATTTTCTGAAGGAGATCTCGAGTAGTCACTCGGGGCGAGTATTCTTTTCGGAGAGCGCAGCTAAGCGCCTTATTCTTGACTGAGTTCTTCGTCCTTGACCTCCCTCGAATAATGGTTTCTGCCTGCGAGCGTTAAGGGTACCGGGTGTCGTTCCAGAATTGCGCGGCGTCCTTAGATGATTCCAATGACCTCTCAAAATGCTACGTGAACACTGCGTGAATATTGCTTGAAAGAAAACGCGTGGATACAGCTCGCGTCCCAAATGCTCTGAGAATACTCATTTGATCATTCCTGGGCTGTAGAATATATACGACTCCACCGGAAGCTCTTTTGTTTGCCGACGGAAGCGATTCCTACTCTGTTCCCAAAGACAAGGCGGTGATGGTTTTAGTTCCATATCGCTAAATAGTGTCCCGGCTCCAGTCCGACTACGATATCGCTCCGGAAGTTTACCGAAAGGTTCCAATGGAATGTTCTTTGTCCGTGAGATATTCCTTTTTTCTTTAACTGTACGACTCGCTTTCGCTCTCTCTGATACAGGCAAAGTGCTCAATAAAGAGTAAAAAGAAAAACAATTTCAAACGTTACACACAAATGAGGCAACCAGCTACGAAAACCAAAGAAACGACATTAAGTAAAACAAGAAAAAGAGGCAAAAGGCCCAAATAAGGTAAAGATAAGAAAAAAGTAAAGATAAAATAAAAGAGTCGAAATGCACAGGAAATACTTAAAGGAAAACTATTAAAATAATAAATAAAGAAAAAGGAAAGAAGGTAGCTAACATGTTTGCAAAAAACATATTTGAAAGGCTCGAAAGCCCCGACGGAGGTAAAAGAAATATATATATATGATATATATATATATATATATTCATATATATATATATATATATATATATATATCTTGCCACATGTTGAAGACTGAGGGCTGAAACCTTTATAGCAATTCTGCTCCTGAGAAGCCCAACTGTATCACCTTGCCATGGTTGATTGCTATTTTTAGTACTAAATCAAGCTATTCATTATCTGTTTTGCCTGCTAGATTAAGAATCCATAAGAATTCTACATTGGGATTTATTTTAAATCGATAGATAATTATACGGTGGAATAAATAATGACAAAGTTGCTTTTTAGGTTAAAAAGACTGGCTGGGCGTCTAATATAAAGTGTAATTTACATTAAATCTAATTTTGACTTACACTTTGTTCTTTAGTGAAATATTTTATATATATAGAAGTGATGGGGGCCTTGAGAGCCTTTGTAATTCTTCTCAGCTAAATGCACATGCGACTCTTTCAAAAATTGTAGAATAATCTGTAAATGTTATGGTATTTCCTAAGGATTTATAAAATTTTATTAATTCTATCCTAAATTCATAAAATATTATCAGAGTTGCCAATATAGTATTTTTTAAAGCTAAATCTAGGAGTTTTTTATTTAGTTAGAAGAAAAATTCTGAATCCAGCATTTAGCAGGAAAGATAGCATTATTTATAATGATTTGGCATTTTATCGCATTTAACAAAAATATGTATTTTATATGTATTATATTTCATTTTTTTTAGTAATGAGTATCCTTCCTATAACACTAGGCAACAAATTTTGACTTTTTTTTTGCTTGTTTCAGACGTGAATAAGTGATTCTAATTAGTTCGAGGGCGCTGAATCCGAATTTGAAAACCAAAGTTGCTATCACGTCTAGATTTTGTTTAACCCCCTCCCCACTTTCGCTATTTGTTCCGATTAATAAAGAAAAATATCTTTTTATTTTGTAATTTTGTAATTTTTAAGCAAAAATATTTTAAAAGTGGGGAACCTTCCTTCTTTATTCTGGCTTAGGACAGACAATGTACATTACTGGCGAACTTACACCACCCTTCCTCCCCAGTTATGAAGATTTTATCGTATTGATTAAGTTTGTTATGCACTTAAAGTTTAAAGAAACTTTTCTCTAGTCTTCTCGTTTTACTTTTGTGAGACATCAAAGTTTGTTTTTGTAAAGACCAGCAATAATCTCCCATCATATTTGGATTAAATTTTCCTTGGTACCTCGTCTCCATAACCAAAGTTTGTTGTTTAAAACGTTCACCATGTTCATTACTAACCGCTCCCACATTTTCAGGAAAAGATCGAGATGAGAATGCAGAAAATGCATTTTAAGTGACATTCTAGATCCCATATTTTCATAGGCTTCCACCATATTGTTTACTATTTCTCGGTAATTTGGAGATTTAAAATTGCCGAATTCTAATTACCCCTCAGTAATTTGAATTCGAAGATATTTGAGCTTCAATATAGTCTAATTTATATATATATTAAAATTTTTAATATATATTAAATATATATTATTAATTAATATATATTATGATATATATTGATTATATATATTAAAAATTGAATATTGGTATAATATTGAGCAAAAGTGTGAAATAGCTTGAAAATGAAAATGAAAATTTCACAAAAATTAGACGTGATATGCAAATTCTAAAGACAAATTTGTAATCAGTGCCTAAAACCACCTAGAATCACATATTTTCTGCTCTGTAACAAAAATCGTGTTACACAGTGTAATGAGCAATTGCCCTCAACTTTTTGGGGAGAACTTCGTGTGGCTCAAGTCTTGATTCGTTCATTCTGGTGTTTGTGGTTGCCTCAGCGATGTGTGATACATTAGATAGATATAGAAATTTAGATCAAAGCATTTGACTATACTGTAGATATGTGTGAGGAGAGCTTGGGCCCAACTCAAGTAAATACATCGAAGAGTAAGGTGGTAATAGTTTGGTTGTTAAGGGGTGATATTAGAACTCTTGGTTTTATTCTTGACCAGGTGCGATTTTTTATTTATTTAGAATGAATCATGAATGATAGTGGTGGGGTTAAAGCAGATTACGACCACCACGTGAATCTTCTAACATGTTCGGTAACATGTCGCAATCTTATTGCGTCAGGTTCTTGTAAATAATAATGTACAAACCTGTTTATATGACTGTAATATTGTTGTAACTAATAATTTGACGGTGGAAGGTGTGTGCCACTCCTAGTCCCTATAGGTCAGAAAAATATGTAATTAAAATTAGTTTATAATGCGGCCATGGCGATTCTTTGCTCGTTTATAATTATTTTATTGAGGATTATTCTACTTAACCTCATAATATATAGATTGGTGCATATGTTGCAGCACCTATGAGTTATATATATACAGAATTTTCAATTCCTTGATGTATATCTACTTCCGCCTTTAAGATACCAATAACATTATTTTCATATAAATGTGCAAATGGCATGGCATTTTGTTTTGTTTTTCTGGCTGCCGTGCTGACGAGACTCATCGACCTTTCCGCCTCTAGTCTAGCCTTTCCTGCTTTACTAACATTTAGTTTTCTGCTATCTGTACCAATTTGTCAGCTCCCTGAACTATTTGTCTCTGCTCAAAGATCTGACCACCGTCTCATGTCCTGACTGATGAGAGGATTTGAAACCTCTATAAACAACGCCCTTTGACGTCTGCATCACAGGTGTGCACCGTTAATAAAAAAGTTAACTTCGTTAACCGTAAATCCGTTAACCAAAAAGTAACTTCGATAACCATTAATCAGCCCCTACTCTAAAACCTCCTAAAAACACCTTTAAAAAGTGCCAAACTATTAAATCAGCCTTTAATGGGTCTTTTTAAGGGCTTTAGAAGACCCCAAACTATAGTTTTTTGGCTTTAGAGTTAAAAAAGTCTGATTTCGTAATTTTAACTTTAAAAAGACCTAAAGAAGGCTGATTTCATAGTTTGGGACCTTTTTTTAGTTTTTAAAGGCGTTTAGAGGCAGAAAACAGGAAATAAAACTTAAATGAAACACAATATTAGTAATAAACTAAAAAAAAATATTGATAGAGTCGCCGAAAAAAAATGAAAACCTGATATATACATAATTTAATTTTTCCTCTTCTTCTCGTTTTTCATTTTGTTCATGTGATGCATGTTGCCTTTCATGAAAATTAGCATGTCAAAGTTTTCATCAGACATGAATGATCTCTTCGCCCTCAAGATGTCCTTGCCCATAGAGAACAAACGCTCCACTGCAGCACTGGAGTGCATGGCTGTGTTGAACTTCAATACAAGTCCAGCAACTCTTGCTCACCCAAAAAGGCAGACTGTCAGCAAGTCTTTGTAGTTGGTCTCTATCCAAATCTTGACCAAGTTCTGGGACTTGTTCTTTTTGAGCGATCTCTGGCTCCTGCTGCTCTCTTTTTGGCTGGGTTACACCTCTCAAGAAGTCATCCTCCTCCTCCTTGTTTTTTCTGCCTCAATTGTTGCCGCCATTTCGTAAGACTGCTGCCTCATGGCCTCCTCGACGATACCCTCAATACTTTGGCTCACCCTTGGGACTTTGGTGTTATCATACTTATCCAACCCGATGAGGTAAACCTGGGTTGGAAGGCAGCATCCAGCTGGCATTCCTCATCCTACAAGAGAATCCTAAACCTTTTGTCGATGCCTGCCAAAGGTGCGTCGCCTAAGGCGCTGCAGTAGACGAGGCCCTTGGATTTCAAGTCCTTGAGCCTGAAGATTGTCGCAGCAACTGTTGGCAGCAGATTCCCAAGGTAGGTTTGTTCCTTCACCTGGATCTTGTCGAGCGCTTTGGTCACAGGTGACATGACCTGGAAATAAAACAATGGAGAATTAGTAAATTTTAGTAATTCAAATTATTAATATGCATATTATAATAATATTATTTTATTATTTATTTATTACCTTGGCATACTCCTTCATTAAGTTGACATCTTGGTCGTTGAAGCTGTTAACTTTGAACTGGGTCATGACTCTGAGGAGAACAGGCGTATTAGTCTCCAGAATGGTGTTGAGGACTACCACAGTCATAGGTGGAGTTCCACCTCGTCGTGTTGGGGACAACCAGCCTCCTCATTACCTCAGCGTAGATCCTGTCTGCTGCCACAGTGCTACTATGCTGGTGGTTCCAGAAGGCTCGAGCCTTAGCAATGGCAGGCGTGTAGGCCTTCTTGAGCACGGCACTTTGCAGTGCAGCATCTGCATCCTTGCTGGTCACTAGTTTGAAGGTGTGGGAAGCACACCCTATGTGCGCTTGCAGTTTGATGGGATTGCCAACGACAACGTTTACGGATCAAGCCAACAGGGTAGGCTCAGCAGCATTATCAGTGTCGGTGTCCACATTCTGAATCATTGACAGGTCTGGCAGTGTGTCTTCCTCTGCCGCAAACTGAACAAAGCCCTGTACAAAGTTGCTACCCTTGTCTGTGGTAGTCCTGAAATAGAGAGACAGTCTAAGATTTTTTTAAAAATTACAGTCATTAAATATTACAATTGAATTGTGTTTATAAATACAAGTAATCTACAACTTATGTGAAAAATAATCATGATACAAATTGTTAATATAACTAATAGACTAATTGTCTAATAATTAATATTAATATAGTATCAACTATCTGACTTGGTGACTTTTTTCTCAACTTGGAATTCATAGTGGACGTTGACCATGGCCTGTGCAAGCACATCCTAGGTATGATGGAGTCTCAGCTTAATGCGCGCGAGCACTGCTTTCAGCCTCTGTCTGATGGTATCGTACAGCCAATGGACAGTCATGCCCAGGTAGTTTTTCTTGTCGGTAGAGCAGCAGTCAACTGTGGTGGCCACTCACTTAACATCGACAAGAACACTGAAATTTGAAAAAACCTAAGTTATAAATTTTAAGTTTTAAGTTAAAATTTTAATATTGAAAATATGAATTAAGTCAAGTATAAAAAGATAAAATTATGTCAATTAGTCATTGCCTGATCAGGTACTTCTTCAGGTCAATATGCAAATCAACGATTCGCCTACCCAGTATCCTTCTCGACAGGGAGCTCTTGCTGGGGTTCAGGGTCTTGATCAGCCTCTCAAACGTGTCAGACTCTACAACGTAGAGTGGCAGCATGTTGGCTACGAACAGGTCCACAATCCTTTGATCCACAGCAGCCAGGGATATGCTACAGCCAGTAGCATTGAAGCCAAAGGACTCTGCAATAGTTTTCTGGCGTGCTTTATTGCCAGAAGGAGGTGAAAATAGAGTCGATATTTACGAAGTGCTGCTGCCGCTGTTGGAACCAGAAGAAAATCTTCCTTGGCTTTTCCACAAGATGAACCTGCTTTGACCTTCTCCTCAAACTGCATGAACTTGGCTGATAGGTCGTCTTGGTGTGCTGTTTGAGGTTATTGAGGCTTGCCATGTGCCCCTTGATTTGCACAGTCTTGAGCAGGCACAGCTTGCAGTCGAAAATCAACTTGTCTCCTTCCCTTGACTTGATCAAGAAGTAGTCGTCCATGTGGTGCCAGGGGGTTCTGGGCACTGGCAGTTTAAAAGTTGACGATGTCAACACTGTACATAGATTTAACATATTTAAGTTCTTGAGATGACAGGATGACATATAAATTTCAAAATCACACTAGTCTGAATTGGAAATTTGAAAATAATAGAAAATTCAAAATCACACAAGTGTCTGTAAAATATTAAGTGATAGGTTTTGTAATGGTTTTCCGTTTAAGTTATTTATTTATAAGAACTTAAACAATATTAATATTTGAAACTATTATATAACATGTGGTTATTAGTAATTAAAAAATTTAATTTGCCTATGCAAATGCTAGAATATCAAATGAATATCAAATCGCTATAATAGCAGATACTCAGGTTGTAACCGTAATAGCTCTCCAGAGTGAAGTGAAGCCTCTTTCTATCGGCACTTCCTTTTATTTATAGCACTGCGTTGCGTGCTATAGTGAAATACCTCTTATATACCATGCTGCAGCGCGTTGCGTGCTATGATGCAATATATCATTTGTTTATTAAAGAAACTTAATATGATCTATTAATAGAAAATAATTGCTTAATTATCGAATACAAAAAAATGTCATTTTAAACTCACAATTCAAAATTTTATAATTAGTTATTTATAATAATAATTAGCGTTATATCAGGGTTGAAAGAATTTTGCATACATTATTAAATATGCTAAGACTCTACATCTGTATGTAAAATCTAAAAATAATAGAAACTTTTAAAAGTTTACCGGTTTTTAGGAATTTTGAGGGTTAGCGAAGTTGAGTTAACAGAAGTTAATTAGTCCGATAATGATTTCCCAAGTTAACTTTACCCACGAGCGCATTTTGCCTATTTAAATGGGTGCAATATATGCATTTTTCGTTTTAGGGAAATTTTAACGCTTGCCTATAAATAATTTTTTCTAGGACTACAGGCTCATATAAAACGTTAAAATTTCCATCTGCCAACATCAACTACGAATTCATATGTAAACATACTATTGAAGTAAAGTTACTAGTGTTGCTAAACACTTAGAAAATGCCTACCAGAACGTAAGCTCCATGTTATACCTATTACTATGAGTAATAATTTACTACAATTTACGGTTAATACTTTCCCCAGGTGTTTAATTAATGGTATAGACATCTAAACACTGCCTGTAGTTTTAATAATATAATTTTGTGGCTGATTGAATGTAGCTGCCCAATTAAATGAGCACCATAGGGGCTAAAATTTCAGTTTATATTAAGTAGTCTCATTTTCACAGTACCTTTAGTTCCATTGTATGTGTTACTTAGGCCTAATACTCAGAAATGTTATGCTAGGATAAATATATAGTTTTATTTTACATATAAACTTTCTGGATTGTTAAATTATCGATATTGGATAGCAAAATATTCAGCTTTTGGGGGAAATTGTTTTGGCAAAGCCTCCGCATATTGAATTTAACAATCGAAATACTCGTGGAGAGCCATCTTCATCATGAACTCTCCAATAATTTTTGGTGACTGAATTTCAGCCCAGTTAGAAGTTAAAGTTTGTAATATCGCACAACTTTAATTAATGTGCAATTGTATTTTGTGGTTAATAATTGTATGCAGAATGATATGTGGGCCCATATATACTGTATAATTAAAGAGAAAATATTGAGGTTTTTGTTTTGTTTTTTGAATAGAGGAAACGTTTGAAGACATGCAAGGTAGAGAAAGCGAAAGAGAGATGCAACTTCCAAATAAAGAATGAAGTCTAAAAAGCCTACTTACGCAAGGAATACCTCCAATTTGGAAAATATATATGCAAGTCCGGTTTCGAAACCAGTGCCACATAATCCAGTTATTTTTAATAAATGGTCTAATGAAGGACTCCTATTTATTGATGTCGTTAAAGTGTTTTGGAACAATGAGCTAATGGATTTTATTAAATCAGAGACAAACCTACATCACCATCCAAAATTTGGAAAACATTTGGCAGTTTCTGTTAAGGAACTCTATAAAGTCTTAGGTATTCTACTGTTATATGGATATAATATGGTGAGCAGATTCTAGAATGGATAATAATGACTTAGCCTTCTGACAATTATTTTTTTTATATTGAAATATGCTTATATCCATTTGTATGTACCAGTACCAAACCGCCGGTTCTTCTTATTCGAAGGCTACATTTTTTATATAATATTAAACAATCAGTAGGAGATAACATTTTTAAAGGTAGACAATTATTTGAGCAGTTCAACAAAGTTTTTTTTAGAGATTTATCTCCCTCTTCCGATGTCAAAGGCAATTGATGAAGCAATGGAGCCTTATTATGGACGACACTGGCTAAAACAGTTTATTCGAGGAAATCCTTTGAGCTTTGGATATAATATATGGTGCCTTTCTTCTCATTAGCTTTTTCTTGTAAGATTTAAGCTACCTATATGAAGGAAAAGATACTGGTCGCGAAACAGTTATGAGTGTTGGTGAATCAGTAGTAAAAACATTGGCATTGAAACTAGTTCGAAAGGGAATCATGCGTACATATATAACTTTTTTACCACCCTGACTCTGCTTTAATTATTGCTGGAAGAAGATATAAATCTAACAGGTATGATTTGTGGGGATAGGATTAAAGGTGTACCTCTTTCTGATATGAAAGAGGTAGAGAGAAATGAAGCAGGAGTGGTAATTGATCAAAAGAAAAACATCGTAGTTTGCCATTGGCAAGACAATAGTGATGTAACTCTTGCTACAAATTGAAGCAAGCGATGGTCAAAAAAATCAAGTGAGGTAGTAGTTCTACTACAACCAATAATAATACAACAGTGCAATCAAGGTATGGGAGGAGTGGACCTGTTTGATCAACTTCGAGCAAAGTATAGTTATATTCCGAAAACGAGTCTGGTACTATCCACTAATTAGATTTGTTCTAAATGCTTATATTGTCAATTTGTGTATTATTTACCGAAAGATCCATAATAACACCACTGAACTAGACTTCATAAGAAAGGATGTACAGGTTGTTCTAAAACCTGCTGCCACTCAAAACTCCTGATGCAATATGGTACGACAGAATCAATGGTAATATTGTGATGGGTTAAATAAAGCGGTATGGTGTTTGTAAAAAAAATGTCAAACGAAAATGTACGAAGTGCAATGTGGCATTGCATGTTCAATACTGGGTCCAATATCAGTATATGCCAAAATAATAAAATAAGTATCTCAATCTAATAAATATTCAATACCTCCCTTCTCTCTCTCTCTCTCTCTCTCTCTCTCTCTCTCTCTCTCTCTCTCTCTCTCTTCTCTCTCTCTCTCTCTCTCTCTCTCTCTCTCTCTCTCTCTCTCTCTATATATATATATATATATATATATATATATATATATATATATATATATATATATATATACTTCATTTGTAAATATTTAAGGAATAAATTATTTTGTTAGTACAAGTTATGTATACCATTAGGTAAACTGTAGCCTCAATAAAATTACCAATGCCTACTCTAAGCTCCATGGGGCCAATTTAAATGGGCGTTCCATAATTCACGTGATATTTTAAATATTTAATAAATTTCAGCAGCAGTCATCATTTTGAGTCATTCGATGTTATATATGTAAAGATTAACTGGTTTCAAGAGGTACAAATAGGAATATGCGTTCGTAGCTTAAAAGTTGAGTTGTTAACGAAAATGTTAACTTCGTTAATTAACGATTAACGGTTTAGTGCCCAGGATTGGTCTGCCAGCCATAATAGAGGAGGAATTGAGAGGTTCTTGGAGTAAGAGTACGATTAATGGGAAGATTAGTTTTGACCTCAAAATCCCTTACCTGCGTGTAGCGGACTTAACATTTTTTACTCTTAAAACAAATTTCATTTTTAATATATATTCCAATGTATTTTATTTTGTTTGTTAGTTTGATTCCCTCTATTTCCTCAGGGTGGGTCTTTTTCATTCACAGTAATTTTACGTTTCTTTTTACAATCTACATGTTTGATTAATATTCATCTTTTAAATTTTCTTGCCCACCCTGTTTGTCATTCCCAATATTTGGCGTAAACTCAATAACCACGCAAGCAACTCCTACTACTGCATGGTGGACTCTTCCAAACGTGGAAGAGACAAAAATGCACCCTTTATTTACCATCCCGATCTTCCATCCTCTATTGCACCAGTATCTCACAGTGCTGACCTTCCTACACATAGCCATTGCATTTAAAACAGGGTGTCATGAAGCAGTTTTTAAAGTTATTAACGAATAGGTCGTAGCATTCAAGTACCTTCAAATTTTTTTAGCGATACTTTCTGACGAAAAGGTAATATCTAGGTATATTTGTTGTACGCAAAATCAGTAAAAATAACCCTAAAAGAGATTTTTTCTCTGAGTTAGGGCTTTTGGGGAACAACTACAGTGCTAAAAATTAGGCAGAATTGATTGAAAACTTAGTGAAAAGAAAAAGCCGAATAGGATGCAGGGTGTGCATAAAAGTATGAATCCTTGAAGTCCATCGTGATAAATTCAAGCAGAATATGGAACCATACTTAAGGAAGCAAGAGGATTGCTTCCATTAAGATATAGTTAATTTTGAACAAAGATACCGAGGAATATACAATAAACACATGATGAGGGACTACATTTGGTTCTTGTATGAGAAATAGAGAAAAATTGTTCACTTCTAATTTTTTTAACCTGTTTTTATATATATCTTTTTGAAATTTCTATAAAACTCAATAGATTTAAAAGTATTTATGTTTTTAAGCCCACAATGTATGAAAAACAAGGTGTGCTGACGAAAGGTTCGCGTGCTCTCACTTATTCTGATTTATGACTTTACGACCTTCAAAACTTTCAATAATTACCGGACTAACCTTGGGATGACCTTGGCAATTATATCCTTCGAAAGAGAATGTAAAACAACATAAGGGTTTCAAATTTTGTTTGAAGCCTTCGAATAGCTAGAATTTTATTGCCGAAACAAAATAATTTCCAGGCTAACCATAGGAGTACTTTGGAAATTAATCATTCAAAAGAGAATGTAAAACAACATAAGGGTTTCAAATTTCTTTAGAATCGGCCAAATAGTTATGATGTTATTGCCAAAACCAAATAATTTCCGGGATAACTTGGAAGGACTTTGGCATATATGTCATTCGAAAGAAAATTTAAAACAACATAAGATTTTCAAATTTCGTTAGAATCGGCCGAAGAGTTATGATGTTATTACAAAAAACAGCAAAACGGGGCCCGACGATCCACTGACAGAGTAAGATGTAGAGTCGCTCACAACTAACCTGCCACGCGACTAAAAATATCACGATAACCACCACATTAATCTAAATCAACTTAAATTCTTCCAAAGAATAAAAAAATTAGTTTGTTAGCTTAAAAAAATTAAAAGTTTGTAATACGATGAATTTTTTGATAAAAGTTTTGATAATTATTTGTAAATGATTAAGTAGTGTTTTCTTATTATGTAACGCTCTTTTAGTCAAAACTCCGTTCTGAAAAGAAAATAGCGTGTTATGTAGTAAGCTGTGTGTGACTTATGTCAGGATTACTTATTTATTCAACCTAATTAGATATATTTGACTAATATATAATATATTTAACAAACACGAATATAATACCATCGTTTGCAGGAGAATAGTTTGTATATCTCATTTTAGTAAACTTTATGGCCTTTTTTTTATAAATGCTTACGAAGTAGCATTGTTTAGTTTCATAGTTTTGTCATATTGTTTTAGAATATACCATTGAGATTTATTTAAGAAATATATAATTTCATCTGAGTTCTGATTGTCTTGACTTTGAGCATTAGATCTAAGTAATTTTGTGGATTAAGACTGGGTAAATAACTTTTAATACTTTGTATTACACTTTGTTTGGCTACTCTTTACACATATCAATGGAGTTGGCGGGATAATCTTGCAAAATATATTTGTGAAGCTTCAGAAAAGTTTAGATTTGTATCGAATTTTATAATTATTATTTATAATTTAGAGGTACAGTAGCTACATTTATGTGGTTTAGTCCGTCTCTTACAATCCTTTATTTGTGCTGCTCATTATGACAAAGCACCAAGTACATTTGTAGACCTTTGAATTCCATGTTCGAAATGAAGGTAGTTAAAGCACACAAGGGATTGGGATAATAATTTTATAAACTAAATATAAGGTATACATACGAGGGGCGGTCAATAAGTTTTGCAATTCGGATATAAGGAAACGAGATATGAGGAAAAGTGTTTTATTATTTTTCAATATAACTACCCTCGACTTCAATGCACTTGCGCCACTTGTCCCTGAGGCTTCGAATTTCCGACAACCAGAAATTTCCCGTCTGCTGTTCAATCCACTCCTGGACGGCGAGCTGGAAATCTTCATCGTCCCCAAACCGGCGTCCACGCAGTGCAACCATGAGCGGCGGAATGAGAAGTAGTCGCTAGGGGACAGATCTGGACTGTAGGAGAAATGGTTGAGCTCCTCGAATCCGCACTCGCGCAGAGCAGTTTATGAAACTCTGGCCTTGTAGACAGGGTCATTGTCGTGGAGGAGCAGGACACAGCGCGTCAAATTGCCTCGCCACTTCTGACGGATGCACTTCTTCAACCTAGCCAGTTCTTCGGCGTAATATTGGCCTGTGATGGTCCTTCCACGAGACACATAGTCCATCATCAACACACCCTCAGAATAGCAAAAATGGTGGCTATGTTCTTCCCGGCTGAGGGTTGGGTCCAGAACTTAATGGGGGTCGGAGAGCACCTGTTCTTCCGGCCTATGCTTTTGAGATTGGTTTCGGGATCCCAGTGGTGGACCCATGTTTCATCACCTGTCACTATGCGTGACTCGAATCCCGCCGTGTATTGGTTTTACAGGGGCAACACCTCCTCCGAACTTTGACGACGTTGAAGTCGATCATGGGGCGTGAGGTTTCGTGAGGTTTCTAGGGACCCAACGGGCAGAGACCTTGGTCATCGCCAAATTGTCGTGGATGATGTTAATAACACTTCCAAGTGATATTCCAAGTTCTCGCTCGATTTCTTCGACTTTCACCAGTCGATTTTCGAGGATCATCCTCTCTACACGGGCCACATTGTCCTCGTTGGTCACGTCTGATGGGCGTCCTGGACGGGGGTCATCTTCAAGGGACTCACGACCATGGCGGAACTCTATTCCAGCGAGCAATGTTTGCATAGGAAGGGGCGTTGTCGGTGTACACTGCAACCATGCGTTCATGGATCTCTTTTGCATTCTGGCCTTCCTTGGTCAAAAGTTTGATCACTGCGCGGTGCTCAACCTTCTCCATTGTTGAAAAATTTGTGATTGACGATCTGCGATCAGCTACTGCTTCTTAAATAGACGAGGCAGGAGCCTGCGGCTACAGGTCCTGAGTTGTGATAACTTGTCCTAACATCCCTACAAACAGCCATCCCCCTTCCTCTGTTTTGCCCTACCGATTCGTAAAATCTATTGACCGCCTCTCGTAATATAATTTGGGGGTAAGAGTTTTTCTGCAAAAGTTAGTGCTTACACAAGAGTAAGGACAGGGGAAAGGTCTTTATTTAAACGTTAGCTTTTTATTTTCTAATTATGAAAGTAATATTTCCTCATTAAAAGTTAATAATATTTTTTTTATTTAACCCTAAATCACTAACGGGTTTTCACGGAACACATACACTCACATTAAATGTCTCAGACTCATTATTCGGAAAATCAAAACACAAGGTTATGGCAGAATTGATTTAAGCTGTAAATAATACAATTAATCCAGAATTTTTCTTCTTTCTTCTGATCCATACATTGATCTAGTTAAAGTAAAATCTAATTGCAAAGGGATATCTTCTTAAAATAAATGGAAATTTCAATTTTACCTACAGGATTATAACCTAAATTCTCTCAGTTGACACCACTGTACGTTAAGAATACTCTGTTGGCACACACCCCTTCAGTACAACACAGTCCCACTTAGCACATAAACAAATCACTAGCAGCTCAACTCAGTATAATGGAGGAATATAAAAAGGGGCATATATTTAGATATAAAAATAGACATATATGGAATAATAGATTTTCACACAAATGAACACTAAATGTTACGCAAACGTGTTTAAGTCTATACCTCTTCATATTTAACACTCATTGTACACACCCTCAAAACAATAATAATGACTGTAGATATATATGTAGATATATAGATGAGAATAGATAGGTAGATGAATAAACAGACTATTAAATTACTACGAGTTTCTCACAATCACCACAGGAAGGGTAGTAGTGGCTTTGGTATACAGCTTTGTGACACCTCAGGCACCTGACGCGTGTCAACTTACTTTGGGCATTCTGAGCAGCGTAATGGAGGGGTACTAGTACTGTTTGCAGCCAGTGTACCTCTGAAACCTCCAATAATTCCTGGCGATGGAAGCTAACAGACGGTGCTAACCAAAATATTTATGAGTCTTGAAATTTGGGGAGAGATTAACTTTTTCTATGTCCATGGACTAATAAAGATTCATGCCAGGTGTAACTTGTATTGCCGCGTGAGGAGTCGGCTTTATCTTTTCCCAGTCATATTTTCACTTTAAATAAGCTCGGAGTTGATGATAGCAGCATGCAACACTATAACACACATGTCAACTGTATCCAAGTCAACATTTGTAGCATTGTAATAGTCAATTATTTCCAGATTGGCAGTTTTGCCTAGTGTTGTCTGTTTATGAATAGAATAAAGTAAAAGCACAAGCTTATTATTTTTTTGGTACTTATCTTTGGTGTTTTTTTATCATTTGTGCCAAGGTTCAATCAAGTGTGATGCCAGTTTGTCAGGAGATCAGTCACTATTGGCAGAAACGTGAATCAGTTTTCCGTGGTAACATTTCCTTTTGATGGTGATATGTCAGGACTTTAGTAAGGTAGAGACCGAGTACAAATCTATCTTTGTGCCTTGTCTCCTCCTTTCTCGAATAAGGTAATGCACCCAGTAGATACTTTGACTCGCTGACATTGATGAGAATAAATTTCCCTAATATTTTGCAGGATTGCTGTGTATTTTAATCCTAAAGGGGCATCAACTGCGAAACATCGGCAAATGCTCGTCGACAGTCAGATGTTCACTTGGTGTATACACCTTTACAATTCTTGATGAATCTAAACAAACATTTCTTTACTAGGTCCAAAAAATCAAAGCCTTCTTGGGACTTAGAACGCCGATTCAATTCGGCTCTTATTTTGAGAGCAAATTTTTCATGTGGTGTACACTAAATATCAGACTTCCAGTAATGCCACTAATTCATCTATGTCGATATCTTTGAACGTTGCTCATTTATTGGCATAGTTTTTCTATCAGTTGCAATCTTCTTCTTGTTCCATTCACCTAAATTATCCAGAATATGATCATCAATAAACAACCAAAAACACTACTCATGGGTGTCTCATTCCGTGCTACCTGCTACGGCCCTGATGTGGCCACAACTCGTTTGCCTATCGACTTTAAACGACAACTCCACCGAAACCAAAAGGGATATACAGTGTCTGAAACGAAACTATGAAGTAGCGGTAATATGGTCAAGACATATATTACATCTCCTACCACCAGCAACAACAGGCATTGCAGAGACATCACACTGTTTAGAATGGGTAGTAGCATTGGTAGCAGTGGAATAAGTAGAGGTTATATGGGTGGCAGCAGTAGTAGAAGGGGCAGTAGCAGGGGTAAATGTGGTATAAGGGGCAGTTGTAGGGGTACCAGCAATGGTAGAAATAGAAGTTGTAAGAAGAGCAGCAGAGTTTGATTGAACATCAATGGACTACACAAATGCTGCAGGATGTGGATCTAACACACAAGTCGAAGACGGTTATTTGATTGGGGCTGAGGTGACAAGCTTCTTCTATCTCTTATGAGACTGATTCTCTTCCTCACAATTACTGTCTGACTCACTACATGATGAACTATAATTTTTATCTAAATTTGAATCATCCAATAACTATATTTCTACTACAGCTGCTGTTTCATCATCACATTCATCACTCATTTATCAATGACAATGCACCATTAGTGTTTAGTAGTTACTCCAGTCTTTCCTTACCAAGATTACGTGCTATTGTTTATTTGTTTCACTATTCCACTTGTGAAAGAGTGTTTTATATGCTTGCAAGCTAAGCAAAAAATAACATTACTACCATTACAAAAGTGTCGGGTATTTTAGACTCGGGTAAAAATGTGTACAAGGTCATTAAGTTCGGGTGTCTTGGACCCAAAGATTTCTAGACAAGAAACATATGTGGAGAGCACAGTCAGACAATCTCGCTTCATTAAAGAAGACCGACTACTGAACATACAGAGATGCCAACCTGGATTGGCACAAAACTCGTTTGGTTACGTGATCAAAATAGTGTCGGGTCTCTCTCAACCTCTGTCAGTGTCCCAAGATGAAGGATTTATTGATTTATTTTGAATTCGTAGAAGGAGTGTTTAGTTATAGATTTGACTTCAATGACGGGGCGAAACATAGATTTTACATTTTTTATGTTTAATAGACTTAATTTGGTCAACTTAATTGCTTTTAAGCTGATGTAAACAGAAGAAACGAATTTAGAATCGCTACAGACATTTTGGTTATAAATATGGTTTGTTTTGATTAAGGTTATATGAGAGCTGGTTGTATCATTTGTCTTCTATTGTGATTTTACCAACACTTTCCCACCTTCAGATAGGTTGAAAGATTTTTTAGGGCAGTTAAAGTTATCAGCAAGCAGCTGAGCTCAAGAAGTTGCTGGATATGCGGGATGAGTTGAAATAGGTCTCCTTATGTTTTGCTTTTTGGAGTCAATAGGGAGGGCCAAGCTTGAAATCTACTAGTAAAATGTAAACCCTATTTCTTTAAATTAATATTATTTTGTGAAATGGCTATCGGTTTGGTTAAAGTGAGGATGTTTATGGATGAAAGAGGAGGGATGTATTTTATGATGCATGTGGCATGAAAAGACGGCCAAGTTGTTCTGTATGCCGATTTAGTTTTGTAAGTTGTGCAAATGTTGTTTTAGAAGAGGCAGTGAATCGTTTACACGATGAATAACCGAAGCCAAAAGCTTTGATAAATCATGTAGGAAGAGAGGTAAGCGTTCGTGTGCAAATTAAGGCATGGAGGATAAAAGATATACTTAGTCTATTGACCGGAGTGTGAAAAGTGGATGATTCAACTGAAGACGAGTTTTGGGTGAATATACGTAGATAGCATGGATAGTACAAGGCAACAAGTTAGGAAGGAGAGACGGAGACACACTGAACCTGTTTGCTTGATTAACAAATTTAATGCCATAGATGAGCCTAAATCGGGAAGTGGTTAGAGGTAGAGTGAATGTTGCTCGAATGAAGATAGGAGTATAGATAGAGTTAGGACTGAGATAAATAGATGATGAGTGTAGTGTTTTGGTTTAATGTTCTTAAATTAGTTATTTATATAGGAAGATGAATGCAAGTAGAAGGTAACGTTTGAGACATACTTGTCCGATGCTAGAGTATTTCATCACTCTGAAAAGTATGAACTGCAGGTGTCTGATTGTTATAAGAGGCAGTTGTGATCAAGCTTTAAGTACTAATTGATCTAAAGACAGTCGGTTTATATGAATTAAGTGAGAGATCAAATAATATAGCTGTTATATCTGGTGTGCTTTGAATAATAGATAACATAACATAACATAACATAATTACACGGATGACAAAAGCCACAAGGGCCTATCAAAGGTCATCCGCCTCCGTCAAAACCCACACACAAAAAGCACCATCACCAGGGGAAGACAAAATCAAAGTCCCCCACAATATAATATAACAGATGACAAAAGCCACAAGGGCTCATCATAGGTCATCCGAGTCAAACGGCCTCTTTTTTAAGGCACCCAAACTCCCAGGAAAACTACATCCAGAGGATTGCATCCAGAAACAAGGGTATCACCAATCAAGGCTTGTCAAGAACTAAATCATGCAGCTATAGATATATACAAACAATATTAATATATACAAAACTTAGGAACCATCACACCCTTTCCTTCCCATAAACTCATCCAACCTACTTGTAAATACATTTAGATTTGGACTACCTACTACCCTCTGCGGCAATTTGTTCCAGAAGTCTACCACTCTATTGGTGAAAAAATATTTTCTTAAATCCAACCTACACCCTTGCTTTTTAATTTTCAAGTGGTGACCTCTAGTCCCATTTCCATCATCTAACTCAAAAAACTTGCTAACATCCAATTTATCTATCCTGGAAAAAAATTTAAAGAGCTCAATCAAATCCCCTCTCACACACCTCCTTTCGAACGAGAACATATTTAATACCCTCAGTCTATCTACATATTCAAGGTGCCTCAGGGAAGGAATAATCTTTGTTGCCCTCCGTTGCACTGACTCAAGAAGGTTAATATCGTGTCTAAAATGTGGGGACCATGCCTGTATACAGTACTCTAGATGTGGCCTAACATAAGAGTTATAGAGTTTAAGAATAACCTCCTTACTTTTGTAACTGACATTTCTCTTAATAAAACCCAGCACTCTATTTGCCCTATTTCTTGCTTCAATACACTGCTTAGAAAACCTTAATGACTTATCTATTACTACACCTAGATCTTTCTCATGCTCTACTGAGCTCAGCCAATGCCCATCCATTTCATAGTTAAATTCTCTATTATCTTTTCCCATGTTAATAACTTTGCACTTATCAAGGTTGAAAGTCATTTGCACTTATGTGCCCAGGATAACAATTTATTTAAATCCCCCTGCACTTTAAAATTATCATCAATATCTTTAACTACAGCTGCTAATTTGGTATCATCCGCAAAAATTGACACTTTATATTAACTGCCTCCCCAAGATCGTTTATATAGATGACAAATAATAATGGACCGAGAACTGATCCCTGAGGAACCCCACTGATAACATCCCTCCACTCTGACTTTACACCATTTAGCACTACCCTTTGCTTCCTGTCTTTCAGCCACTCAGCTATCCAATTTGAAACACCCCTACATATCCCAATCATTTTTAATTTATGAACTAGTCTCCTGTGTGGTACCTTATCAAATGCTTTACTAAAATCTAAGTAAATTATATCTACATTCTCTTCCTTATCTACTTGATCTGTTACAAACTCCAGAAAGTCTAGTAAGTTAGTCAAACATGATCTACCTGATCTAAACCCATGCTGAGCATCGCTGATTAACCCCTCCCTCTCTAGATGTTGGGAAGAAATTAATTTCTCTTGGAATTCTGGCTAAATGAATATTTTATAACTATGTGTGAGGAGAGCTTGTTGTATGTAGATGTATGGTATATGTTTGGTTGAAAGAAAGAGTTGATAGAGAGATAGATTGCATTTGAGTAGTGATAGGTTAGAAGAAAAGCTTAAAGAGTTTAACTGTTACTAGGCCATTCGGTTGGGATATTAGATAACGTTAATAGGTACTGGCATTATTTGAAGGAAAATTAGAAATTATAGAACAATATTAGCAGTTAATAAAGATATAGCAAATGAAACTAAACTTGGCATACCAAAATGTGTCTCAAGGATGAAAGAGCTAAATCATTTTTATTGCAATGCACACATTCTTTGAAATAAGAAGGAAGAGTTATTTAGTTATTTGATAGAGGAAGATATAGTCTGCATAACAGAGTCATGAGAAAATGAAACCAAATTAAATGAAAGTATAACTCAATATGAAATAAATAATTAACATGTGCAATACCCAGTGGACTGAGAGGAGAAGCAAGTATAATTATTTATGTTAAAAGTATCATAAAATTAATCACATTCATATAATATTGGAAAAGCAAATGATCGAGTGAGAGTAGTTATGTATTTATGTTACTAAAACTCATGATCTATGGTTTGGATTATTTTATAAACCAACCAACCAGTTCATTGAGATTGATTAGGTTATGTGAGAGTGAGTGTGAAATAGTCATCATTGAAGATTTATTTTTTCAACAAGAGATTGGGGAAATCTTATGAGTAGGAAAAAAGTGAGTCAAGAATATTATTGAATGTTTTCAAAACAATTTCTTTAACTCTTTAACACGGACTACTCTTCTCTATCGTCCAAATTGAGTGGTTCTTATAGAACTTGACAATTTTGATCTAAAACTAAAGATTATGCATGTTTTTTGCAATTTTGCCCCCACCCCCAATAATGAATATGGCAAGCCCATTAAAATGGGCTCTATGGAGATGTGCCTCTCGGTGTGATTCATTTTTCATCACTGTGCATTGATATGATAAAATTTATTGAGGGATCTGGATTAAATGAGAATTATGTGCTAAACCATCTCATTTAAAAGATATTTGTTTTAGAGAGAGTAATTTTAACAACAAATTTTATAGATAATGAAATTATTACAAGAATCTGCTAGCTAAAGATATAGTAGAGGTCTATAATAAGATACATAGCAGTTAAAACAAAATTCTAGGAAAGTTTAATCCTCTATATTTTAAAGAATAAATTCATGTAACTGATAAATTATGAGGCTGTATGTTATATGCAGGCAATAATAAGATCTTTGAAATAGGCTTTTACATCAGTTGAATAAAAAATACACATTCCTATTTCTTTGTGTGATACTCAAGAAATCACTGAATATGCACTGCCACATCACATTGGGATCACTTAGGCTTCACATTCTTCTAAAAAACACCACACATGCTCGGTTAAAATT